>RJWJ010000683.1:0-35045 GCA_004363605.1 Indri indri | reverse complement strand
TTAATATTCCCTCTAGGGCCTCTCGGTACTCTTGGACCTGGAAAATAGCCCCATCACCCACTGTAAGAAAGAGGTCTAGTTGTGAATGCTGTACCAGCAGTGCATCATAGAAAAACAGCTCTCTTGGCAACAGATTAGAGGTTGGACACAGGACAAAGAAATGTACAAGTATCTCCACTCCAGGAGTGCAGGAGGGACACCTGCTACCACCAAATGTGAGGAGGCACTAAAAGCAATTGGTTGTTCCTTCCTTGAGTGTGTTTATGCTCAGCCCTGCCTTGTCATGCTTCTGGGGAAAGGGACAGAGCACCCCATCATGCAGTAGCTGGTTCTTCCTCAGAATTCCTACAGCATTCATGTCCACCCTGGGTGTCACATATCTTTCCTGTGCTGTCTTTAACTTATAATTTAAACATTCCACTCTTAACTTCTGATTTAAATTTTGTCTCACCAACCAGATTACAAATTTTTGGGTGGGGTGAGGAGCCAAATCTTAAACAGTGTCTCCCATTTCTACCTATTGGTAGTTTTCCACTTAAAAGGCACTCATTGCTATTCAGCCACAAAAAAGAATAAAATCCTGTTATTTGCAGCAAGATGGATAGAACTAGAAGACATTGTAAAGTGAAATAAGCCAGGCACAGAAAGACGAATATTGCATGTCCTCACTCATATGCGGGAGCTGAAAAAGTTGACCTGATGGGAAGCAGAGAGTGGAACGGTGGTTACCAGAGGCTGGGAGAGTAGGGGGTGGGGTTGGGGGAGATGAAGAGAGGTTGGTTAATGGGTACAAACATACAGTTAGATAGAAGGAATAAGTTCTAATGTTTGCTAGCAGAGTAGGGTAACTATAGTTAACAATAATATTATATATTTCAAAATAGCTAGAAGATCTGAAATGTTCCCAACACAATGATACATGTTCAAAGTGATGAACATCCTACTCGGACGATCATTACTCATTATATGCATGTATCAAAATATCACATGTGCCCCATAAATAGGTATAAATATTATATACTAATAAAGAAATTTTTAAAGGCACTCATTCAAACATTTATTGCTCAAGAAATATTGGCTATAACAAATCTGATGTGAGAAAAAGGAAATGTACATGCTATGATTCATGTACACTGATTCTTGGGATGCGCTACCCAATATAATTAAAGCTGTTGAAGCAAACATTTCTATCAAATTAAAAAAGCAGTAATAAAAACCAATGTTTTAAAAGGGAAAAGAAGGAAGCAGGAAAACCCTTAACCAGCCACCCAGCTATTTAGCACATTTCTTCTTTGGAGAGCCCAGTCAAGTGCCTTCCAGATCTCATCTTCTTTTTGTTTTAAATGTATGGATGGCAAAACGTGACCACAAGTGTATCATTTTTTAAATGTCACTGGCAACAAGTGGGAGAGACAGCACTGGTATAGGGCAGTAGATTCTGAGAGGCTTAAAAACAAGATGCTAAGCACAGTTACTTTCCTCTCTTCAGTCTCCCCCGCAATCCCCATCATTGTTAAGCCTGTTCACAGTTGAAATTCAAAGTCAATCCTTTTGAGATCTTTCAATTCTGGGATAAAAAGAAAACACAAGATAATCAGTAAACCTTGAGAGTAAGAATCAACAATGGGGGAACACTGACATTTCAAGCTTACTGCCAGTTCTGAAGCCCCTGGGCATTCCTGAGCAGGGGAGCTTTCAAAAGCTAAAATGAATCTCTGATTGCTCATCAGCCCCTCCACCAAACATGTGATAGAACTGGCTGAAAAGATGGCAAAGCATCTGAGTGTCAGTCATTCACATAAGCTTCGCAAGAGCATGGCAAGGGCATGTCGGTTCTGCTCCACAAGGTATGCTCAGGGCTAAGCCCAGGGCATGGTACCAAGTAGAAGCTAAAGCAATTTGTCTTGAACAAATGAGTGTTACATTAACAAATATTTACTGAGCACTTGCTACGTACTAGGCACAGGGAATATATCTGCGAACTGGATAGAGATGGCCTCTACCAGGGTCCTTTGACATGTAAGTGGGAGGTGAAATACAGTGTGACCCATGCTTTTATAGGTTCTGTGGGGCATAGGGGTACCTGAGCCAGCTTTTAGGGTCAGAGAAGGCTTTCTGAAAGAAGAGACACTTCCAATGAACCAAGTGAAGGAGGGAAGGGCACTGGGGAAGAAAAGAATGTTTTAGGCCTTTGAGATGAGAGGATAGAGAGCATGGCCTGTTCAAAGGACAGAAAGGAGTTTAGTGTGCTTGGATCACAGAACTCAAGAAAGGAAATAAGTAGTAAGCAATTAGGCTAAAGTGGTGAAAACATGGACCAGATGCTATGGAACCCCACAAAACACTCGAAGCACTTGCACTTCATCCCAAAAGAAATCTGAAAGCCACTGTAGTAGCATAATCTAATTTGCCTTTTAATAAGATCACTCTGGCATGGGTGTGGAGAATGGAAACAGCAGGGAGCCAGGCTGGAGGTTGGGAGACCAATTAGGAGGCTGTTACATTAAATAAGATGTTATCTGAGAGCACATTAAACTAGACCTAAAGACAGCAAAACCACTGGCTGATCTGGAAAGAACAATAGCAACAACAAAACCTGTCTGCGACAGACTGTTCTTTGGGGGTCCCCAATGACCCAGGCCTCCTAGTACTCATGCCCTTGTCTAGTCCCCTCCCCCTTGAATATGGGATGTCCCTTTAACCAATAGAATGTGATGAAAGTAACACTTTGCCAGTTTCTAGCCTAAGTCTTAAGAAAGCTTGGCAGCTTCTGCTTTGACATTCTGGGAGGTGGGAGGAAGACAGCTACCACATAAAAAGTCTAAGGGCCCAGAAACTACAATGCTGTTGAGTAGCCCAAGCTTGCCACATGGAGGAGAAGCCATGGCCCCAGCTAACAGCACAGCTGAGCTCCCAGCATCAGCTGACAGCCAGCATCAACCAGTGAGTTGAGGCCATCTTGGAAGTAGATCCTCCATCCTTATGGAACTGTCCCAGCTGACACCAGGTGAGGCATTGACAACCTGTCCCTGCTGGGCCCTGCCCAAATTGCAGAATCAAGAGCAAACAAATAAAATAGCAATTGCTTTAATTCACTGAGTTTTGGAAAAGTTTGTTAAGTGGCATCAGATAACCAAAACAGCGACCTAAATTCTTGCATAACCCTACATTTCAATAATCATGAGTACACCAATGGGATGAAAATGCTTATTGCTAATATAATGCCCAGCATTTTCTCACCTGAACAGCATCACCGTTGAAGACTCCATCTATTATAAAATATGTCCAGAACACAGGCCACTCACATTCAATGTTTTCAAAGAGCTTGAGTTCAGCAGGATCATAATGCAGTCGGTTTGGGTCCTGGAATCAAATAAGTCAAACATTTAAAGGGTGATGCTACATCACGTACAGAATACCATTGTGCCTCACTGGGTTTCCCTTGCTCGTCTGGCTTAATGTAGCTTTGAGGTTGGTCTGACTAGGATTTTGCTATAATGGGAACATACTATTTTTGGCAGTTTTCCATGGTAAAATTTCAGAAAGTAAATCAGAAACATACACATGACTCCTTGATAGTTTATTGCACTACAGCTGCCTATATTTCCAACAAATAAATAGCAATTTGCCTATCACAGTGCTTAGCAGACGATATGTTTTATTTATATCATCATGTTAGTCACTGTGGCAAAGAAAGCCAAGGAGGAAGCCATGGTCTTTACAAAAAATGTGTGGGCCACAGAACTGTTTGTGCTTGTCTACAAGCTGGTTTTAAACTAACAGCTCGCCGTCTTCCTGAAGGTCTTACTATTCTATGGCCTAACTCCAGGCTTGCTGACTCCAAAATTAATACTTCCCTTTCCAGTATTCCAACATATAATTATAATCAACAGAGGGAGAACAACACAGTGGCAACTTAGATATGAAGCAGTTAAGGAACCATAAGAAACAGTATTTAAATACGACCTCTCTTGGGGTTTTATAACCATCTCGAAGAAAGCGACAGCATCCATAACGCCCCTAATAAGATAAAGAAATAAAGGACATCTGATGAGATCAGAGGAATTTCTTTGCCTTTTTGTGTTAATTCATGTCAGCCCTTCACCCTCTTTCCCATGAAATCTTTTAGTAATGAATTTGATACCAAGTGCTCTTTGCTTATCAGTACAGTTATTTTTTAAGTACTAAGCAAAGTAAATTCAGGTTTGATCAGTACTTGGAAGGGAATGCCAAAGCATTCCACTGGAATAGCAGGATTGCAAGAGTAATTACTAAGAGTTCAGGGAATGACCATTCTTTCATTCTGATTTACTGTATCACACGAAGATGCAAAGGGACCCTCACTATTTGGAGAAGCCACCAGGGCTGATACTTGGATTGGTTTACTCCTACTTGAAAGATTGGGAAACTAAAAGGACATTCCCCCAGACTACTAGCAGTTAGTCGGATGTGCCCATGAGCGGCTTAGCAGGGAGCTAGGCAGGGACACCTGCGCTTAGGACTGTTGCTGCTAGTTTTCCTGCTGCAGGCTCCAGTGTTCCTCTCCAGCTTCCTGGGTGCCAAGAAAGAAGGGCAGGGGCAGCACTCTCTTACTCTGACCCCCTAATCCTTGGATCATGGCTTTGGGTGTCCATTCTCCAATTTCTTACATGTGTGGGGGCTGCTCTAGCGTGGGTGTGGAGGCAACCCCAGCCCTGGCAGCCAGCTCCACGCTGTTCTAGGGGTCCTGCTAGGAGGCTCAGCCTAGAACCTGCTCTTCTCCTAAATGCTTCATTCCCTACACTAACTCCCTTCTCACTTTGACTACCTGAAGTGGTTCCTTTTTCTCCATTGAGCCCTGACTGATACAGCTGCCTTCTTTTGGGAATATGATTGGAGACATAGGGACTCCAAGGACAAAAGCATTTTCCACTAGATCTAAGTAGGACAACTAACATGCAGATCTCAGCTTAGGAAACTTACATTCTTTGATAATTCTGCTGGTAACTGCAGTTGGCTGGAGTACTTAACATTCTCAGTTTAGTGCATTGTGTCAGTTACTGCATTTCACCTCAGAACGGGGATTTTTTAAACTTACTGTAACTTTGCAATCACCATGTCCCCTGAAATTGTGTGTGAAGTTTGAGGATATTGGGACATATGCATTTTTTTTCTGGCAGTGACTCTACAGCTTTCAAGAGATTCTTCAAGGAGTCTGTCTGTGACCTCTAAAGGGTTAAGTAGCTCTGTCTTAGAATGATGGCAGTGGGATGAATACAAAGGTGCCCACTTGAGTGCAAGTTCTGCTACATAGGAAGAGAACCAAGCCGCTTAATCATTGAGACTTTGTTTTCACCTGTAAACTGAGCTTTGCTACTTTATGAGTCCACTTAGCCATTAACCTCATGGAGAACTGAGGCCTGAGTGAGCTGCTCATGTGAAAGTGGCACTTAACACAAGGCAGAAGGGCACCAGCGTGACCAATGCTTACCTGGAGCTTGGAGATAATTTCATTTTTGGTCACATTCACCAGGTTTACATCTTCCACTGCAAAGGCCGGGAAGGAAATAATGGAAAGAAGTCCAGCATCAATCTCTTTAGATGTCGATGCTCTTGGCAACATGGAGAACAGAATAGACTGAATGAAAAACGAAGAGGTGGTTTGGAGAAGCACTAAGAGTTACAAGGAGTATCTAAAGACTATGACCTTAGTCCCAGGGGAATGTTCAAATGAGGTGCTCAATTTTGGGTAGAGTTTTGTCCTACCAGCATGGCCCCTACTGGCCATCTTGCCCACCCAGCCAATGATTCCTGCTCTTTGGGGAGGAGCAGGGGCTGGAGAGACCACGGGGCTGCCTGGAGCCTGTGCTGGGAACTCCTTGTCTCCTGTCCTTCTGTGCTTTCTGTTGACTTTACTGGACCCTTAGGGCACGCAGGAACTACCGGGATACCTGTGTCAGCAGGCTAAGGTGTCCTGGCTATGAAGACAGAGACCAGAAAAGAACACACATATGGGGCCAGCATGGAGAAATGTCTGGCTTCTGTGGAATGTGACCAGTTGGATTGGGTGACCCAGAAACCACTTAAAGAAGGAGTCAAATCCAGAAGCTCTCATGAATGCTCAGGCTGAATGGTAACCAACAGAATAAGTTTAGTCCTAGAATCTTTCTAGGGTTAATTAGAGGCACCATAACATGGCTTCAATTATAAGGTAATTGAAACTTGGAATGAAGTTGAAATTATAAAGAAAAGTTTGGAAAGGGTCTATCATGTACAGACATGGGGCTAGAACTCTGCAAACATAAGGTCATTAAATCTTCCATATGAGGAGGGACTTAGGGTATTATGTCCAATTCACACCTGAGGACTCTGAGACTCTGAGACACAGAGACTTGTGCCTAAGGGCATGCAGCTAGTAAGTGACAGAGCTAGGATTCTAACCCAAGCCTATCTGGCTGCAAAGCTCACACATTTCCACTAAACTACTCATCTACTAAGATGCACACCAGCTTGACTCTATTACCCCAAGAAAGATCAGATTCCCCCTTAAGGACTACTTAATGGGGGAAAATGGAGTGAGCTGGAAGGTGAGGCTGAGATGGGAGGAATCCTTCGGCTTCAGAATAAAGTTTTATTTCCTAGAGCCAACTGATCCAGGGACCTGTTCTTTAGTCACTCTTCCCTAGGCTTTCTCTACGTGGAAACACTAACTCCCACCAGGAACTCTCCATTCACAAGTTTTTATGTATCTGACCTACTTTAGCCCTGGCACAGGACCTGGCACACAGTGGGCCCTCACTAAATAAGAGTTTGCTGATTGTCTAGCAATTGATGACTTTCTGTCTGCTTAATGGAGTCCCCTAATCTGTATTAAATTACTCCTTTCTCTGACCTGTATTTCCTGGAAGTTCTACTAATTTCCTATCTTCTCTCATCTCATCTCTTCTCCACTACCCATCCTGTCCATCCTCAACCCCTCCTCCCCCCATCAAGCGCACTAGTGCTTGCTAGTCATTCACTTTTGGGGCACCATGACATAAACCTGAGAGAAAACCACCTATGTGCTCAAAAAACATAAAACAGATTTTGCCTCCATCAAAACAAGGCTGCTTTGATTGCTGACTCCATATACACAGCATCGTGGTGTCTTCCATTTGCATAGTACTTTCTGGCTTAAAAAGTGCTTGGACAAACTGTCTAAGGTGATTTACTCTGATCCTTACAACCACCTTGTGAGGCAGGAGGAAAGGGTCCCAGGATGCCTGTTTTATGGATGAGGAAACAGAAGCTCAAAGAAGCCAAGTACCAGCCAGCTAGAAAGGTGGGGAATCTGAACCGGGGCCCATGTCTTCCACTCCAGGACTCTCTCTCCTTCCCTAGTCTCAACACAAGAAGCTGTTACCTGGCAGTGCTCAACTTCATCAGGCAGGACATGGATCACTGACTTGCGTCCTCCTTGGGCACCAAAAAGATCTAGTTCATCGATTGCCTCAAGAGCTGCCTGGAAACACAGGTGTGAATTATTTTTCTTTCTAATAAAGATACAGCCCAGTATCTGGGACTCCTTTTTGATTAAGCAATCTAGCATACATGATTTTCCCGAAGGCCATGAAATGCATCTTTAAAATCCAGCTAAAGAGTCCTATCCTTATTGTTCTATCCTTATTTTCAGTGGATCCGAGCTTTCCTGTATGTTGCTGCCCATTGCAGGAACAAGAAAGAGAAAACAGAAAGACATTTCCCAAAATGAAGTTAGTATTCTACCAAAAAATGAAATAGTAACAAGTTCATAGTATTATAAGTGCGTGTGTATGGCACTAAATTCATGGTCGGTTCTCCTCTCACCCATTTTAGCAGTGAACTTTGAACATCAGCATATCTGGAATTTCAGAAAGTTAATTCTTTTAGTAATAAGTGTTTACCTTAACAGAGCATATTTATTGTTGCTTTAAAAATTCTAGCACTGAGGCCTTTACTCTGTCCAAAAAATACACTTCAGTCTTGAGAAGGAAGGAGGGAAGGAGGCCGGCTAAATCCCTATGGCAGGAGATGCAAAACGCGTGGCCTGCAGATTGAATCTGCCCCACGGGTGTGTTTCATTTGGCTTTAAGAGTATTTCTGAAATGAGTCTGAATTGGAATACCTTTAGGGAAAGTTCCCAGAGTGCCCAATACTTGCCCTCTGATATCTTGCTATCTGGCCAACTTCACTCATTATTACTTGCCTGACCTTGTAGACTTTTGAACTTGTGAGCCCAACCTCCAAAATGGTCCTATCCTTCAGCCCTCTCTATGACCCAGAAAAGACTGGACACTATACATGCAGCTTCTTAAACAACAGCAAGAGCTTAGACCCATGGGTGATAACAATGGCTAACAAGGACAGAGCACTCTGAGTTTCTGCCACATGCAGACTTCAGTGCAGGAAACCTAATTTCTTTACCCATAATTTCAGTTGGCAGGGGCACATGTGCCACTTTAACTTCACATACTTGCTGTTGACTTTTGAAAAATGGGCTAATCAGATTAAATCCAAACTCCTCACGAACAGAACCAAATCGAAGCAGTAAAAACACACAGAAGAAGAACAAACAGGACGACTATCACCTTAGCCATTCCCACCGAGCTTGCATTCAATTCCGGAATGCCCTGATTCGTTTTATCGCCACGCTCCCACATTCCGTAATCCTGGGGGAGAAAAAGATAGTAATCAGAAGTGGAGAAAGAGACATATGAGAAGTACTATGGGAAAACATTTCCTTTATGTTACCGCAGGCATAATGAACCATGATTATCTCTTCTCTAAGGCTTTACATACTCATGCTGAGTTCTTTCTCAATTTTAGTTCATGTGACCTTTGTGCAGAATTTTAGAAGAAAATACTTAAGTGGAAAAAAAGTGAATGCAAATACACTCTCAAATTTCTTTTTCTAAAAGGTATTAATTTGTAAGAAACTCTTGATTTATGCAGAACAAAATATTTTATTTATCTTAAAATTAAATAAAATGCCCCTTTATTTAGCCAGTGCCTTTGACCTTGTATTAAATTGTTAGATGGAATAAAGAAACTTTAACACATGGCTTATATCTACTTAAAGCCAACAAAGCCATCTATAATAATTTAATACCTATTTTTAGCATTACCTCATGGGGAAAAATATGCTTAGCAAGTAACTGGAGCCAAAGTCAAAACTGAGGCACAGAACACTGAACTTATATGGTATTTAAAAACTGATTAATATGAACTGGCTCAGAACGCTGTCACGCAGAGGACTTGATATATGTGTACCTAACTTTTATAATTCGTATTTTCACTTCATCACCCAAGTATTGGATGCTAGTTTGAAATAATGCTACACATACTAGTGAAAGTTTACAACCCAACAAAAACAGTACCACCGTTTATCTCCAAAGATGAACATTTTCAAGATGTGAAAATTGAGATTTAAGACATCTTAGAGCAACTCTAGACTCTTTCCTGCGCAGCAAGCCGCGCAGCAAGCCACGCAGCGAGCCTAGGATTCCTTCCTTCCATACTCCTCATGTCTGGGCCTTCCTGCAATCCAGCCCATCTTACTCCAACCCCAGTGCCAAGTGACTCATCCTCAAAAACTGCTTTGATCACTTCACTTCCTGCTTCAGAGTCTAAAATGACAAGGGGTTTATTCCCTAGTGGGTCACGTTCACGTCTCTCTCACCTTATGGCCATACCCTCCGTGATCTGGCCTCCCCTCTGCGCACCCACAAGCTGACTTTATTTTCTACTCTTTTCCAATGTCAACTTCCACTTAAGTCTACTCTTGTATTCTGCACCTCTTTCCGCAGCTGCCCCCCAGGCACACACACAGAGCCTGTTCCTGCCTCCGAGACTGCTCAAGCTACTCCCCACCCCAAATGCCCTTCTGCTTATCTAGACCCCGCCAAACCTTCAAGGGACAACTAAAGGCCCACTCTTTCCACAAAAACTTCTCAAGTTTCTTTAGACCAGGGTTTGTCAACTTCGGCACTAACTGACATTTTGAGCCAGATAATTCTGTGTCGCAGGTAGCTGTCCTGTACCCTGTAGGGTGGTTAGCGGCACCCCTGGCCTCAGCCCACTAGATGCCAGTAGCACCTCCCCGAGATGTGACAACCAAAAATGTCTCCAGATGTTGCCAAATGTCAAGGGCAAGATTGCTCCTGGTTAAGAATTGCTGCTTTAGACCTGGGGTCAGTGAAATAGCCCTTCGACCAAATTTAGCTTGCCACCTATTTTTGTAAAGTCTATATGAGATACAGCCATGCTCATTTGTTTACATGTTGTCTACGGCTGCTTTCGTGCCACCAAGGTAGAGCCGAGGAGCTGCAACAGAGACCAAAGGGCCCAAAAAGCCAAAAATATTTCTCTCTGGCCCTTTATAGAAAACGTTAGCTGACCTTCCTTCAGACCATAGTGGCTTTTGTTTTTTAATTTTTTTATAACCAACCTCTACCCTTTCCTTACTTCCTCAAAAAGCCAGCTTTACATAATTTAGTTTAGCTGTTGTGCAGCAGTGCATTGGTCTTTGCCTTCCAAACCAGACAGAAGTCTGGAGGAAGTGGGGTCTGTACACATCTATACCCATGCAGATCTGGCCCAGCTCCAGGCTCTGCCTGGCTCGGGCCCCTCCACCTGTGGGCTGGCAGGGGTGATCCTCCCTGTACCCCAGCTCCCGCCAAGGTGCCAATGCTGCTATTTCATCAGCCCCAACTCAGGGCAGCCCATATGCACCCAACGGACATTTTAGGGTCTTATTTAAAACAAGCATAGTGGATTCAGAGAGAGCACACAGCATATTCCAAAAACATAAAACCCCCAACTGTATCCCAGGGCAAAACTGTGCACTTTGCATGTAGAGGCGACATAATCTTATGGCTCTAGTCTTGTTAACCTTCTGGTCAGCCCCAAACAGCCTGGCCCTCAAGGAACTGTATGATTTTTATTCTTTTCGATGACTGGCATGCCTGAGAAGACAACCAAGGTTAATACTTACAGCAACCTTATATGCAGCTTCTATGTAGAAGACAAGATTCTGTATGAAGGCCACCTCGTCGAGGGTGAAAATAATATGCAAGCCTAGTAAAGAAAAACAATGAGGTTATTAATCATGTTGTGAAGAGAGAGCTGTCAATTATAAATTCTAAATATCACACTAGGAAACAGGCACTTTTATCCTTATTTTCACTTTTCTTTATAGGGCATCAAGAATTAAGTTTAAATTCAGTCGTAACAGTTAATGTCTAATCTCAGAAAAAGGAAGGAAGGAAGGAAGGTAGGAAGGAAGGCAGGAGGGGTGGGTGGATGGGCTGCACTTTCCTGTGTGTGCCTATGAGTAGAAAAGGTTGAAAGAGAAGGTATGGGGCCTCTGGTACATGTTGTATTGGTGCAGAGAAAGTTCTAACAAAGCAAGGATTTTAGCCCAAAAGAACCAGAGATACTGTCCCTATCCTTGAGTGAGCCCAAGGGAAGATTGAGTGCTTTTCACCAGAGGTATAGGGAAACTAGAGCCCCCAACTTCAGGGGCTGACCCTCCACCCCCTGGAAAGCCCAGCTCCTAGGACTTGCCCAGGGGGTTGCATCAACTCACAGAGGCAGGCAAGTCCAGGAAAGCTGATTTTTTGCTTGGACTCTTGAAATTATAATCAGTTATGGAAAATATATGTATTTTGAAAATATGAATTATTGACACTGGTATGAATATATGATACGCACACTTACATCGATGAGAGAAGTTTTAGTAAGCTAGATTAGAAGTTTAACTAAAACAAAGTTTAACTAGAAACTGAAAACAATTTGGCAGTATGTATGAGTAGCCTTTGAATGACATCTAACAATCAGAAGGAGGTAAATAGAGATGGAGTCAAAGTTGGTATTGCAACACTAGTTATAACAGCAAAAAAAAAAAAAAAGAATAAAGGAATAGTTAAATTAATTATGATATATCCATTGATAAAGTCACAAAAATAGTGTTTATGAAGAACTTGTAAGATCATTGGGAAAATGCTTAAGTTATAATGCAATATCATGAAAAGGCTATGTTTATGTGTACAATGTGTCCTTAAATATGTAAAAAATGTATAGAAAAAAAGACTTGGAGGAGACACATCCAAATGAAAATTGGCAGTGGAATTTTTTTCTTTGTATTTTGGTATATTTTCAAAAATACCTACAGTGATCTCATATTAACTTTTGTAACCCCAAAGTATTTTGTATAAATGTGTAATATATTCACTAAGCCACAATGATATTACTTACTGATTTCTGGGATTTTTAGAGTTTCATGCTTGCAGTCTGAAATAAATGGGTAGCCTCAGGCAGGTCAGTTGACTATACTGGTGGGTGATGAGGACTCTGAGACACAGTTGCTAAGGGCCCTAACCCAGGGGAGCATCCATAGCAGACGCCATCATGGGAGAGAATGACCACTTGGTGTGCACAGATGGCCACAGCCTGGAGCTCAAGAGACCTGGCATCCAGGCTGCCATAGAAGCCGGCAGCTCTGGCTTCAACAGGAATGAGGCGTGCCATCTGTGGGTTGTGGGCTTACAGCACAGGCGCTTCAGGCTGGTCTGCCTGCTCTGGGCACGCTGTTGAGTGGTGGAAATGATGTTGTTTGAATGTAATTTGGATAAACGAGGAAGGTCTAGAAGAGGGTGACTTAGGGTAGTGAGAGGGAGAGCCGAAGGGCTGCTAATCCCGGAGGAGAAATGTCTAAGAGCAGATGTGAGACTGCCTACAGATAGCTGAATTGTCAAAGTTGGACCTGACCTAGGTTGCTCCAGGAACTAGGTGAGAGTGACAGTAAGGTCTGGGCTTAACAGAAAGAGGCTAACAGCCAGTTCAACAGCCCTTGTCCTGCAAGAGCCCAGGTAGAGGCTGACTGTCCTGTCTGCAGGTCACAGACAGGGAGGGTAGCTACACTCCCTGCCCTATTACAGAGGCAAATGTGTATAATATGATAGAGAAGCAAGCTTTTCTTTTGCATAAACTGTTCACTTAAAATACTGATTGCTACGGCTTGAATGTGGTCCCTCCAAAATTCAGGTGTTGCCAATATGATGGTATTAAGAGGTGGAGCCTTAAGAAGCGATTAGGCCATGACAGCTCCTTCCCTCATCGGTAGGATTAAGGCCCTTATATAAGAGGCTTCGCGGAGCACTTGGCTCTCTTGCCTTTCTGTCTTCTGCCATATGAGGACACAGTGTTCCTCCCCTCTGGAGGATGCGACCCTCACCAGACAAGTGAACCTCTTGGCACCTTTATCTTGGATTTCCCAGCCTCCAGAACTGTGAGAAAATACATTTCTGTTTTTTATAAATTGTCCAGTCTCAGGTATTTTCTTATAGCAGCACAAATGGACTAAGACACTGGTTGCTGCCTGTCCTCTTCCCCACCCCTTTTCTGGATTGTCATTCCCTGTACAATGGGCTCAAGCAGCCCTGGCTCACCGGAGGCAGTCATCTGGGCCAGGAACAGAAGGAAGAGAGAGGTGGCATCCACCTGGAGGTGGCCCCACTGGTCGTCGCCCACCACGGTGCTGCAGGTGGCGCTGTTGTACTTGGCATGCAGGCTGTCCTTGGTACTCTGAGTGTACTTGAACTTCTCCACTTTGTCCACCTGAGGGGGAAGGCGAGCCGGCTCCACATAGTTATGGCGGTTCATGGCTGCCAGAGGTCACACCCAGGGCCAATCGCCTGGATCTAGATCTCTTATGTGCTACTTCGGGGAGCCAGAGGGATGCAAGGCAGCTGCTAGTGAGCACCACGCAGAAAGGCTGTGCTGGGGATTCTTCTCACCCATCCCCAGAAGTGTCCCAGCCTAGGATTTTAATGAGCTCTGCAGGGGTGAGGGCTCATGCCAAAGGGTGTCCTTGTCTGCATATCCCCAGCTGTGACACATGGTAGGTACTCAAGGAGAAAGGGAGGGAAGAGGGAGAAGGAAGAGGGAGGAAAAAGACCTGTTTAAATTTCAGCTTCTCATTTCTAACGTTGAAAGGAAAAGAGCAACTATGTCTTTGAAGGTGCAGACTGAGGGTGGGGAGTATCGTATTTGTCTTGGATTTGTGCAGATCCTAGTATAATGTTCTGTATACAGTACGTGCTCAATGAGTTGTTTTCTTTACCCCTCACTGAAAATACCAGTAAATGGCAATGTCAGGTTTTAAAAACTCAAGCATTTCATCTCAAATGGAAATATACCCTTTGATAAACTTGACAGAATAAACAATAGTATGTGGCTTTCTAAAAAAAAAATGCTTTTGTCCCCACTTAAAAAAAAGGCATGTTCTCCTTTTACACATGTAACTCTTCAAAAGAGATTCTCAGAAAGTGTCCTTTGACACTGTGGTTCTACAGTATAATACAATTCTTGAAGATAATTTTTAAAAAAGTAAATAGCAAAATATTTTCAATTTCTCTTCCTCTTGAGAAGAAAACTTGAAAATGTGTTAAGCATGTTAATTGTCACAATTAAAATGACATGAAATGCCCACTCAGATGCTCTGCAAACCCACACTTGTCGTGCTCTGCCTACCTGTCTCATCATACTTTGCAGAAGACCTCGCATCAGCTTCACCACGTTCTGTGGAAATAGAGTGGAATCAGAAACAAGGCAGGTCCCAAGCACACACGAGTGTTCTGGCTGTGCATATTTCCTCCACTTCTCCACTCCATGACAAAGAAAGAAAAATCTTGACAAAGTGATATCTTAAATAAAGGGGCTGGATCCGTTGGCACCTTCCAGCTCTGGAATTCAGTGATACCTTGCTGACATTTTAGCAACACAATTTTTATAAGCCTAGTACTCTGGTGCTTTATGTCACATTTCTTGGTAATTTATTTTTGTTACACTAAGGATGAATTAAGTCTGCCACGCCTGCCCAAAAGTAATGATGTTTCGCCAAAATAGGCATTTGTGACATTACTGGACTATTGAGTAAAGTTCTTACAAAACACAAGTGGCCGCCAAGGTTTCTTAATATGATGTATTGCAGCCAATTACTATTATTATCATCATTATAAATAACAATGCTACATGAATCAATTAGATACTACGTCCAGGCATTGTACAAAACACTTCACCTGGGTTATCTCTAATTCTTGCACCGGCCTTATGAGGGGGGTTGTATTATTACCCCACTTTCTAGAAGAGGAACCTGAGGCTGAGAGAGATGAAGTAACATTGCTAAAGTCTCCCAGTTAGCAAGGGGCGCAGCGAGGACAGAGCCAGGCAGTCAGACGCCAGAGTTTGAGCTCTTAACCAATACGTTATGTTGCCTGCAACTTCCTCCACGAGTCAGGCCCATTTAAAAGCTGGTCTTACACTAGGTCCTGTTAAAAACACTATAAAACTATTAATACTTCACAAGTGGCTAGAGAATGGGATATTTTGTAGGTCAAAGTAGTCTGGCTGAAAAAGTTCCCACCCAGGGGCATGAATATCTCTCTCACAGAACATACATGGTTTGCAGGGGACGACAAAGTGAAGGGCCCTGAAAATTTATCACCAGTGAAAAGTCTGGAAGGGATGGTCCTAAATCCTAGGATTCTAGGACATAATCTCACTTTATGTCATAAACTCTGCTGGGGCAGAAAATGTTCCCTCATAATTATAAGGCAAAGTTAACATTGTTACAATTAACATTTCCTACACTGTACAGCAAAAACATTTGTCAATTAACTGCTCCTCAAATAAAGTTATTTTCCATTAGGAAGTAATACAGTGGTTCCCAACTGGGGTTGATATTACCATTCCCCAGGGGTGGAGGCATTTTTATTGTCACAGTGATGGAGGTGGGGGCTGCGGGCATTTAGTGAGTAGGGGCCAGGGACCCTAAATGTCCTACAGTGCATGGGACAGTCTCACACAACGAAGGACTGAAATGCTCAAGCCCAAAATGCAATAGCGGCCTTGTTGAAGATCACTGGAAGGTCCCCGTGTTATTTTCCATAATCAAGTTATTAACCACACTCACCGTACAGTAAAAGGCACCAGGAAACAACATGGCCTGTTCATGCCTCACTGTTCATGTCTCATTATGGTTAGTCAAGGGGCAGCAAATCTAGTCAACTTAACCCAAGCCAGGAGGGAGGGAGGGAGGGAGAGAGAGAGAGAGAGAGAGTGTAAGAGTGTGTGTGTGTGTGTGTGTGTGTGTGTGTGTGTGTGTGTGTGTGTGTGGTGTGAATGGGCACTGCTTGACTTTGATTTTGTCTCGAAGAGGATGGGAGATTTGTAGGACACTGATTTCAAATTATACTATTACATGAATGATTCACTTACGTAAAATTCATCCAACTTCTTGGAGAAGCATTCGATGCTTGCCGTATGCTTTAAAACCATCCCTACTTGCCTTCCCTGCCAAATCTGGGTGATTTCTTCATCTCACACTCAGCACGTCTTGTCAAATCCGAACCCTGCCTCCACTGTCAAGCTTCTTTCTTAGCCTCCCCATGGCCTACAAGCTTCCCTCACGCTGCCTGGCATGCAGGCCCACTCGGGTTGCTACAGACAAGCACTGACTGGGCTCTAAGAACCCTTCCTGGGCTCAACAACCCACTGAATGTGAAAGACATTGGGGAATGTCTGAATCACAGACAGATCCTAAAGTGTCCCACTCCAAGAGAATTATACTTTTATATTTCAATGCTCCCTATTTCAATACTATCACTCAAAACACTCAGAAAACACCTCCTGTGCTCAGGGGCAGATGATTTTCTTACAAACTCAGTGATGGCAAATCTTTGCTTTGGTGTGTGTCTTGGTTTCTGATTTTGGAAAACAATAAAAGGACTTTATTGTGCTGTATGGTGAGTAACATGGGCATGAAAACTGGATAGCACCAATTTGGTTCAAAATTAAAGGGTGACCATAAATTAATAAGACTTCTTTCCTGGAATGGCTCAAACTAGAAAAGTATTTGTAAGGGAAGTTTCAAAAATATTTTAAGCAGTGGCAATAAACATTCTTTCGATGTGACTACTCTGAAGGGTACACACTTCGGAATGTGTAGCTCTGGTGAGCTGACTTTTAAAAAACAACCATATTAGTTTATAATGATGCCTTATATGTAAATGTGTAAAATGGACAGAGCACGTGTGAGAAAAATGTAGCTATTAATAGTTAGGCAAATCGACACTTTGGGGTCAGAAATTTGGATGCTTTCATTTCTTATTTGGTGTGATTTTTGATGTTATTGTTTTATGGAGAGAAAAATCTTAAACAGAAAGACAAATGTGAAGTTGAGACCATCTAAGTGCCTCCCCAAAATACTCTACAGCACAAATGGAAGAAGAGGTCTGCACCCAGACTGTTCTACACACACAGGTACTTCCTCGTGGGCTTTTCAGTTCAAGGAAAAGGGGCCAAGGAGCCGAGACACGGCCCTCAGTCACCATTACCTGTTCCAGCTCGTAGGCCTTGGCCTTGTCTTCGTCGCGATCGGCATTCTTGCGGTAGGCCATGCCAAGGCCCCACACGGCCAGGATGCTGTAGATGTTGTCCCGCACCCAGGCGTCCTTCTGCTCATGGCTGGCTGACAGCAGCCCCGTGACAGGATTCTATTAGAGAAGAGACACAAAATGGCTCAGCACCACCTTTCACACAGTTCCTGGGCACAGTTGCTCGCCCCAAAGGGACAGACAAGGATGTGGGACAAGGAAAGGAGAGACTAGCATTCCAGTTGTTGCTCTGCCATGAACTCAGGTGAGAAGTCACATCATTTCTCTGTGCCTCAGTTTCCTCACCTTTATAACAAGGACATGGGACTAAAAAATCGCTAAGGAACCTTCTAATCCATGTTCTTCTTTCATGTTCAGACCAAACCACACTGTTGTAAATGACAAAGCAGAAGAAACAGCAAAGAGAAAAAGTCTGCAAGGCTTTCACACATACATGCCTTGCTGGCTTTAGGTCTTCTTCAGCCTTCATGTGTCCACGTCAGTTGGTAAAGCATTGAACCTGGGAGCAAGAAACCTGAATGCAGGGCCAAACTCCCCTCTCTAGATCTGTGTGCCCAGGGAGGCCACCTTCCTGATCTGGGCAATCAAGATACTTCATGTGTCTGAACAGAGGGCACCCAGCAAGAGCACATCTGGGTGTCTTATTTAGCTATGATATCACTGGTATTTCAAAGGGCCCCAGAGTCACTAAAAAACCAGACTTCCCCACAAAAAACTGTACACAAATGTTCATAGCAGCATTATTCATGAAAGCCAAAAAGTAGAAACAAGCCAAATATCCATCAACTGATGAATGGATAAACAAAATGTGGTCTATACAAACAATGAAACATTATTTGGCAGAAAAAGAAGTACTAATACATGCTACAACATAGACAAACCTTGAAAACATTATGCTAAGTTTAAGAAGCCAATCAGAAAAGGCCACATATTGTATGATTCTATTTGTATGAAATGGCCAGAATGGGCAAATCTATGGAGACAGAAAGTAGATTAGTGGTTGCCTAGGCTGGGACTGGAGGTGGAGTGGGGAAGTGAGTGGCTGCTAATAGACTTTTTTTTTCTTTTTGGAGATGATGAAAATGGTTTAAAATTGATCATGGTGATGAATGCACAACTCTGTGAATATATTAAAAACCATTCAATTGTACATGTTAAGTAGGTAAATCATACGATAAGCAGATTATACCTCAAAAAAGCTATTAATTTTTTAAAAGGCAGTCCTAATAAACTGTGCCTAGAAATAAAATGGATAAGATAGGAAAAGAATCACATAAAGATAAAGCCTCTGTTGACTCTTCCTGAAAATATACAAAGAAATACATATCTAATAAAATGCATTAAAACAATCAGAACCTTGCCAGCTTAAAAAAGTACATTAGGCAGACTGGATGACAGAGTGAGACCTCATTTCTAAAAAACAAAACAAAAAAATTACTCAAAAGAGTACCATATTATTTACGAGAGGGCTCATGAAAAAACTCTACTGGGTACTTTCAGTGATAATGCCAAGGTTATTAGGTAAAAAATATTGGCATCATTTCACATGTTCCCACCTAAGGAATTAAATATTGGACTTTCTCCTTTAATCTATGCCATCTACAAAAACATCTAAAACTCAACTGATACTAGCCTCAAGGACAACAGCATTCAGCATATTGACATAGTTCTACAGCCAACAACTGCGAATCAATGATATTAAAGTCGACCAGAACTGAAGACTAGGAATGGCTGAGTGAAAGTACAAATCTTACTTCAATAGTGGACTACTGATGTTTTTTTCAAAAATCACTCTTCACCAACAGTGTACAACATAAGCATCTTTATCTGTTCCAAGGTCTGTTGGGCAAGCCTGCGACAGGAAATCATCAGGAGATCCAGAATAAGACTCAACCTCTTCCTGGCGTCCCCACCAACTGCGAGTCCACTAAGATAAACAAACTTCCGATGACACATAAGTAACCGCTTACACATAGCGCTAAGTGTGGTTTGGATTATGAAGCATCACTGTCCTGTTAACTGAAAGTCTTCTCTTTTATTCTTTAGTTTGGGCTTAACTGTTGGAGTGGATAGTTTATGCCCACCCAAAGCTAGACTGTCCCCTTCATTCAATGACAAAGAAGCTGTCTGTTTCAGGGGATCCCCACATTCAAAACTATGCATACACAAGCCACGTAAAGTTAGGGTGTTACTTCACTTGGCAAAAGGAATATTTACTTTATGACTTGCTTCTCTAAGTCCATAAAAAATAATGCATTGTATTGGTGGGTGGTTCCATTTTGATATGATTCATAAAAACTGAAATGACCACAGATTGGCACATACTCTGCTACCCCTGGTCTGCTGTCCTCTCTAATGAGGATGATCCAGTGGTGTTGTCTTTGAGTTATTCCCCTACTTGGAGATGGATTGTGCTGCACCATCTGCACTCTCACTCGCTGATTCTTGTGAACCACGCAAACAGGCCCGTCTGTTTAGAGCTCTGGGGTCTGCCTTTATATTAGGTATGTAAATGGAGGGGGAACAAAAGGCTGCCTTACCTGATGCCATTTTGCAAGCTAAACAAAGGCAAATGCAAACCACAGGAGGAAGGCTGGGGAGATTTGTCCAGGCTAAGCCTATGGTTTCAGATGTGATCATTTTAACCATACGCTGCTTTCCAATCTTTTAAAAATATTTAGTTATATCTATACACACACCTAACGTAGAAATGTACAACCATAATCATTTACATATTCCTTTTTCAGTTGTCTCTTTTCCTTCTCTCTTCTGCTTGGCTCCCTCCTCCTCTCACATAAGCAATCCCATAAACATAGTCCATGTAACACCTTGTATATATTGTTCCATGTTTTTTCTCTATGCTACTAAAATCAGATTTTATATATGTATATATATGCTTATGTGTGAATTCTTGTTCATGCATGGGTTTTTTTTGGGGGGGTCGTTGTTTTTTACGAATGGGATTGGAAGATCATATGATATACACTTATGCACCTTGCATATCTCATTCAACACAACCTTATGAGATCATGCCAAGTCATCTGGTATAACTCAAAGGCATGAGTATTAGAGGCTGTATAATATTCCATGGAGGGTACATATAATCATGCATCCAGTCATTTATCCTCTTGATGGGTATTCATTTGTTTTCTAGGGTTTTTTTTTTTTTCAAATTTGCCACTACAAAAATACTGCAATAAATATCCTTATAACATATGTTCTTCTTTTATTTCTAGGGAAAAGAATCCCAAAAATGAGATTGCTGGGTTGACAGGTTATACGCATATGTACTTTTAATTTTAATAAGTATTCTTCATCTCTGCCAGCAAGTTATCAATGTTTTCAATTTTTTTGTCAGTCTAATGGGCGCAAAGTGATATCTCAGGACCAGTTTTACTTTTAAAATTTTTATTTCCCTAACAGTGAATTGAAGCATCTAGTCATTCTTTTTTTTTTTGGGAGGGAGGCACTGGATTTGCTCTTCTGTGAGCTAATTTTTAGTTTCTTTTTTACCAGGTGCTATTTCACCATTTCTGCCTACACAGAAAGACAACTTTCCATGTACCATGTTTAAGAGCACAGGCTCTGGAATCAGACTGCCCATGTTCAAAGCTCTACCACAATCCAGCTGTGTGACCTTGAGCAAATAACTTCAGCATCAGCATCTCCACCTGTAAAATGGGATTATGACGGTGCCTACACCCCATAGGGTTATTTGTGAAGATTAAATAAATTAATTCATATCAAGCTTTTTGGACTGTGTCTGGTACACATAAGTACTCAATAACTGCTATGTTTAATAGTATTGACCTATTTGAATAGCTTTCATTCACATTATTTCTTTTTCATGTAATGATAATACTTTCAGGAAATCAGATAAAGATACATGGCTAGTGGAAGAATCTGCAAGTGAGCTTGATATAAACGTCATTTTTGTTAGGAAAAAAAGTCTGGGGTGTCCTCTGTTATCTTTACTATAAATATTGCTAGTGGAGAGATTTTATCCCATTGATATTTTTGAAACAAACCCCCTTGGCAACTTTGCACCCTCTCTGCACCACTCAGGTCTTGCCTTTCCCCTTCAAGTTTAGCCCTGAATTTTGTTCATTCATATATATCTTTTCTTTCTGTTTTACTTTACTAAGCTCTCTGTGCACTTTGCTTGAAAAAATAATGACTAAATTAATATCGGTGGTAAATTCTGTAATGATATCCACTGTCCCACTCAATAGCTATTTCCTGAGGTAACCAGATGTGGGGTCATGAAGGGCCATCCATAATGAGCAGTAGGTAACACAAAACAGTCTTAGTGGAGATAGCATGAACCTGAACTGATACCAAGCAGCTGTGCTGCACGTAAACCTGACAGTGATACCCTTCAACTCTATGAGAAACTCCCAAGGCAGACGAGCCTAATACAAACTGTGTTTCATCGAGGGCAAGGGGCCAACTGCTGGGCAGATTGTCTTTTACCTCTAGCCATTTGTTTGCCCCTCTTTCCTTCTCCACCTCTTCTCAGTTGCTAATCCAGGGAAAGTGACCTTGTTGGCTCCTGTTGATGAGAAAAAAGGGTAGGCCCCTAAGGCCTAGAAACGACTGGGCCCAGGGCTTGACCCCTATGCTCTGGTAACAAACATCACTGAAATCTCAGTGGCTAATTACAACAAATGTTTATTTCTCATCCATGCCTCATGTCCATCCCAGGTTGGCTGTGGTCCTGCTCTGTGTTATCGTCCCTCTAGGAACCAGGCTATGGAGCAACTTGTATGTAAAACACTGCCCATCTTGTGCAGAGAAAAAAAGACACAGTAAACCATGAAAGTCAGTTCACCATGAAGGTATAACAATCCAAAATGTGCATGAACCTAACAAGGGGTAAAGGAATAGACATATAGACGGACAGAACAAAGAGTACAGAAATAAGTCCATGTGAACATGACGAACCAATTTTTGACAAAAGTCTAAAGACAATCCAAGGAAGAAAGAACAGCCTTTTAAACAAATAATGTTGGGACAACTGGACACACCTATGCAGGAAAATGAGCCTCAATATAAATCCCATGCCTTAGACCACTTTGGAGAATATTGCCATCTCAACCACAATGAGTCCTCTGATCCATGAACATGGGATGTCTTTCTGGCACAATCTTAAGCATTGTTTCCATGCTATAACTTCCTAAGGGCAAAGTCTGTTTTTTTTGTTTACCACTCTAATTCAAGGTCCTGGCCTAGTTAGGTGCTGAGTAAATAAAGGAACAAATGTATAATAAAGGTTATATTTTTACTGATTTATAGTGTGAAATATCTTTTCAAAGATACTTAAAAGTGCAGACATTATCTATCTATATATTTGTATTATGCATAGCTAATACAAGTAATTTGCCATTTAAGAATGCTCGTTTTATTATTATGCACATTCTTCTGTTCCGTGTTTCTTCAGGAAACTCCGAAGAAGCAAATCAGACATGCACAGCATGAACCTTGGGAATGGTTCAAGGAAGCAAAGCTTCATTTTTACTTTAAGAGTAGAAAAGTGGACAAAACAAGGGAGATGCTTCAAGCATAGGAAATGGTTTATTGCTAAACTCAGAGATGGGTGAAATAGAGAATAGTAACCTCACAGGACAGAGGTGAAGTTTAAGGAGGCAGAAGTTAGGGCAGTGAATTTCAGTGGGGGTGGAAGTACAGTGGTAGAGGGTGACCAGAGAAGACAGGGTACATAACTCCCTAGGGTGGTGTGTGTATAGTTTAAAAACATATATTGAACATTATAATTTTCTATTTGTAAAATGAAAACAAAAAACATAAGCCTTCTGTAATCCTAGCACTCTGGGAGGCCGAGGCGGGCAGATTGCTTGAGCTCAGGAGTTCGAGACCAGCCTGAGCAAGAGCAAGACCCCATCTCTACTAAAATTAGAAAAAAATTAATCGGACAACTAAAAAATATATAGAAAAAATTAGCCGGGCATGGTGACGCATGCCTGTAGTCCCAGCTACTCAAGAGGCTGAGGCAGAAGGATCGCTTGAGCCCAGGAGTTTGAGGTTGCTGTGAGCTAGGCTGATGCCATGGCACTCTAGCCCAGGCAAAAAGAGTGAGATTCTGTCTCAAAAAAAACAAAAAAAACACATAACCCTTCACCACACAAACTTGAGGAAACAACACTTACACAATCTTCCTGGCTGGTGGCAATACAAAGATGATTCCCAAAGCAAGCAGGGGCTGGGGTGGATTTTAAGAACAGAAGAGAGCAGAGATGTTGAAATGATGACATGCACTGCTCCTTAGTGGAGGGGTGCATGTGAGGGGAGGGATGGGTGAGGGCTGCACAGTGGATGCTGAGCCAATACTTACATCGAAACAAATAGATGGAATTCAACAAGGATTCATTTGTTGGGCCCACGTATTTAATAAATGTTTGCTGAATTAATTTTATTAGCCATTTCCCACATTGAGTTAGTTGACTGACCTCCCTTTACACATATACCCCCACCCCTGGGACCCCAACAAATCTTTAAACAGAGCCTCTTCTCTCTTTGCTAAATCATCCCCCACCCCAGCAGCCACCCTGTGACCCAGCCACAGCTTGCCCAACACTTAGGTCCAAGAAGATTCAACTATGCCACACTGACTAAAAGTTTCAACAGCAACCTACCAACAGCATGTGAGTACCATGCACCAATAAACCTATGCTGTGTTAATAGAAGTTGAGTTTTCAGAACATGGGAAATAAGAGCCCCAATGAACTGCCAGCCTGGCAGAGCACATCTGGTATATTTTGTCACTGCCAATCACCATGTTTTAAAAAGGACATACACTACCTAGCACATACCCAGAGGAGGGTGATCGGGGCAATGGAAAAGCTAAAAGCCATGAATCATGGGAACAGGGGAAGAATGCAGGTGTTTACAGGAGGCTTAAGGGAGAGCAAGTCAGCTGCTGTTGTCCTCTCAAAGAGGGATTTGATTTTTTTCCGTTACTAAACTGTTTCTATTTCAACTAAGTATAAGAACTTCCTAACATTTAGAACTGTGCAAACAAAATGGGCAAGATTGTAGCTAACGTGGGCTTAGTCTCTGGTATTATGTGGGCAGAAGGATCCTGAGATCCATCCCACCCAGGAGGCGCAGTGGACAACGTGATGGTTAAGAGCATGGACCCTGCTTTGTGTAAGGTACCCCTGGGTTCAAGTCTCTGCTCTGCCACTTACTAGCCACGTGATCTTGTACAAATACTTAAATGCTCTGGGCCTCGATTTCTCTTTCTATAAAAATGAGAGTTCAAATTGTATCGGACAGCAAGTGTTCCCTTGGGCCCCTCACCTCCTCCCCGCCCTGATGGAAATGCTGTTGCCTCTGCCAGTCCAGCACCTGTTCCCTCTTTGTCTGGTAAAGGCCTATAATTTCTCCTGCTCTGACTCAGTGTGGTTCGGGTGGGGCTGACCCCGTCACTGCCTGCTTCTTGGCCATGGCCCTGGCCCCAGCTGCAGGGAAGGATATGTGACCCAAGCCTGGCCAATCTGGGTGGGGTTCAGGGATGGGCACACAACCCAAGCTGGACCAACAGATAGCCATTCTCAGTCAGGACTTTTGCTGGAGCCACTATAGAAAAAGCTTTCTTTCTGCAGAGTCTACCACTCTGGAAGACTATAATCTGGAGCTGCCAAGGGGCTACCTCTGCCACCACATGGGATGAGCCTGCCAGCGAATAAAGCCCACTCAAATGGGGCAAAGCAATATAAAGAGACACACTGTATTTGATGATTTGAGCTCCTGAATCCAGCCATGCCTGAATCTAGAACAATTCCCTGGACTCTTTGGTTATTTAACCAATAACTTCTCTTTTGTGCTTAAGGGCTATTTGAAGTGAGTGTCCGTCATTTACAACTGAAAGAATCCTGGCAAATACAACCATGAATGCTTATATGGCCATGGTGAAGTAAGCACTGTAAAAACATTTATTTGGTGCTATTAAAGACATGCAAGATCGAGGCAATACTAAGGCCAAACACACATGCTTGATGGTAGCACCAAACTATGCTACTACTTACATTTAACAGTTTGCAATTCGATTTCTAGCTGGAGGGCACAGAGATGAATGTTGTCATCTATGCACCAGATATGGCACAGAGAGTACAAATTCCCTCTTTCCCCTACCTCCGTCCCACAAGAAAATTAAAATTGCTCCCTACTGATCTCCTTGCCTCTAGTATGGGTTCCTTCCAATCCATCCTCCACAAAGGGTGGTCACAGAAGACTTTGCTGTCCTGCTTAGAATTCTCCAGTGCCTACAAGACAGAATCTAAATCCTTTGGATTGCCATCTGAGGCTCATGTGCTGGCTCTTCTCTCACATCCAGCCTAATCACCTGACACTCCCTCCTTAGACCCCAAGAAAACCCGGATTAGTGTTTCTGGGTTTAGTATGCTCTGCTCTCACGCTTTCGGCAGGTGAACACACTCACACTCCTCCCGCTGCCTGTAGAGCCCTCCTGGCAACTACTTACTCTCCTTTAGACGTTCCCTCCTCTCTGAAGCCCTCCCCATCCCCAGGCCTTCAGTTGGTTCCCTTTCCTACACTCCAGGGGACAGAGGTCAGAAGCCTCAGGACAACTCCTAGCCTTGGTCTTTTTTCCTTAGGATCAAGAATCAGTAAATGCATGGCCCCACCTTGCTCTGTTCCAAAGAAGGAAAGTACAGTTCAATTATTCAAATGAAATACACAGAAGAGACCAGGTTAAATGTTGAAAATACATGACTGCTCACCACCACCACCAACCCCCATGTTGGTAAAGCAAAAAATAGAAAGTAAAAAATCCTATTACAAAAATTTCAAAAACTGGTTTAATTCATTTACTGTACCAGAATTTTGTTCTAGCAATTACCTTTTAAAATATTAGAGGGTGTGGGGAAAGTCAGTGTTTTAGACTTGAGATGTATTTTAAAGGGGGAATTATAATAGCATTTAAAAATGATTGCTTCTAAAGTTGTATGAGTAACACTTTCTTTTTACATTAGTTTAAAAGATAGATTTTGTACAATTTGGTAGGTAAACCTCAGGTGGTTCAGAAAATAATCTTGAAACCATGCATTCTAATATGCCTCTTGCTTTACCTAAGGGGATCACAGGTGTGCAATTCTCACTTTCAAATGATGTCATTCTCTAAATTGCTGCTTATTAGATTTTTCCCTCTGGGTTTACACATAACACACAAGCTGCAAGCTGTCTTGGGCCTAGGTATTTGCACCGCCTGATATGACTGAACGATTGCTTACAGGGAAATAAACTGGGTTGAGAGCCAAGCATTGCAGACATCCACTTCGTTCCAGCTTCGTTCCAGATCCCAAAGCTCATCTTAAAACTTTCCAAACTCACGGAGAAAACCGCTCTGGGCTCCTTAGCTACAATCAAATGTACAAATGACTTTACCACTCTCCTAGGAGACTTTAATTCTTTGCCTCCCTTGCCAATTCCTGTGGTAAGGAGGGGGATTACTGAGATGCCAGGCTTTGCCTGGTGTTGTGGGAACTTACAGAATACATTCAGCTCAGGGGGGCTGTCAGTTCCCTTCTGACCTACCCCTGAAATTTTAGGTATCAATAGATGGCTGGGTGCTGCATTAGTAAGTTTTCACCTAAACAGGGGTATTGCAGATGTCATTATTTGATATTTTCAATTATAAGACTGACTTTATATTGCATAAGTTTTAGGTTCAGGTTTGGGTTTGGAGCACGGGACACCACACATCACTCCATGTCTGGGCTCTTAACATTATGTATCCAGAGGATCTGCTAGACGTCTGCGAATGGGTTTGGGAGGGGTAGAAGTGGAGGTCCACAAGACTCCTGAAATTTCTGTGTGAGCACCGTTCTTGGGAGAGGATAGGATATTCAGCCTTCATCAAAATCTCAAATGGATCTGTAACCCATTTTGATTAAGAACCACTTCTCCAAATGTATTTTATGAACATTATGTTCTCCCTACCCATTGTGAGACAGATGTGATATTTATTTGACTAATTAATAACGTGATATCTAAATATAAGTGACAAGGAACAATATGGCAGAACTAAATTTAGTGGAACATTTAAAGAAATAGCCTATTAAAGTTTCACTATTTTAACACACAAAGTAAGAGAATGCAACTTTATTTGATATTCACGGCAATCTGGTGTACCTAAAGTATTAATATTTATCTCCATTCCTCTGACCTGGCCCCAACAACACAGAGTGTTCACGACAGGGCTATAGGCTCATGAGAAGAATGACCTTGAAAAAGGACCCCTCAACTCTCTTGACTGGGGTTCTTTAACTGTAAAAGGAGACCATGTGATCTGACTACATGATCTTTTGGATCCCTGCAAAGCTTGAACAATTCTAAATCTCTCCCCGTACGGGTTATTGCAGTTCCTGATTTGTAAATGGAGGATTTAAGGACTTTTTTCTTTGAATGACTCAAATGTTTTTATCTGACACTAAAATATTTATTTAAAAGTTGTCCTAAAAAGGGTACAGCAAAAGCCTTCCTCCTTGTCACACCCAAAAAGAGTTGAAGTAGGACGTGCAGAAGGCAGGGCCCTGGATTATGCCACGAAGGAGAGAGTGCTATCCATAGAGCACTCCCTTTCTCGAATCAACACACAGACTGACAACCATCTGTCAGACAGTCCTTGCCCAACCAGGGACCAAAAATGTCAAATCTGTCCTTATCGCACCCAGCGCTGCCCAGAATGCCAGTGCTTGTCCCCAGAGAAGAGAACTTTGGCTCTAGCGGGGAGAAGTACTGGGAAGGGGCTGAGAGTGTGCAGGGGGAAGCTAGCACGGGGGCAGAGGCAGTGAGGCTGGTGGCTTAGACGAGGTTGGTGGTGGCGGGAGACTGGAACAGAAGCAGCAGGTGGGTTTGAGAGATGTTTAGGAGGTAAAATCAACAGAGCTTGGGGATGGATTGCATATAGATGGACAGGCTGGGGCATGTAAATGGATGGTGGTGCCCAGATTTGCTGGGAAAGATCATGAGTTTGCTGTAAGGCATAAAAACTTGGGGGTGGCTTACTCTCATTTTCTCCTCCTGATGTCACTCTTGACAGAGAAGCCAAATTTTCAAGTCCAGGGAGCCAGTTGCTAAGCATGGACCAGGACCTGACGGATGGAGAGGGAGGGGAGACTGGAGTGAAGGGTGGCTGGAGCTCGGCCCGGTGGCTCCCAGAGGCTGGCAGGCCATAGGAGGGGCCTCTACGTTTTGTTCTAGGAGCAACAAAAGCCATGGCAAGGCTGTAAGCAGGAGAGTAGTGTAGTCTGGTGCCTGATGGAAGCTCACTTACTGCTCTGGAGAGGAGAGGCCAAGAGCAGAAGCAGAGAACAGATCAGGAGACTGAAAGGGTGGTCCAGGCAAGAGAGGATGGTGGCTTGGACTAGGGTGGTGGCAGTAGACACAGACACAAGTGGGTGGAGCTGAGATATACTTTAGTGATCTCGTTAATTAGAAAATTCTCCCCAGTCTAGGTGGGG
Source organism: Indri indri (assembly GCA_004363605.1). NCBI lineage: Eukaryota > Metazoa > Chordata > Mammalia > Primates > Indriidae > Indri > Indri indri. Next base: position 6,088 of record RJWJ010000683.1, on the reverse strand, counting down.
AATGAGGGAACCAAAGGAATAAATGCTTGATTCCTAGATACTCCTAGACTGTTTATTAACATAGCCTTAATTTTAAAAAACTAAAACCTCGAACATACAGAAAAGTTAAGAGAATATAACCAATACTCATATTTCCATTACCCAGATCCAACAAATCAAAGTATTCCACTGTAACTGTGCCAGATTCTCTTTTTTTTTTTAAAAAAAGAAAACATTATAGATCAAGTTGAAGCCTTCTTTGTGGTCTTCCCCGATAGTTCACAAACTTCCCAGAGGTTTGCAAACTTTTTGGTCTCAGGACCCCTTTACCACTCTTAAAAATTACTGGAGACCCCAAAGAGTTTTTATTTATGTGAATTCTAGCTATTTATATTTACCATATTAGAAATTAAAACCAAGAAATTTAAAATATTTACTAATTCATTAAAAAATAAAACTATTACATGTTAACATAAATAACTTTTTATGTTATTTCAAAACTTTTGAAAAATTTTTCCAAAACAAAAAAATAACAAGAAGAATGGCAATGGTTTACATTTTTACAAGTCTCTTTAATGTCTGGCTTAATGGAAGACAGCTATATTCTCTTCACTGCTTCTGTATTCACCCTGTGGCATTATGGTGTTTTAGTTGAAGTACATGAAGAAAATCTAGCCGCACACAGATATGCAGTTCAAAAGGGAGGAATATTCTAAAAGTCTTTTTGGATAATTAAAAATATTCTTTGATACAACTAAAACTCAACAAGTGATAGTATCTTAAAGGTTAGTTGAAATGTGGAATTTCAAACTATAAAAATGAGCTTTATGTAGTCTGATATTTTAAAATCCATTGGTCTACCTTGCACTTTGAATGGATCATTTGCTCATGTGTGATTTCATTCCCCATTTGGAAAATATCGGTTCACTGAGTTATGCAGCTCTTCCAAATGTTGACACATTTCCTTATACAATATAAAAAAATCACATTTGTTAATATCACTACCAATCTCATCAGAAAAGTTTTTAAGTATCAAGAAACTGCTGAGCTCACAATAACAGATACAAGTTTCCCCAAAATGTCATTTCAATTGAAAGTTCAAATTTTATCATTGGCAACAACTACTGTCACAGTGTTTTCCTTGAAGCAACAGGCTCACTTTGTTCATTTTTGAGAAAATGTCTGCCAAAGGCCCAAGTCTGAATAACCGGCGTTTGTCAACCTTGCAAGTAAAAATGGTATTCCGAGAAAAAAAAAACCCTGCTAGTCTAGCTCACAACTCAGACAATTGAGCAAGTGATTTCCTAAGGGTAGCCATTCTACTTCGATAGATAGCAGAAGTGCTTTATAGGTACTTCCCACTTCAACACACAGAATATTTTAAAGATGAGATAAAATTTTAAAAATAAAAATTTTTATTGCTTCAACATTACATTCTTAAGTGCAATTGGCATTTTTTTTTTAACTGCAAGTATATGACTCCTAGTATAGTTTGGAGTCATTGTCTTGATTTGTGCTAAAGACACCAGCTTTCTATGATCACTGCAAATGTCAACACAGGGAAAAAGGCAAATAACATCTTAGTAACAGTATGAAAATAGTTTTGACCTCGAAGAGACCCTGAAAGAGTCTCAGGGACCCTCAGGGATCTCGGGCCACACTCTGTGAACTGCTATACTACTCCAGAGCTGGAGTATATTTTTCTTGTCCATGTTTTTCAATTTTTTACAACGAATACATGTGTCCATAAGCAAGATAACAACATGTTGGGTGTTTTAAAAGTTCTACATACATAGTAGCATTCTGTACTTATTCTTCTATAACTTGCTTTTTTCACTCAATTTTATATTTTTTAAAAAATTCCTTTTAATTGACAAATAAAATTGTATATTTTATCATGTACGAAATGTTTTGAAATATGTGTACATTGTAAAATGGCTAAATTGAAATAATTAACATGTATTGCCTCATATAATTATTTTTTGTGGTGAGAATACTCAAAATCTACTCTCAGTGATTTGTAAGAATACGATATATTGTTATTAACTATAGTCACCATTCAACTTTAAATTTTTGAGGGTTATCCAATTTGTACATATATATCTGGGTCATTCGTTTTAACTGCTGTATAGTATTCCATTGTGTGGCTACATCTCTATTTGTCCATTTCCAAATTGATGAACATTTAGATTGTTTCTAATTTTTTCTCTTTTACGAACAATGCTTCAACAAATGTCCTTGTGCATGTCTCCTTGGACGATGGGCAAGAGCACATCAGTAGTGTCTATATTTAGATATGGACTTCCTGGGTCATTGAGTATACACAGCTCCAATTTCACCTTCTCAAATTGCTTTCCAAGGTGATGGTACCAATTAACAATCTATAGTTTACATTCTAGGGCACAGACTACCAGATAATCACCAATCCAATTTCCTCTTCTTCCCAGGCACTCAGCTATACTACATTTCCCACAATCCCTTGAAATTCCATGTGGCCATGTGCTTGAATTTTTACACAAAAAAATGTGAATGGAGGTGAAGTACACAACTTCCATGCCTTGCCCATAAAACCTTTCCATGAACAGTCTTGTGTATTCTTTTCTGATACACCAGCTGGACGTCGACATCCAGGGTGACCTTGGAAGTTACACAATGAAGATGGTAGGGCCATTGGTAGCCTGGAATTTCTGGGTGACACCCCCCTGACCTGGACCCATAGTGGACTGTTATATGTGTGAGAAATAAACTTCTGTGTTTAGCGAATGAAATTTTGGGGTTTGTTATAGCAGTTAGCCTACCTTAACTGATACTGCTTCTCGCAAGTGGTGTATGAGAGTTACCCTTTCCCCACTACCTTGCCAACACTTAAGAATTATGCTTTCAAATTGTTGCCACCTGTCAGTCTGAATGTCGTGTTTAAATTTGCTTTATTTTCTCCAATTACTAGTGAGGCTAAGCCATCTTTTCACCTATTAGTTTCTTCCTCTGCAAATTGCTTGTTTATATTGTAGAATACAATAATAGAAATGTATTACATAAAATTACTATACCCATCTCTACAAAAAAAATACAAAAACTAGCCAGATGTGGTGGTGCATGCCTGTAGTCCCAGCTACTTGAGAGGCTGAGGTAGGAGGATCACTTGAGCCCAGGAGTTTGAGGCTACAGTGAGCTGTGATGATGCCACTGCAATCCAGCCTGGACAACAGAGCAAGACTTTGTCTCCAAAAATTTAATTAAATTACTATAAATGATGAAGGGAATCAACTTAGAGTGAAGCAGTGAAGTCACCTAGATTTAAAACATTTTTTGGTTATTCTGGCATTATGTTGCAAATCACTTCTCACTGCTATTAAGAGAAGTAATGGAGAATATTTACAAACCCAGAAGCCATAATGGATGGTACCTACTATTCTAATCAAATTAAAGCAAGCTCTCAACTAAGATTGAAACTTGAATCCGATCAATTATACAAGTGGCTGATTCCCTAAGGGCTCTTTTAGGATTAAACTTTTGTATTAGCTGTATATTGCTGAATAACAAGTAATCCCCAAACTTGGTAATTTAAAACCAATAAACCTCTGTCGGTCAGGAATTCAGAAGCAGCCTTAGCTGGGTGGGTCTGGCTCAGGGCCTCTCATGAGATTTCAGCCAAGATGTTGGCCGGGGCTGCAGTCATCTGAGAGCCTGACTACGGCAGAGGATCTGCTTCCAAGATGTGAGTCAAAATCTTTTCTATTCTGTAGCTTATCTTTTAGCCTTGTTTACATAAACTTCCCGTCATATATAAGGGGGTTTACTTTTGTATACAGTTGAATTTATCGATCTGTTATTTTATGATTTATGACTTTTATTAGTTTGAGAAATCATTCCTTATCTCAAAATCATAAAAATATTCCATTTTGTTTTAAGTTTTACAGCTTTGTTTTTCATATTTAGGTCTTAACCCTTCTGGAATTTATTCTTGTGTATGGTTTAAAGGAGAGGGATAAATTTCTTTTTTTCCATACAGATAGCCAATTGCCCTAGCATTTTTTATTGAATAATCTATCCTTTCTGTTTCTGGGGTCTTCATTCTTTTCCACTGGCCTATTTGTCTGTTGCTATGCCAGTATCACACAATTTTAATGACCATAGGTTTATGTGTTGAAATCTGGTAAGGCATCCCTTCCCTTTTTCTACTTAAAATATGCCTTGGTAATTAATTCTTGGCTCCTTACTACAGCATGTGAATTTCAGGATCGATTTCCATGAAAAAGTTCTTTTTGGGTTTTGATTGGCAGCCCACTGAATTTATAATTTGGGGAGGATATATCTTTGCAACATTGAATCTTCCCATTCCAAAACGGTATGTCTCTCCTCTTATTTTAGTCTTCTTTTATCTTCCTCAATAGAGCTTTACAACTTTCTCCAGGCATGTCTAGCCCTCCTATTAGATTTATACAAGGATGCCTTATAGTTTTGGTTGCTACTGTAAATGCCTTTTTTTGTTTGTTTTTTAGAGACAGGGTCTCACTCTGTTGCCTAGGCTGGAGTGCATGGTGGCATCATAGCTCATGCAGCCTCGAACTCCTGGGCTCCAGCGATGCTCCCACCTCAGCCTTCAGAGTAGCTGGGACTACAGGCATGTGCCACCACATCTGGCTAATTTAAAAAAATTTTTTTTTGTAGAGACAAGTCTTGCTATATTGACCAGGCTGGTCTCAAACTCTTGGCCTCAAGTGATCCTCCTGCCTCGGCCTCTGAAAGTGCTGAGATTATAGGCCTGAGTCACTGCACCCAGCCTTATAATTTTGAAAGAAATCATAACGTTTATGAATTGTTTGTGGTTGATGTTAAGAGGCACCTTGATTATTGCATATGGATCTTGTATATGCAAAATGTGCTTGAAAAATGGAAAACTCTAGTTCTGGTAGTTTGGGATTTTCTATGGTACTTATATTTTCAAATAATGATAATATCCTTGCCTCTTATTTCCTTTTCATGTCTGTTACATGGGTCACAATTTTGCAATGCTGAACAGAAGGAATAATAGTGGGGATCCTTGATGTTCCTAACTTTCAAGATATTGTTTCTAATTTTTCTCCAATACATTAGTTATGAGGTTTGTAGATTTTTTTTTACATTACTCTTTATCAGGATAATAAAATTCCCTTGTATACCCAGTTTTCTAAGAGGTGCTTTTAAAATTATTAACAAATGCTGAATTTTATCAGATGCTTTTCTACCTCTATTGAGATGATCACATTGTTTTTCTTCTTTATTTATGTGGTAAATTACATTAATAGATTTAATAGTAAATTTCCTTGCATTTCTGGGATAAACCACACCTGATCAAGATTTTTTATATACATTGCTTGATTCATTTTCTTAATCTTTTACTTTGCATTTTTGTATCAATACTCATATGTGAATTTCCTCCTTAAGCCTTATTTCTCATCATGCTTTGTTTGACTATGGTATCACAGGATAGTGGCCATATAAGAGGAGTTGGGAGCTATCCCTCTTTACCTTTCATCTGAAACAGTTTATTTAAGATAAGGGTTATCTGGTAATCTTTTGCCCCTCTCCACTGTACTCACTGGGCCAAACCCCAGCTCTGGTTAAATCTGCCTCTTTGCCTACTCTGAGTGTGCACCTGTGCAGCTGAATGTGGCTGGAGAAAAACACACAGCCATGCTGACTGAACTCCCTTCAAATGAATGCCCCTTAGTGCTGTCCAACAATTATACTAGAAATCCTCTGCCTATCTATTATCTCGTTCTCCTAAAGGACTGTTTCATACCTTCTTCTCTCTCCTCAAACCTCCATTAACTCCTATCTCCACTACCCTTGGCTAATGACTGTGCCTCGTGTTTTGCTGAGGAAGTGGAAACCATCAAAAGTGTCTTAGTCTGTTTGCGTTGCTATAAAGGAATACCTGGTACTGGGTAATTTATAAAGTAAAGAGGTTTATTTGGCTCATGGTTCTGCAGGCTGTAGAAGAAGCATGGCACCAGCATCTGCTTCTGGTGAGGGCCTCAGGAAGCTTCCAATCATGGCAGAAGGCAAAGGGGAGCTGGTGTGTGCAGAGATCACATGGTGAGAGGGGAAGCAAGAGAGAGGGGGC
>RJWJ010000682.1:0-189420 GCA_004363605.1 Indri indri | reverse complement strand
GGGCATGCCTTTAACCCGCACTTGGGTGAGGCAAAGACATAAAGTGTAACTGTAGTGTTTGTACCCTCACAATACCCTGGAATAAAAAAAATAAAAATAGGCCAGGCGCGGTGGCTCACGCCTGTAATCCTAGCACTCTGGGAGGCCGAGGCAGGCGGATTGTTTGAGCTCAGGAGTTCGAGACCAACCTGAGCAAGAACGAGACCCCGTCTCTACTAAAAATAGAAAGAAATTAATCGGACAACTAAAAATATATAGAAAAAATTAGCCGGGCATGGTGGCACATGCCTGTAGTTCCAGCTACTTGGGAGGCTGAGGCAGAAGGATTGCTTGAGCCCAGGTGTTTGAGGTTGCTGTGAGCTAGGATGACACCACGACACTCACTCTAGCCCGGGCAACACAGTGAGACTCTGTCTCAAAAAAAATAAAAATAAAAATAAAAATAAATAAATAAATAAATAAATAAATAAATAAATAAAAAAGAACTTTGTGGCCTGCTAAAGAGTTTGGGCCAAGGAGGCCAGTGGAAGATTTAAAGCAAGAGAATATCCACAAGTCGGTAGAAGCATCAATATCACAGTAGAGTAGCAGATGGCCTGGAAGGAAGGATTAACTGGAAGAAAGCAGACTGGCTAAGTTAGCTAAGGTTAATAGTTCATGAGACAGTGATGGTAGCTGGAATGAGAACAGGGCTGAGGAGGATAAATGGGAATATGCAAAGGATGGATTAGGAAATATAAAATTGGGGAATCAACGAGACCCGGGGACTAATTAGACATAAGGGGTGAGAGAGAGGGAAAATCCCAAGGTGATGCTTCAGGTTACTAATGTGGAGAGCTAGGAGGATTGGGGAAACCCCCAAAGAGAGGATTTGGGGTGTTTTGTGAGAGAACAGGAGGATAAAGTCAACACAAAGACACTGCCAGGGTGCCCATATTGGTCTCGCATGCATTACCACAACCAGAGAATTATCCCACCCACAAGACCCACACACCCAGGAATTGTAGAGCTCCCTTTCTCTCTTGGACACCTAAGGAAGCATGGTGAAGGTCAGGGCTGGGGAAGGGCAAGCATCTGCCTGCTGGTGTGCATGGCATGAAGGTTGTCTCTGTTGTCAGAGAGCAGGTCCCTCTCCTGTGGACCCCAGCAGCAGTGGGGACTCTTGGGGCTGCCAAGCAATTCCTCCCTCTAGTTGGACATAGAGCTGGATAGATAGGACAATAGCAGAGGGAAGCAGAAGGAAGCATTTGTCAGCTCTGCCTCCAGAAACACTCATTGTCAGTCTCCAGAGTCACAGGAGAAACACAGGTGTGCAATGTCTAGAGACTGTTTCAGCTTCTCTCCAGATCCCAGGTTTGAGGGATGACATGTGCAATAGGTCAAATCATGTCTCCAAAAAGATACATCCAAATCCCAATCTTGGTACCTGTAAATAAGACATTATTTGGAAATAGAATCTTTACAAGATATAATTAAAGTTAAGAGAAATGAGATCATCGTGGATTTAGGGGGAGCCCTAAACTCAATGAATGGCATCCTCGTGGGAGAAAGAAGAGGGAAATTTGAGACACAAAGATCCAGAAAGAAGGTGGTTATGAGAAGATAGAGGCAGAGATTAGAGTTATGCAGGTGCCAGCCGAAAAACCCCAGTGGTGACCGGCAGCCTTCAGATGCTTGGAGAAAGTCGTGGACCAGATTCTTCCTCTGAGCCTCCAGAGAGAACTGGCCCTGCCAACCCCTTGATTTTGAACTTCTTGTCTCCACAACTGCAAAAGAATAAATTTCTGTTGTTTGAAGTTCCAAATTTGTGTTAATTTGTTATAGCAGCCCTAGGAAACTGAAGCAATATCCCATTTAGCTGCTTTCAGGGCACTTGGGTAAAAGGAAACCCAGTGACCATCGCAGAAGGGATTATTCCTCTCTGGTGGCCTCTTCTCTCCAGCCCATTTCCCCTAGATAGACACCTCCTCAACCAGCTCTCTGTTTTCTACCTTTTCTTTGCTCTTTTTCCACAGCAGCGGCTTTTCTTCCCAGCTTAGATACTATTCTGAGCTCAGGGTAACAGCCAAGTAAGCAGGTCTTTATTAAAGTCCTGCAGTATACTGGATGCTAAAGGTACTCTGCAGATCCCAAATGTGACAAGGAGCAGAAAAAGCACAATTTTCCTAGGCATGTGGTAGGAAAACTCTTTCCTATCCTATGTCTTTGATTTGCACTATCCAGGGCAATGTTATATTCTGGGGCAATAATTCTTAGATTTCAGAAAACATCAAAAATAGCTTCTTAAGAGAAGGTTGGAGACCTCACCCCTATTCTAAGAATAAGATCATGGGGGGCGCCATGATCTTAAGAAGTCACAGCATTCTCATTTCCACCTGAAAACCCGACACTACACAAAGAGCAAGTATTTCCCCAGATTGCCCAAATTCATGAACTGACCCTGTAATGTGATACCGAAGTTGCAAATATTTGTGAGCCCTCGAATTAAAATGCATCTTCCTTCCTGGAAATTCAAAAAATGAATGAAAGGACTTAGCCAAGCCCCCATATGGCCTTAGCCTAGTCATTTGACCTCTGTTTGGCACAGTTTGCTTATTAACACATTAAATGGAGATCATGAAAGGACATCTTATGAATTAATTAATTAACAATTGAAAGGGCCTTTAAAAGTGCTATGCAAATGATAATCATTATTGTAAGGCCTGTGGGAATCTGAAACAAAGCAGGGAGCCAAACTCCAAATTGAGGATTATAACCAAGAAGCAAATGTAAGCACTTTGGAATGTGAAAGAACTATTAATATTGGTTACTATGATATATTCGTTTTCTTCTAATCCAGACAGAGAAGTGAGAAACTGTTAAAATGTGGATTCAGTTTTAAAACCCATGTAAGCCCAGATGCTCTCTAAGTGGTTACACTTCAGCAAATGCCTGCACATTAAAACAAAATCAAAAGATCGAAGCAAACTGGAACTGGAGAAGAAGCAGGTGCATAAAACAAATGCTGTCAGCATATGTGTGAGCACAAACAATTCATTGTGCCCACACAAGTCATATGATTGGCATTTGCAGATGTCTATATATATACATAGTTCAAATATTGCAAAAATAAAACCTCTTGAACCCACCTAATTTTAATATTATACTCATTAGAGAGATAAAAGTCTCCAAACCACTAGCCTGTGGAAGTTCTCTAGGCAAAGTAGCTTATTTTTCTGTTTTCTATTCCTCAATGAATAGATCCCTGGCTTTACAGGGGCCTGGGGCAGCCACTGATCCTTATAATTATTTTAAAAAATGTGCTAATTCATCTCTCTGAAATAATTCATTCAATTAAGCTATTGAGATGTGGCTGTAATGTCTTCTAAAAGAATAAAAAGCTATCTTCATATCACAACAAAAATGAAGAAACAGGTTTTTTTCCAATTTAAACAACTTCTGGCTTCAGTAATTACAGAAGAATGGTTTTGCAGATTGAAAAGGCAGCCATTAGTGTCCAGGCATGACTTAACTTCTGTCTCCCTGCCTGAATGGCACTTTAAAGCCTCTGACATTGGCATCGTGTGGTCTTTGGCTTACCAAGCAAGAGCAGAGTCTTCTAGACTGGCAGCTTCTCCTTTCCAAATTGTCATGATCTATGGGCAGCAATCATGGAGTTCAGGACTGTAGGATGAATTTGGAGAACAGAAAAGAAAGACACATCAGAAAATCTGTCTTCCAAAATATTTCCTTCTTAAAGGAGAACAAATGTTTGATCTTTATATTCCTGTGCTTTTGTTCCTGATAAGTCTCATCTGGTTTAACAACCAATTATGGCCAAAGAGGTATTCAGGTTTTCTGGGCAAATAATGACCTGTAGTCATACAAGCTACTTGAGCTAACATGGTTTTTGAAGAAGCCAAGCTGTTTTCTCCACGTCTGTACTATTAATTACATGATAAAAATGTTAAGTGCTCAAAAATTTGATGAGTACCATTTATAAGCATTCATTGTGAAAAAGTATTATTATCATAATGATAGCCAACCAAGGTGGTCTTTGGGCACAGTGACATAGGTGTGTATATTTGGCCTCCCTAGGACTTTGTTGGGTACCCAATGTTAGTCTGTAGGATTCTGCTTCCTTGATCAAAAAAAAAAAAAAGTAAATATGGCAGGTCTTTCTAATAAAAATGCCCTTTTATATTCTTTCTTAATCCTTTTAAGCTCCTGAAATGGCAGGAGAAGTGGGAATATCAGAATCTCCAGAAAGGTCAGAATAATTAAGGGAAATTTCAACAGAAAAAAGAAAAAGTTTTTAAACCTTGTACTAAATATGAACTTTTTTTATATTCCAAAAGAAAAATACCCTAGAAGTTAAACTCTTCATGAAGGCCATCTCAGAAAATCCCAGATGCTAACTTTGCTCCCATGTCCTCATGTCTTCAAGAGCAACTTCCTTCTAACCTGTACTCCTCTCGGACTACCCTTTGAGAAACCCCATTCTCTACTTACAGGATCTACCTTCTCTGCAGCAGTACAATTTCCAAGTCTGAGACAGTCCATCTGGAAAAAGAACCAGGGGCCTGTAGGATAATAGATTGGTGTCACCTTTGGCAGTGCATGTCCCAAGGTGTGCGTTGGGGCTCTGACACTGTTATGTCCTGCAGTATAACACAGCATGGGTATAAGCTTCCCGATTTAGTCCCCTTCAAGAGGTGAGCTGAAGACACACTATCCCTGTTGTCCAACATTCTCAGAAATTCTAACGCTTAACCTTGAAGAAGAAAAATATTCTCCTAACTCGGTCTTAACTCACAAGGAAGGCAGAGCCATAGTATTCAACGTGGCGTTAATTTCTTTCCTTTATCCTTCCTTCCCTAGCTCTCACCCCCACTTACAAATTATGTCCCATTGAGATTTCCTGGGACCAAAAACTGCCCCATTAGAAAGCCAGGTATCTCTTAAAAATCCTTAGTCACACAAAGACCCTGCTGAATGCTTCATTGATTTACTCATTTGTTCAACAGATATTTATTCACTTCCCATAGGCCCCTTGCTAGGCATTCAGAATACAATGGTGAACAAAACCCCACACAGTCCCTTGCTTTTATATAGAGTACAACTTATAGGGGCATAATCTAGTTTTTCGGCAAGGGGCCTCCTCTTCCCCATCCTCCGGGCAGAAAAGGGTGGAGATCTTTATTCCAGGTGCATTTATTAGAAGCCCATATAGAAAGCATTCCCTAAATGAGTTATCATTTTATCACTGACTTAGACCAGTTGCCTTTTATCCTGAACACCTTTGGTAAAGAATTACTATAACCCAAGGCATTGAAATGGCAGATCCTGGGAAAGCCATTCAAATTGTTCTGTGTGTGAAAGTTCAGAGCTTTGAGATTATCCAGCCTCCCTCCAACCCGACACACACACACACACCCATTTCACAGATGAAGAGACTGAGGGACAAAGATGCGACACCATGTCTTGCCTAAAATAAAACAAGTTGTTAGCAAAAGAGGCAGAGTGAGCTGTGTCTGCTGCCTGCTGGTTCTAGGCTTTCCAGTGCATCCTGACAATTATAAAGAAAATCTGGCTTCTGGAATCTGATTTCTAGCTGTTGTGCTGCAGCTGCCAGTCACCACCAGCAAATGCAAGGGTAATTCAATATCTTTCATGTTGGCCTCTTTCTAACTCTACTCACATTCAGAAACAGAATCTAATAAATATGGCACCAACAGTCTCACAGTGCATTCCTTTTCCAGAGGAAAATATGAAAATGTATAAAAGAGATAGCTAAATGATAGGAAGCAAGAAACAGTTGCTTATATGACAAAACTGGGGAACATCTACATGTTTGGATCATTAAAGTGGAAATAAGATCCCTTTTGAGGCTACCTAAGAAAAAACTACAGAGAAATAACAAGAAGACAACATCAGGAAGTTTTCAGAAAATGTATTTTTTACATTTTTCTTTATTAGCAGGTGAGGGTAGTGACAGATAAATTGTGTCCTGCCATTGGTTACATGTCATCCAAGGTTACAGAAGCTGACACTCTGATTCTTCTACATGCATCTCTGTATTAATTAAAATTAGAAAATATGGTTTTGTCATTGAATGTCCAAATATTTACCTTTTTTATGGATTTATACAACTAATGCCCACGCCTTGAAATAGAGAAAGTATAAATTAGGTATAAGCAATATATTCGGCATTACTGTTTCATCACTTAGGAAATAATTTTGAAGAAACAAAAAAAAGCCTAGGGTTTCAAGGTATCCTCTAATTCCAATTTTGTAGCTTTAGTTTCATTTCCTTACCCCTGGGTTTCAAATCCTAGTCTTAAGGGGTTAGCGGAGGTTAAAGATCGTTCTGCCTCCCAGTCCTGGAATGTGTGTGCACACATTTCAAAGTTTTTATTAGGTGCTCTTTTATTACCTTTACACTCGAATCCCTGGTGGCCACACTCCGTTTTTAATAAGGTGGAAATCCTGTAAAGTGATTGTTCAGTGGTTGCATTTAACTAGCAGGCCCGTTGCTGAGCCAAAAGGTCGGCTGCTGAGCTCACTGAGGAGGCTGGAGAGAAAGCAAGCTGGCTCGGCCTCCCCATTTTAAACGAAGGCCCTTTTATTCCGCTGCTCATTCAGAATCAAAGGGATTTCAAAGCTCACTCACCACCATGGGAGAAGAGGGCAAAGGAGAAAGGTGAATTTTGCTACTCGGTATCAAGGAAACAGAAGACTTTACTGAGTGTCCTCAAGACAACACACAGTCTTACAGTATATTATTCTTATTGCTGCTGTTGCTATACTTTTGCTATGAATATAGAGTTTTATTCATAAAAACAAACAGATCTCTTAGCCAGGAGGCCAAAAAACCCGGTAATACGTTTCCTGTTTTAAAGGCACACTGGGGTCCCCTCTCTGTCCCACACTCTCTATCTCTTAGAACCATCTGGGCTGGGAAGCTGGCACAGAGTTCAGGAGGGTCTCACAGGAATCCCAGTCATTAGTGTGTCTGCCTCTAGAAAGGGAGAATGGTGGAAATTTTCCAATATAGGAAATAATTAGCAGGAGACAAACTCACTAAGCCCTATTCTGAATGATTAAGTATGGGAGTGGGGGTAATTCAGGGGTATGACCTTCAGATGATGCCAGTTTAGAGATACATCTATGTGCCTGTAGGTATATGCTTAAAATGCATCCTTCACCTCTGAGATGGTAACTAACTTTGGTTCTACAGCATTATGCTGCTAACATGTCATTATCAGCTGTTTCTGGGGAAAACCAGGATATGGAAGATGTTACAAATGCAGGTTTTGCCACAGGATAGGTGGGAGTTCAATAATGTCTGAGATTAGCCAAGAGGATTTGGAGGGAGCTAAATAATAATAGGTGATTACAAACTCAGAAACAGCATGTCTTGCACAAGTTGACGGGATCTCCGCAAAGTCAACGTAGGCTTTAGGGTCTGGCAGTTTTGATAGCCTAACTTGAGAATCACACCCTACTGCTGCTCCGTATAGCCATGGGGAAGTGAACCCTCTACCTTCCACACACATATATACACACAATGATGCCCCCGACCATTCCTACTTAAGATCATAGGACATTCTTAACTAAAATTACATAACCATCTGGTTGACCTGGTTTTGGACTTATCTCATGTTAGGGGTTTAAGGCAAACTGACACTAACTTATCTTCCTCTTTATTGCCATGGCCAATAGAGTAGACATGCCAAAATAGACATCCCAACATGAATCCAAGAATTGGCTTTATTAATAGATCAAGCAACCACCTGAAACCCACCTGGCCAAAGCTTAGGCTTCCTGGGAATAGCTAGATTGGAGAATGTGGTTTGGCTTCACATCTTCTACTGCAAATTGAGGACAGATGTACTGATGGGAAAGGGGAGACCTCACTAGCTCCTAGTTGTAAGTAGAAAAGCTAGAACAGAAGGTGAAAATGCCTTTCTCCCCCCATCACTATCATCAATATAGGAAGACCTTGCTTTGGGTATAGAAAGCAATGAAGAGGTGACCCCTCCACTGATAAATGGGGCAGGCAATGAAAGGAGAAAGGGTGGAGCTCTTTTCTTTTTCTTTCTTTTCTTTCTTTCTTTCTTCTTTCTTTCTTTTTTTTTAAGAGACATATTTCCATTCTCTGTGGAGAAATATAAGCCCATCCTTTTATAATTTTCCAAAAGGAATACCAAGCTTTGACATTTGCATTAGACATTCATTCACCCAAGGGGAGGAGCTGGTGGGAGGGTAGAGAAAGTGTCAGGAAAGGTTGACTCCAATGCACATCTATTTGGGAAAAGAGCTGAAGTTCCATCGTCCATTAAAATATGGCAGAGGGGTCAATAAATATTCTCCTCCCACAAATCACGGCTCTGTGAAATTCAGGGAAGCCAGTAGAGAATAACAGGGTGTCTTTAAAATTCCAACACAACTGTAGAAGCTGTAAGAGATGCCAAAGAAACAGAAAGAATTCCTTCGTAGATCAGGACACCAAACTTCCACAAGATTTAACAAGAAAAAAATAAAAGAAAAATACAGAATGATAGACTAATCAAGTTCAAATTGTGTGATACAGATTGTAGTCATCGTTAGGTTCAGAGAAATGGAAGAATGCTGTGGAACAGAAATAGTCAAGGGAAGCTCTTTAGAGGAAATGCCACTTTAAGCCAGCACAAACAGGAAGAAAAGGACATCATCACAAACCAGGAACAGTGTGACACAGAAGGCAGTGCATGGGCGAAAAAGGGAAGAAGGAAAGCCCAGTATCGGTGGAGAAGCCAATGTTAAGGGTACTGACAGAGAACATATACTTAAGATGGAAACAGTTGTTGGGGACCCCAAAAGCCAGGAGGAATCATTAGACTGGATGTGATAAGCATTGAAAATTGTGGTAGACTTTCTAGCATGAGGATATCTGCCAAAACATAATCTTGCCAATAGAATGATCTTGGGCCATGGAACAACATTTGAAGAACAGGGTTCTAAGTTACAGTGGAAAGATCTCTGGGAGTTACAATTATTGGAGTAAACCTTGTAATTCTCAAGGCATTTTATCAATCCTTCTTTTACAATATAATTCAGGGGCTGGAAACTTTTGGGGCAGGGATAGGAAGCATGCTACATCTCCATTTATCCAGTTCTATCAACTGAACTTCCAGGGATGAAGGATGGTAGGAAAGAAAGGGAACAAAACAGCGACCCTCCCTCACAGGAAACAGCCTGTACTCTTGCTCTCCACCTCTCCTCAGGGAAGCCCCTATAGTGTGAGGTCCCCAGTCTCAGCTCAGGGACTAGCATTTAGGTACCCCTTGGGAATCCCCAAGTTTTCCAAAGCAGACTGATGACAGATGATCAAGCAGTCACAAGTTGGGCTGCTCCCTAACCATGTGTGAGCTTCGGTTTTCTGCAACCCCGGCACCACCGGTGCCCGAGGCTGGCTTGTCAAACACTCCCTCTGACATTCACCATCTCAGTTACGCCTTCCCCTCTGAAAGGCTTTTCCAACCAAATGAGTGTCATTTCTAGCCTTAAGTGTCACCTAACATCTTTTTCTTTTAGCAGCTTAGTTGAGGTATATGTTCCATGCCATAAAATTCACCTGTTTTAAATGTAAAATGTACTGATTTTTAGTAAATTTACTGAGTTGTGCAACCAGCACCATGATCCAGATTTTAAACATTTCCAGCACCCCATTAAGATCCCTCATGCCCGTTTGCACCTAACATCTTAATGGTATTGTTTGACAGGTAGCTACGAGCAAGGCCGACACAGAAGAGCAAAGCAGGGGGAGCGGTGAGCCTTAGAGGGTGAAAGAATACCAGAGAGGGTTGCAGATGGGAGTGCAGGGGAGATCAAAGGCTTCACGTGGTTCACTGCTCTACCAAAGGCTTCAGATCATCTCAGGAGGCAATGCTGGAGCGCGTGCCAGAGGTGGCGATCCTTCATCTCCATTCCTCAATGAAAAGCCATGAGAGCACACAGCCCCACTAATGCAACATGACTGGCAGCAAAGTGTGGCAGACCCCTTTTCCCAGCATGCCCAATACCTAACACTGTGCTTGGTACAAAGTTGATACTTAATAAATGTTTGTTGGATAGAATTGAAATGAACTGAAGAGATGAGGAGTTGGAGGAGGGAAAATGCCTCATCATGGATATGTGTCACCCAGCATCCTTTCTCAAGTCCTAATTGCCCTCCAGTTTCCTTTTTGGTAATCACTTCTTCCCTTCATGTCTGTTCTTAGATGGATGGTAATTCCAGGGGTCTAGGAAGCCATGGGATCAAATTTTCCTTCTTCCAGGGACAAAAAGTGTCATTTATCCAGTGACAGAAAGTGTCATTTGGACACTCTTTAAACCGATGACACAAGGTCAGAAGGAATGATTAGACATGACCCATGGCCACAGTTGTCCTGACCCTAGCCAGACTTAACTGCTGGGAAGCAGGTCCTGGGCTTCCTGCTTCCTGGCCTTCCAGAGATGCCCTCTTCCTATCTATTTGCAAGCCCAGTAGTCCACGACCCTGCTGGTTCCAATAATTCATTCTGTTACCTAGAGTTGGTTTCTGTTGCTTCCAAGTGAGGAACCCTAACCCCCTTCATATCCTTTAAAGGCCATGGCAACAACATAGACGAGAGGCTACAAGGGTTATGGGGTGGCCTCCACAAGAGGCATTGGAGGGGCAAAAATTGTGACTAAAGAGATTATTTCCAGGCAGGAAAGGAAGAGTAGTCAAAGTTGGCCCTAAAGTTTTATACTTCATTTGCATTCCTACTACATAGTGCTTTTGGTCATTTAAACTTTCACGCAGGTGAGCTAAGAAAACTGGTTGCATGTTTCTTATAAATGGATCAACAGCACAGACTATTTTAAGACCTAACATATGAGGATGAATAATTTTCACATGCTTTTCACTTCACTGAGAGAACAACCAACACGGCCGGTTCGTGGAGCAGTTGGTCTCACTGCTCAACCTCAAGCACGTGCCGCCTGGGCCGGTGAGTCAGCTCCCCCTCCCCCCAGGCACTGCTTCCTTCCGAATTGGAGAGCCAAGGTTATGAGTCAGCCCTGCTCAGAGCCAAGACGCTTTGATTCAATGTTATTTTCTGCCTTACCACACAAGGTTCAAAATGTCCAATCTCTCTTCTTTACTGCCAATGCCCGAATAGTTAGAAGTCACAGTCCAGAGGTGCTTTATTAAAAACGTTCATTTTCAGAAATCATTGATCCTGAAATCATTGCACTTCTCCAAAATAAAAAATAAATAAAGTAAAAGAAAGAAAAAAAATCAATCAAGGGGATAGCAACATGGTAAGTGGTACAATATAACATGCTAATGCTAAATGCCAACTTCGTGGTTCAGTGCCCAATTTATTATGGTGAAAGCGCTATGCGGAAGACAGGCATCAGATGAAATGAGGACTGAATAAATGTGCTACTGCATGAAAACTATTCATGAGTTTCCATGCTGTTTGTCATTGAATAAAAGCTATAATCATTTGATAGATACACATTTTGTCAGTGCTACTTCAAACTGATAATTCATCAAATTGCTACAACCCTTTCAGGTGTGAGAACCACAGAGCTTCTTTGAGGGAAATCATGACTTAATACATGCGAGCAGAAAGAACAGCAAAAATTACAGAGCAACAGCCCATTACTAAAGGGCCTTGGTATGAGAGACGCGTAATACATTTCACTTGGACAGGATCTCTGAGTTCACCCCCAAGTCCAATTCTGCCACCCAGAGCTGAAGCCTGCCAGTTATAACATACTCATCAGATAGTATGCAGTGGTGTCGTATCACATACTAATGCTATGGTAATTCTCCTAGTATTTCAAAGGCTGGAAATCTGAGCCAAGAACAGGAATAGATTAGTAGAGTTTATTCAGCTTATGCCTGAATCCTCTCATTGCCCTCTTTAGAATGGAAATATGTCATCATAGCTCAGTTTCCTGAGGTCGCAAAGATAAGACAATATCTACTTTGATTTCAAACAGAATCGTTCATAGATAAAAGAAGCCTCCTCTCTCAAATAAAACAGCTTTTCAAATAGCCTCTCACCATAGTTAGTAATAATTTATGCTTGGTGAACAGGAAAATGTGCTGAATTTATTCATTTTACTGTGAGCCGCCTGTCAAAAGGGCAAGCTGATAAAGAAAAAAGTAGGGGTGGGTAATTTATTGGTATTTGCAAATCTGATACAAAAGGTTTTTGTAATTCCTCCTGATTTCAAGAGAAGGAGAAAATTAACTCTGAAAGTTGCAGAACAGAAAATTCCTATTATTGTCAAATCTATGGTATCTGGCATTTTACCACATAGATAATTCTAGAGGCTGTTTTTTCTCTTGTTTTCCAAAATAAATTTTTGCTCCCTTTTTGAGCCCTAATCAAAAAATTATGTCACAGCAGACAATCTCTGGTTATGAACCTAGAGTCTGGCCGAGTTTCACTGGCATAATCCTGCCCCGTCACATTTTCATAAACACCTCTAATAGCTGGACAGCAGTTTCCTCCGCCAATCCGTCCATTTGCTTTAACCAGGACATGTTTATTTTCAATCCTAATTATTTCTGAATTGAGACTTTATTTTCTTGCATGGTTTCAGGATATGCTTTAGAGTGTTCCGGGTTTTCAAAATCTACTTTGCAATGGGATATGGTTTTTATATGCTCTTCTCCTGCTCTCTCTCCTAAGGAATTGTTGAAACTCCTTACATTTAAATGATCGTTCAGAGGACATCTGTAGTTTTCTGCTTCATGTGGCAGACAGAGGATTAGATACAGCTTGAAGTTTGGGAAATTAACTTGAATTAAAGCTCAGACAACCAGAAGTCTTAACTCATCTACCGCTTTCTCAGCTTTCCAACATATCAGATAATAAAGTCTTTAACATAAATTAAAAGCACACCGTGAAGTTTGGTGTGTTTTAAAGGGAAAAAAAATTGTTTGGACCTCAGAATTTAGCAAGATCATTTTATAGACCTGATTTAAAACAAACAAAAAAAAAGCACATCACAAAATTCTAACTGAAAACCAGTAGATAATATAGCATAATGATACTGTCTGTGGTTTGTTTATAAAAATTATAACCTAATGATAAAAATGCTGCAGTTTAGACACAAAAGCTTCTTTCTGAGCCTACTTCTCCCATTTAAGTCTGAAAGAGCACAGGCAATGCCACCCACTGAGAAGTCTTGGTGGTAGTTGGGTCAAACCTCAGATTTCACAATAATCACACTTGGGCATGCCACAACCACATCCTGGAACATCAGAAGCCAGAAAGCCAGACATGAAAGTTTTTCTTAATCCCTCAGGCATCTATGGTGGGGGGAGGAGGACTGTATTGCTATAGCTACTGATCCCCTGGCTTGTGGCTTCTTTGACCCTTCCTCCCATCAGGTCATATCTGCACATACTGCTACAGTGGCCTGTGGAGGCTGTGTGGTAAGCCAACCCACCTGAGAGCTCAACAGAAAGACATTCTCCAGGAAGACCTCTCCTCCGAAGGCCCAGTCCTCTCCTCACGTTTGGAGAACAGTTATGAAGCAGAATTAGACTCATCATGATTCGGTGGTTGGAAAGCCCAGAGGCAGTGTAGGATGCTAAATGAAATAATAGTTTCCATGGTACCATCCAATCAAGGCTTCCCATGCTCTCCTTTCATCACTACAGCTCAGAGAATTAAAGGTTTGGAGTCTTTTGTAGTCATGTGTTTGGTTATTTTTCATTAGATGGTAACTTGGGTAGGGGTCCTGGGCAAATATTTCCATTTCTTGGCCTTGCTCCTCCAAAAGTCATGGAAACCCTCACTCTAAGAACTTCCTTTGACTCTTACCTTGACTTCATTGTGAGGGATTTAGGGAAAAACCCGGCCTATCCAAACAAATGGCAGGTACTCAGCTTACCCACCAGGTACGATGTGTCACAAATTACTTACACCTGGCTCTCCATCCCTCTCCCATTAGTTTTACACTCACTGAGGAAGCACCATCTATATTAGAAGGTCTGGGCTTTGGATCAAATATATTTGGATTTAAATTCCAACTCCTGGATCCAAACATATTTGGATTTAAATTCCTTAAGTAAATTACTCCCAGCTTCTGGTCTGTTTCCTCAATCATAAAGGGCTGTGAGGAGGAGGTAATACAAAATGAGCACTTAGCACTGTGCCAGGCACATACTAAGCATTCGAAGATGTTAGCTATTATCAGTGTAATTTCGTTCACAGGGATGCTGTGCAGAATTAAATGAGAACATCCGTGAAATACCTGGCCCAGTAGGAAGAGCTCAACAAACGCTAGTTTCTTTCCTCTTGAGAAGAATTAAGTCCTTTTCAAATCTGCTTGGGTTTCAGGTGAAGACTCTGGATCTGAATCCAAGGTGCTTTCCCAAGGCCACCTAATAATACACGCCCACCCTTCCCTCTTCCCGCAGCCCCATGGAGAAAGCATCTCGCGCACCTTTATGCCATCTTCTCCCTCCTCACCCTTAAGTTCAGTTCTGTCAAGTTCTCTGGCCCTCACCGTCTGGCCTTCTTTTTTTCTCCTAATGCTGAGATGTTGTTCCAATTTCTTCTTATCGTGCGGTTTCTGGGTGGCATCACAAACCCTGCCCTGAGCCCACCCACTCTTTCCTCCTCCACGGCTCTGAGCTCTCCCATCCATCCCTGAGGTGCTCAAGCACCATTTATAGTGACAGAGCAAAGCCATTTGCATTGAGATCAATTTGTCGTAGTCAAACGGATACATTTACAACATAGAAATAGGGAGGGATTGGTGTGTTTTATCACAAAGAATTAAAGCTATTATCCCACAAATCTGATCAATGTGAGCAGCCAAAACAAACATGTTGAGTAATTTCTTCCTTCGACAACTAGTTCTTTTTTCTGAATTTTCCAGATAACAGCTTCACATGGCAAATTCTGAAATGGTGTATTATATT
Source organism: Indri indri (assembly GCA_004363605.1). Lineage (NCBI taxonomy): Eukaryota > Metazoa > Chordata > Mammalia > Primates > Indriidae > Indri > Indri indri. The sequence continues at coordinate 174,476 of RJWJ010000682.1, read as the reverse complement.
CACCCCACACTTGCATTCTGCTTTGGATAGGATTCTGAAAGAAGACATATCAGAAAGTAAATTCTTGGAGAAAGGATACAAATAGATATAAATACCAGATAGATATAAATAGATAAATAGGAATAAATAAAAATCCAGATTTCAGAAACATTGTAAAAATAATAATATCAATAATAATAATATAAATGACTGCAATTTTTCAAGCATCTTCAGACCACAAAGGTAATACAGAGGGAAAATAGATGTATTTGTTTTCCTCTCGCCTTATGGCTGAAAGAGCAAACCATGCATGATTTTTATGACCTGGCTAGTGATGTGTCCCTTCAGGGAGCTATTAACTCTATCCTTGTAGATGGTGCCTGATCCCTGTCAAAATTAGGAATTGCTTAAAACCAGAAAAAAGCATTTCATTCCTAAATAGGCCATTAGTGATATTGGATAGTTTGTTATGCTGTAATGCAATATTGAAATTCCTAGAGGCAAATGATTTTCAGTAGTGAATTAAAAAGACCAAAACTAAACTGAGTATTTGAGGAATGAGTGAAAAGAATCTTGGGTAGCTAACTATTTTATAGGCTGTGTGTCAGCGAGTGACCTTTTGAAAATAAAATCATTAACTCTCCCAAGAGAACTAAATGAAAATGAGCTCAGCCTAATTATGTGGTAGGTATGAAAACATATGGATGGAAAACTAACATCTATTTTGATGGGGCTGGAGGTATATATGAAACAAAATGTGAGAATAATGACCATCATCCTCAGAAGAAGTAAGTAGACTAAATATAGCCATGTACAGTTTTGGTCCTTAAAAATTATAAGCAGTGATGCATAGGGTAATGAGAATAGACGTGTACAGCAGGGTTTTTACCTTGAGTATGAGCCTGGATATGCTGTCGCTGCCTCACTGCACAGCTAATGCAACCTTTGACAGCCTTTTCCCAGGAATGCATAAACAAAATAGCATCGCTGCATATCCTGCAGTTAGAGGGAAGCTGATTTACTGGCTATATGTTATAATAGATAAAAGGAATTCCATTGCCTTCATGCCACTACCTATCATCAGGCCTAATGTAAATACCTGTTTGAAAGACTGTAGCTAAATCAGTTGTGATAATTAGAATAATTAGAATAATTCCCCAACAGCTCTAATTACATACATACAAAACTATATGTACTTAAAGGCTTCCAAATACTAACTTATTTCTTATCATTCAGATCCAAAATCCCCAGTAAATTTCCTTTTTCTGATAGTATCTGGATTTTAAAAATGTAGGAAAAGTCACTCTTAAAATGTATCTTTCAATGACACTTAATTTCCTTTCTGAATTACTGCAATTATTTCAGGAACTGAGCCTTTTTTCCTGGAATCTTTGTTCTCATCAGGACAGACAAGTTCTCCAAGGACATTGTGATATTTTTCCTGGCTAAACTCTGGGGACGTTATCAATGCGTGGTACAATAAGTTAGTATTTCACCAAAGGTTAAAATAAATAGAAGAATACAAGTTGGGGGAAAGGGGTTGTTAAGAATCACATTCAGGTTAAAATATTAAATTCATAGGAACTGTAAAAATTTTAAATCGATATAAATGATTTCAACATAGTATATAAATCAAACCCTTTGCTATTCCCTGGCCTGATTGATAGGGTTTTTCCATTAAAATTGCCCATTCCATCCCAAATATGGATAATATATAATTTAAAGTTGAAATCAGGTCCCTTGAGTTTCTTGAGATTGGATAAACGTCTCAAAACATCAGCAAATCGGCCTTAACATGAAGCAGTGATCTATAAACCAACTTGATGACTTGTCAATAGGAGGAAGGACACAGGATGAGACTGTAAACCCAGCAACCTCTTCATGACCTCAACCCTCCCCCAACTGCTGAAAAGTATAAGGACTGTTCCTTGGGCCTTTGTTTGAGGAAGCTGAGAATGAAAATTGTGGGTTCCTATGTTCCCACAGAGACTTAAAGTAACCACAACCCCTTCCGTTCAAAATTGCTGTATATTTGGTGACCTGAGGTTCAAGTAGACAAGATTTTGCCATGTTCAGGAATTCAGAAATAATTCACACTATCACTACACTGAGCAAGACAACCAGCCAGGCCTTGTGTGGCCCATGGGAGGCGGGGGAAGACAGAGCACAGGAGGACATATTTCAAGGTGGTAGGTGGGCTGGGGAACAGGAACTGTTTGAATAATTTTCAGAGACCCTGAGATTTTAGCTGCTGCCAAAATGAGAAAAGAGCACCAAATGTAGAATTAGTAAACCAGGTTCTAGTCAGCTCTGATTTATTATCTAGTCCACTAATTTATTTTGTGACCTCGAGCAAGTTGCTTAATTTCTCTGGGCCTCAGTTTACCCATCTATGGATTGGCTAAAACAATACCTAAATTATTGTCATCTCTCCAAAGTCTACAGTTTTGTGACTGTTACTTATTCCTCAGAGATATAGGAAAACTGTTGCTAACTGCGATCATACAAGTAGAAGGAGAAAGAAAAATTGAGTTCTCTCAGCCTAACTAATAACACTGCAGCTCAGGAGTGGGGCAGGCAGTGAGAGGCAATGGAACAAATCAAGATCCTTCAACTAATTGCCTGTGGAAGACCTCTGTGCATCACCATGGAGACCAAAGGGAGGGTGTCCCCAGTAAAGGTCAAAGACTGGAAAAGTAGACATGGCATTATGACAGATTCCTATACCTCAACCAGATTAGTCCCTGATACAGTGCAACCCTAATTATTTTCTATTTTCTAAAACAATATCTCAAGGTAGGGACCATGCACCAGCTGCTTCCAAATTACCTGGTAACAAATACAGACTCCTTGAACTCACCCAGGCCCACTGAATCAGAATCTCTGGGAAAAGGACTAGGGAATTTGCATTTCTAAGAAGTTCCCCTGGTGTTTTTTTCCCACAATAAAACTTAAGAACTTGGTGGAGGGAAGTGGCTCACAACTGTAAGCCTAGCACTCTGGGAGGCCAGGAGTTTGAGACTAGTCTGAGCAAGAACAAGACCCTGTTGCCACACACACACACACACACACACACACACACACACACACACACACATCACAGGAAGAAAGAAAGAAAAATACTTAGCTGGGTGTGGTGGTGCACGCCTGTAGTCCTAGCTCCTTGGGTAGCTGAGGCAGGAGGATCACTTGAGCTGCCCACCATGTATACTCACAGAATACCACAGAATACTCACAGAAGAGCTGGTAACAGTGGTTGCCTCCAAGGAGGTCTGAGGTAGAGGGTGGAAGAGAAACCTACTTTCCACTATAAACTCCTCAGTGCTGTTTGCATTTTTACCATGAGCAAGAGTTACATAAATAAATACTTCTAATCCTAAGAATTTAAAAAGTGCAAATTAAATTTTAGTACAATTTCTGAGAGTTGGAAAAATTGAACAGTCGTTTTAAAGTTGAAGGATAAAACAACAACGGTAGTTTAAATTTTTCTTCCACCCTAACTCATGTATTTGGCTAGGCCAAAGGTAAATGCTGTAGTTCCTGGAGCTGATTGACAGGAGCCTGGAGCCACCCTACTCTGACTAGGTGTTTGCAAGGGATGGAAGACTCTTGCATAAATAGTACTTGGCTTGAATGGCAAGTATTCCTTCTTGGATTTTCTTCTGTCTAGGACACATTGGAGGATAATGCCCAGAGAAGATATTAATTATAAGCTCCCTCCATTTCTTTCCCCATCATATGCCTCTTAGACAGGGGCCTGCTTCCACAGCCTGGAACAGTATCTGGCTGCAAATGGTTTAAGACTTGCTGAGTTTCCATTTGCAAAAAGCATCCCCACAAAAGAGTAAAGCTAGGAACCCAGCCACAGCCCAGAGCAGAGCCTACAAATTCCCCTGAGAATGTTGACTGACTTGTGTTTTCAGGCAATAAAAAAGACCCTTGAGGATTGTAATAGGGGCTCATAATTTATTGGAACACACACATACACACACACACACACACACACACACACACACACACACCCCTAAAGATATTTTCCCTTTGACTTCCAGACTCAGGTTATATCTAGAAGAGACAAAGTCCTATATTTGGGTCCTTCTGGTGGTTCGAAAGTAAATCAGACATGGTCCCTGACCTCCAGGAACTGATAGAATATAACTCTAACCTGAGTGTTACAAAAGAGAGGATGCAGAATGTGCTGCAGGAGCAAAAGAGAGGGAAGGATTAATTCCATATGGGGCACCTGGGAAGTTTTCTTGGGAGAAACAGAATGAATGCCCTGTGTGTAGAAGGACCACCCAGAGGGGCAGGCAGAGGGAACAGCTCCAGCATGGGCCCTGAGACAGGAGAGGATAGGAAGTTTACTTATACTGCATCCGCTTGCTTGTGAAAGCATATAGTGCCATAATCTCAAGGCAAGGGAGTAGTATACTCTTAGTAACTAAGCCTCTCACATTTTTTCCTCTCCAAAAAGATAAAAATGCAATTTTTAAGCAAGAAGCCTGCCACTAAGCATTGTCTGGAATAATGGGTAGATGAAGGGAAGAGTATATTCTGAAGAAGCAAAGAACCAGGATACAGGGAGCCCAATCTACAATTCACCAAGATTATATAATGCTCAGGTTTTCAACGAAAGAAAGCTAAAACATTGAACAAGGAGATAGAAATGAAGGCTGGAAAATTCAAATAGCTGTTAGGTAACTGACCTATGAAACAGGGTGGGTCCATACTCAGAGGTGCCAGACACCAAGTAGGCGTTCTGCTTGTTGAATGAATGGTTCCTACATCACACATACACTTTGCCTTGATAACCGGTGCCAGGAATATTGTTAAAAATTCATTGGTTCCATTGCCCTAATTTAGTGATTCATTCTCTGTCCTTCCCACCCACACGCAATCAGAGCCCAGAAACTTTCCAGGGCTAAGCTAGAAAATATGTATATTTTTTCAATTTTTTTTTAATATTTAAAGGACTTTCCAAGCTGGGAGTCCCATGCATACCAAGCAATGCTTTCCATTCAAGCTCCAGCTCTGTCTTGCTTTCTCAATCACAGAAAGAAGTGGGAAGGCCTGTCAATCTAGATAGCTATGGACATTTTCATGGAGGACCATTTTAAAGTGCCTAACGTGTTAAGAACTATAAAATCATTCTCCACATGTACATCTTTAAAGTTCTATATGCATAAATTAGTTTCCCATAGTGCTGCAGAGCTCTAATTATTTTTTAATTTATACAAATACATGCAATTAAAGTGCAATTACAATGCAATTAAAATGTCAGTATAATTAAAATGCAGAAAGAAGAAAATTTATAAATCTGTTCATAAATCCCCTTGATTTCTTTTTGGGTTCAGTTAATGCTACTTATGATTTAGAGATCGTGAAAAACCTTATTTCAGTTAGTAGGGCCATCCCATCAATCCATGTACCTTGGAAAGTGAAGTCTCATCTAGACCAACAGGGTGTATCTTTGTGATGAATGTTGGACCAGAACTGACCAAAACAGAGTTGCTTGACAAACATACAGGCAAAAGAAAGTGGGAAAAATTAAGGGTGCTTGTCTTACAGAGGAGTAAAGAATGCATGTAAAATCCAGGTCTTTGAGTATTTCTTAAATGTTGGTGGGATACATTTAAATATTTTCCTAAGAGCTATGACCCTCTTTGCCCTAATTTCTCTGCAGATGAAGACATTCAGTTAATAGAGACTGATCTGAGGCATTAGCCGTACACAACAGACTTTATAGAAAACTGAAGATTGACTTCTGCTAAAGGGCTTTTGTTTTTTTGTAGCCTTTTATAGATAAAAGCTTTCACTGGGAAGGCGGGTGGCAGGGGTTAGGCAAGCAACGAGTAGTCCAGGAACACGCTAAAAACTCAAAACTAAAAGGCTGGACTTGATTAAATTATGATTTTCATACAACAACCATTTATGCGCACTTCTAGGCTCTGGGTATATAAAATAACACGTGATCCTAGTCCTCTGGGAAGATGTGGTTTGGAGGAGAGAACAGATATGTAAAAAGCTCATTGCTATTCAATGGGATAAATGCTACAGTGGTCACGTGCATTTCAGGGGTGAAGAGAAATGATTAACAATAAAGAGCTCTTCAGGAAGGAGAGAATGTTCAAACTGGTCTAGATTGAACAATGGTTTTCTTCCCTTAGGGGGCTTTGATTGTTTTCTCAGTAACTGGGACAAAACTGGCATTTAGTGGGGAGACCCAGAGTCAGTTCCCCCACACGAAGAATTGCCCTGCTTTCCACATGACTTTCAAATGCCAAATGTGCAAGGCATTTAGGAGGTGAAAAACTTGTTTATAATTATTTGAGCCCAGAGGCTAATTCAGTTTTACATATAAACCACATAAACATAAACATAAAAGAATATGTTCTATTTTCTTTTGTTTTGGGCACAATTCTAATATCCAGGAATATTTTTGAATTTTCTAGGAATGCAACTACCTTGTAAAACAAGGGAAAATTGTATTTTGTTTTGTTCAGAACTTTACATTCTTTCATGAACATAGCAATGTATATTTATTCTTCAATCTTTTGACATCAGGTAAAAAATCCTTTTTTTTTCCCTTCAGTATGTGTCTTCTGATAGGAGTCATACATTGTCATTGTATTTCTTGCATAAATATCAAAATATATCTATGATGTCTAGTTTCAACTTCTTGAAACTGGTGTGGGACCAGAAAGACAATTTCTGATCAATGTGAGTCACAAATCCCAAGTTTTTCCTCCACTTTTTTTAGAATGGTCTCTTTGTGCACATTTGTGACAGTTTCTCTAGTAAATACCTAGAAGTGGAATTGCCGGGTCATACGGTTTGCACACCTCCAACTTTACTTGATACTACCAAACAGTTCTTCAAAGTAGCCATCCTACTTACGATCTCACCACCAACGTTCCCACAAGCTCACTAACACTTGGAATTATTAGACTTTTTAATTTTGCTAATTTTTCTAGTAACATAATCATATATCATTGTTGTTTTAATTTAAATGTCTCAGATAATTAAAGCAATTGAACATTTCTTATATGTTTATTGGTCAGTCAGGTTTCGCTCTCTGTGAAATACATGTTTATATTAATGTCTTTTCTCCGTGTTCCTCATAGTTATTTTCTGTCTTTTTCTTATTGAGTTATAAGAGTTCTTAATCTTTACATGCATTGCAAATATCTTCTCCAAGATGGTGGATTGTCTTTTCAATTTTGTTTAAAATTTTCATGTAGTCAGTTTTAACAATCTTTTCTTTTTCAGCTTGTATTTTTTTATGTCTTAATCAAGAAACTCTTTCTTACACAAAAGTTATAAACCTCTTCTTCTACATGTTTTTCTTAAAGTGTTTAATATTTTCTATTCTCATTTTGGTCTTTAATCCATGTGTGTATGTGTGTGTGTGGCGGGGGGGGGGGGGGTGCAGTGTGAAGTAAGGATGAAAATTTTTTCATGTAGATACCATGTCCTAGCACCATTATTTGAAGAATGAACATTTTCACACTTATTCGTAATGTTGCTAATGTCAACAAACCCCCATATATTCTTCATTCTGCTTCTAGATCTAATGATCTAATAATTTGTCTATCAGTCCATCAATACCACTCTTCCCATTCCTAGAGCTTTATAATCAATCTTGATAACAGGGATGATTACTCCGCCTCCCTACTCTTCATCTTCAAAATTATCTCGACCATCCTTGTCCATTTAATCTTCTACGTGAGTTTCTGAATCAGATTGTCAAGTTCCTGGAAAAATCTTGCTAATATTTTGACTCTAATCATGTTGAATATAAATATTAATTGGAGGAGACTTTATGATACCAAATCAATTCATCCAAAAACATGATATGGTCTCCATTCATTTAGGTCACATTTTTGTCTTTTAATAAAATTTATTATTTTCTTTATAAAAGTCTTACACACAACTGTGGTTGGATTTATCCTTAGGTACCTTAGAATTTTTCTTGCTATTACCAATAATATATTTTTAAAATTATATCTCCTAATCATTCCTTGCTGGGGTAAAGGAACCACATTTGATGTTTTGATAATTGATAAATCAAGCAATATTGCTTGCCTTACTGATAAATTATAATAGTTTGCCAAGTCTTGTATTTTCTATATAGACGCTCATAGTTTACAATTACACATACTGATCAATCTTTTTCTCTCTGATTGTGCTGACTAGGACTTCTAATACAATGCTGAATATAAGCAAGAATAGAAAATTTCTTTGTCTTGTTCTTACCCAGAATGTTTCTCTTATAGATATGACATTCACTATGTATTTTTGTTAGATATCTTTATCAGATTAAAGCAGCTTTGTTCTACTCTAGTTTGCTAAGAGATTTTACCATGAATGGATGTTGACACTTTTCAAGAAATTTTTGCAAATATCAAAGTACTAAATGGTTGTTCTCCCTTAATATTGTGGTAATTTTTATATATTAAATATTCCTATATTCATGAGATAACCATATTTGATCTCTATTCGTTATATATACTTTATACTCATTTCTGTTCAAAAGTGAGAGTAACCTACATTTTTGTATTTACATACTTTCCTTTTCCAATTTTGCTATCAAAATTATATTAATTTCGAAAAATAGTTGGAGAGCTTTCTCCCACTTTTTATGATGTCGGGTACATACAAGTCTTGAATTGACCTATTTTCCCAGTGAAATGTTCTTTCCTGTAGTGTAATAATGTTCTTAATTCTTAACAACTACAGAATAATGCTCTTAATTATTAAAGGGTACTTTATTTTGTATGGTCTAGAATACATTTCCATCCTTAATTTTAACCCCTCTGTATCAAGTGTCAGGTGAGTCTCTTAAGCATTACAGAGCTGTATTTTTAAAAATCTAATCCAAGATTCTCTGCTTTAGCTACCAAATTAGTCCATCTACATTTGTTGTAATATTAAAATATTTTCATATATTTCTACCCTGTAATTTTGAAATTTTTATTAAACCAACTTTTGATGTACTTTCTTTTTGCTCCTTTCCTAACTTCTAACAAATTGGGTTTTTTTTTTATTCTTTATGTTGGTTTGAAAGCTAAACTGTCTGTTGCTATTTTTAATGATTATACTTAAATTTTTTAATATATGTTGGACTTAAAAATTATAAAATTAATCAATATTTCTTCACTTCTCCCAAACACAGCAAGCAATCTGAATATTTTAACTCTGATATATCCTTCAATCTCACATGTTATTTTTGCCTAGCATTTAAATTCCACCTTGTTTTTAAACTCCCCCTATAATTTATCTTCAACATCATTATTATTGTTTTATACAGTCAATGTTTGTGTATATTTATTTATATTTTACTAATTTCTTGGGTCACCATTGCTTTTTGTTTTCCTCTTCTTCCTTTACGTTTAATTTCCCTTTTGCTAACATATACTCGCTATAAGTTTTTGTAAAGAGGCTCTATGAATGCTAGATTCACTCCATCTACTTTTTCTGAAAACGTCTGTGTCCTCACTTTTGAATGATTGTTTAGCCTGGTAATTCTAGATGACAAATGTTTTCTTCCAGCATTTTGTGTAACATTCCATTGGCTTTAAGCTTCAGTTGTTGAAATTGAAAAGTCTGCCGTTTAATGGTGTATTTCTTTTGTAAGCTGACTTTTCTCTTTGGTTGGTTATAAAATCTCCTTGTTTTCTTTGCTGTCATTTAGTTTCATTATAATGTGACTATTTGCGGATTTATTTGTATTTTATTTATTCTGTCTTGTATTCATTGTGCTTCCAACTCATGTTCTTACATCAATTTTGGAAAACTCTCAGCCATTGTATCTTTTAAGTATTGCCTCTTCATTATTTTCCCTCTTTTGTTTTTCTGAAACTCTTATTAGACCTACATTAGACTTTATCATTTCATCCTCAATATTCTAAATTTCTTTTATGTTTTCCTTTGTAATTTCTTGCCTTGACACAACTAACTCTGTTATTTACATTTAACTTTTTAGCCAATGTTCTTTAAGAATGGCAAATAAATATCTGATGCTGCATTTAGTGCCATAAACATATGGTAAACTTTTTGAAAAGAACTCTGCATATACTTTAAGAAGAAGCCAATTGCCAGAACATGGCATTGCATCAGAATCCCTGAAGTATGTATGTGAAACAGCTGGGGTCCTTTTTCAAAAACTTTTCCAAACAACAAAACTCCAGTGGGATGAGATGTAGCACCTGAAGCTTCAATCTCTTCTCCAAATTGCAGAACTAGGTTGGACACAGCCCAGGTCAAACTCTTTGCTATTATCATCTCATTGTAAGCAAACCAATAGTCTTGAATTTCCACCATATTTTTATCAATTAAAATCTTAGCATCATAGTACAACCTATGTGAGCATGAATTTCTACAGTGTTTTCAATGTTACTAGAATCTATAAGTGGGCAGGTAGTTGTTCCACAGCTAGCATATACCCTGTGATGCTGGCTCCTAAGGATTATGGAACCAAGCTTTTAAAACCTCAATAACATATTTTATTTGGAAAAATCTTCATGACCCTGTTGTACTCATATCATATGTAGAACATAAAAAGGGTAAAAGAAAGCAGAAGTTGCCATTTAGAGGTTTCATAGCCAAACAGCTGTATTGGGACACTCGCACATACTATACTGCATTAAGCATTCCCCTCACAACTCATCCATTGGGGTTTGTGTTTTTTCCCCAATGACTGTTGTAGCCATTTCTGGTCATGTATAAACATGTCTGATCTTTTCATGGTGTCTTACTTTTTTTACTTTTTATTATTTTAATGCTTTTTAAAATATTTGTTATTATTTTAAATGTATGTACTTATTTTATCAATTCCATTGCAGCTTTCTATTATCTGAAAGTTTTGGAATTAATTCTTTAATTTATTGTGCCAGGTGGCTCTCATTCATGGTATGTTTTTTCCTAATTTGTTTTCTAATCTTGGATTGTGAGCTCATCTTCAGCAAGTTTTGTTCTGTTGAAATCCCCTGCCTCAGGGGTGAAGATACATTCCTCCAAAGTGGTTTTACTTTTGCTTTTGTACAGTATCCCAAGGACATCAACAGCTCACAGCACTTTTTATTGATTTTTTTTGGCTTGAGGGTGCCCAAACCATGTGGATATTATAATTACAAACCTTGGGTTTCAAGTTCTCAGAGATTTTCCTTTTCTTTTTCTTCACCCACAGACAGATAAGCTTTCTCATCTCTCTATGTGGGTGTGTGGATTGTTTTTTAGTCCACTTTTACACAGAAAGTACAGTCTTTCAAAATTCAGGCTTTGTACAAGGGTTTTATTTCAAATTCACTGCCTGTACAGGACGAGCCCTCATTTCCTCTCCCTTGTAGGTATTAAAACCCTCCTGCCCCAACCTCTAGGGAAGGCTTAGCATTAGCTCAGATTCATACTTCTTTGACTTATAGTTACCTCTTTATCCCTGGAACCTGGAGGTTTCCATTTTCTCATAAACAGAGTTATACATTTCTAAGAATTTTTTTATTGTATTTTATCAAGCATGTATAAAAGCTGTTAGAAGAATTTTCAGATTGTTTTATTTGTCAGTTTGCCGGAACCAGAAATTCTCAATTTTATTTCTCATACACAATTCTCCTTTTGCACTAATAGTTCAATGCTTTACATTCCCTTTAATTAAATTATGGAATTATAACTGAAATAAACAGATTTGGAAAAGCGCGCGCGCGCACACACACACCCCTGATTCTTTATAAGCATACAACACAATGGCTGAAAGCAGAAGTTTAGGGCATACTACTGAGGGCCCTGCTAGCCAAGTATGCTTTGTAGGCTGTAGATATCAGTTAGTGTGTTTTACAGAAAGAATGGGAACATTGTAAATCTGATCAGGGAGTTAAATGGAGATTGGTGAAAAGAGTGCTGTTTCTGCTTTTAGAAACTGGAGCATTAAGAACTGGTGAGAAATGAGTATGCAGAACATGATGAATCCATGCTCTGAAAGCACAAAAATCATTCTGAGAAATTTGGCCTTAAACCTTAGGAAATGCTGGCAGAGAGCATATCAAAGTAACAGACCTATGAGTTTTGAATAAAAAAAAAATCAAACATTGTGTGTAAAGTTTCATACAAATGTAAGACATTTTTCCTATTTTTGCAACATCTATAAAATCTCCTCCCAAAAGCTAGAAGTTAGTGAAGCAGTGTAAGTGTTCTAATATTTATGTGGGTGTAAGTTCTTAAGCCTCCTCAAGATCTTTGCAGATGCTCTTGCATGGAGCACTCACCCCACTCCCTCGGCTGTGCACCTCAGCAACTTTCTTCATCATCCAGTGGACCTCGGTGACACCCTCTCCAAAGAGGTCTCACTCTCAGCAGTGGTGATGGTAAGGAAGGGAGAATCTTCTTTCAAATGTATTCATTTCCTATGTTCTCTACCTCGACCCTGGCAATAGGATCCATCTATTTGCCATTCCTGTTCTCTTCATAGTTCTTTTCATCCCTTAGTAGTTATGCCCCATTAATGGCTAGTAATTCTTTATATTAAACTTTTACATTCTAATTACTGTGTTGATTCTGTCTCCAACCTGGACCCTGATTGATACACACTGAAATTTGAGGACCATCAAATTACAAAATTATCCCAGAGTTTCCAGTTATTTTCACCAAGAGTAAGTGATCGACTCCAATGACTGTATGTACCTGTTCCTAAAAGACTGAGAATCATAAGAACCAGAAACTTGTAGGCTCAAATAACTATTTACTCAGAGCAATCTGACATACAGTCGCATATTCTGTACTTTTAGGCAGTATATGTAATTTGTACTTGTGTATTGGTGTTTGTCTGATTGTGAAGCCTATAAAAGACTGATTTTATTGGAGAAAACAAAAAGCCCGGGTCACCATGATTCAAGGTAAGATTAATCATCTGTGGAACTAAGAGATAATATTTATAATTATAGTTCAAAGTTGTTTGAAGTGTGTTATAATTATTGAGTTATGGAATTCTATTTGCATCATGAACTGAATGCAAAGGTCAGGAAAAGAAAATATATTTTTAATGGGGTTTTGTAAAAGAAATATCCTTTTTTAAAAGAAGCACAAGATCTCACACATAACATACAGCACCTATATTGTAGTGAGATAAACATTGCTCACAGCAAGAAATCTGTCCTTAATTTGCTTATTGGATTAAAATAAAAACACCTATTCAATTAAAGTGAGACCTATCACTGCTGTAGTTTCTACTGTTTCAGTGAATACATTTCTTATAAAAGATTAGGCTGTTAAAATGGAAGATCCAGAAAAGAAACTGGTAATTTCACCTCAAAACTATAGGTCACAAAGTTCCAGAACTTCAGCTTTTATTTCCAAGCTAACTTCAATTAAATTAAGTTATTAAGCATGAAATGTCCAGTTTTCTTACATACCGAGTTTGATAGTTGATATCTCTGACATTTCACTTTGACACTTCTTGTTTTATTTTTATTGTGAAGGTACATCACTGTTCTTTCAAGCATATGGTTTGGCTTGTGATTATCTTTCAATTTTTTTTAGAGCAGTTTTTGTGAAACCATGTTAAAATTTCATGTCAAAAATTCGTGTTATTTTCAAATATGAGTTCCGTCGTGGAACCAATGTAGTGCAGACAGCTTGAAATGTTAACAAAGTGTTTGAGAAGGATGTGGCTAATGAATGCACAGTACGTGGATGGTCTGAGAAGTTCCATTATCATGGTTTTGATCTTGAAAATGAGCCACGTGGCAACCTGAAACCAAGGTGGAAAATGATGAGTTGAAAGGTGTAGTGGAAGCGAATCTCTCTCAACCTAAGCGTGAATTAGCAGCAAGGTTTGAAGTTACTATTCCAATAATATTGGATGATTTGAAACAAATAGGCAAGGTAAAGAAACTGGATAGATGGGTACCGCATGAATTAAATGAACATCAGAAAAGAAATCATCTGGAAGCTTGCCTTTCTTTGCTGTCACAACATAAATAAAGATGAACCGTTTCTATACCATATTGTTATGTGTAATCAAAAATGTATTCTTTTTGACAATCGCAAGCATTTGGCACACTGGTTGGATAAAGATGAAGTGCCAAAACACAGTTCAAAATTGAAATTCATCAAAAAAACCTGATGGTATCTGTCTGGTGGTCCAGCACTGGTATTATCCAATACAGCTTCATGAAACCTAGTCAGTCGAATTACAACGGATGTCTACTACAACTAGTTGGATGAAATGATGAGGATGCTTGTGATTAAGCAACTGAGATAGGTCACTAGAGACAGGCCAATTCTCTTGCAAGACAATGCTTGACCACATGTCGTGCAAACAACACTGCTCCAACTATGGAGGCTGGACTTGGAAACTCTCTGTCATCCACTGTATTCACCAGACCTTGCACCAACTGACCACCACTTCATCCAGGTTTGGACCACTTCTTGCAAGGAAAAATATTCAATTCTCAACAAGCTATGGAAAACGCCTTTCACAATTTCATCACCACTCGCTCTCCAGGCTTCTTTGCTGCTGGCATAAACAAGCTACCATTAGGATAGCAAAACTGTGTGATAGTTTAGGCGCATACTTTGATTAACTGTACTGCTTCTCGTTTGAAATATAATAAGCTACACTTTTGATTCAAAATCGGACATTTCATATTTAATTACCTAATAGCAACCTAAATTTTCATGAGGCCTTAATTCCTGTCCCCTAAAACTGAGTCAATTGTAAAAATCATTCTTGACCTATAACCTTGAAAAATTTGATGCTCTTTAAGGCACGTTCTCAACAACAGATTCATCAAAACACAAAAATCACAAAAGTATTCCCATTTTTTAAGATATTTTCTTGACAACACTGACATTTATGTGAATGTCTTTAGGCTTGACATTATTATTCTGTGTGATAAAAATGATTTTTAAAAAGTGAGGGTTTTCTCCTGACAAAACCAGAGCACATTACTCAGAAGGGGGTCTCTGTAATTCTCAGCGTCAAACCAAAACTCGAAATTCTCCCAGTCTTCTTTATACGTAAATCCTGATGAATGTGAAAAGCATAACTTCAAGACTCTAATTCCTGCTTCCAGTTTCTTTGGAATTTTAGTCACATTGATTCTTTGTCTTCTATGCAGAAAAATCATAGCAAGATCTCAGCCTTGGCTTTTTTCTAGTGACATACACATGGAACCCACTTTTCTTGTCAATCCAATCGATGTTTGACATTTTGCATCCAGCAGCGTTCACCCTCCTACTGTCTCAATTTTGTGGTGGTACTCAGCCCCATGCCACTTGTTTTCTTGGTAATATTTTGATTGGTTGATCTTGGCTTGTTAGCTATTGATGACCCAACACCTCAAATTCTATAAATTTATCTGTAGCCAAAAAGATCATGCTCATTGTTTTCAACCATTCCATTGATTTTAGTTGCTTAACCATAGAATATGTTCTTTTTCTTTTCATAGAGAATGTGTCCTGTGTTTTTAAGAACCACCTGGTAACCTTGGTAGAATTTTAAATATATACATTTGAATGGGAAGCAACAAATCTGGATATCCAATTCACATCCTCAACGTGCAGACCTGATTTCTAGTTATTAGCTGGCTCAGAGAGTTTTGGAAAGTTTTGATTGTGACTATCTTGTCTTGAAATGTGAGGAAGGGAGGATGTATGCTAATGTATTTCATGGATAGAAAAATCTAGTGATGAAACAAAATTTAATGAGCTGTTTTGGTCACTCCTGATTGTCAAAATGTTTTAATTTCTCATATTATTGAACTTGGTTCCTCTAAACCTGTGCTTGTCGAATGTTAATGTGCTTACTAATTCCCTGAGATTTTTTTAAAAGGCAGATTGTGATTCGGTAGGACTGAGATGAATCTCAAAATTTTGAATTCCAACAAGCTCCTGGGTGATGGTGATGCTTCTGGCTGTGGACTTACTATGAGTTGCTGGGCTCCTAGACTATATAAAGCAATTCAATCAAAAGAAGATGTATGTGCACTTCTAACAAAAAATGAACCTTGAGAGTAAATAAGTTTGTAAGAAGAACGTGCTCTTTTCTAATAGAGTAATTTCTGGAACACATTTCTGGAAAATAGGAGTCAAGGGAAAGATCATTAAAAGGTTGAGTCTGAATCCCAAGAGGAAGTTGCTACAATGTGCATCCAAATCTGCCTATTCAGATACCACCTGGAGACCAACTTGCATCCTCCACTATTCCCTTGAACAAGCAGTGTGAGAAATTGCCATGATGTATATTACCAGCTATATCCCTGAGGATCAAAGATGCACAGAGAGTGCTTTTATTGCACCTTCATATCAAAAGTGGGAGACTGGAAGCATGGCAAAAATTAGAGCCACTATTTTTCACCCTTCCTTTCCCTTCCCTTCCTCCTCTTCCTCCTACTCCTTCTCCTTCTTCTTCCACTGCATCCCTAATAAACAGGACCCTTTCAAGGGACTTGGTGTTGGGTGTTTAATTCTATAGCCCAAAGAGGTGGGTTAGGGAATCCAGAAATAGATGTCAGGAAGCTCTAAAGCCTGGGCCTGATTACACACCAGGAAGAGTGATCTGGAAAATCAACTTTCAACTTTCCCATCCTCTAGAAAAGTGCTGGGTTATCAACTGTTGCTTTTCCTGGAGCAAGCAGGCTTATCCAATCTTCTGGACAGCTGGGGGTAAGCAGGGTCAGGAGCAAGATGATGAGAATCACAAAGGGAGTCTTGAAGGAGTCAATGACCACAGAGATCCTCAGCCCAGTTAGGTGGAACAATCTTCAGCGGGGGTCTCTGTGGGACATAACAGCCAGGGAAAAGTGTCTTTCCAGGAGGGAGAAGGCTGCTGTGGCTCCCACTCCATGTCGTAGCAGCTGACTCCACGTTCAAGTTGTATCCTTTACCCACGTGAATAAGGTGTGTTATTTGTTGGTATCTTTCAATCAAATGTGTACCGCTTTTTCCTAGCTAGCTAACCTAGGTGGCATCCAGAGCCTCATTCAGGTATATAGCAGACACATTTATGGATTTCCTTCCACAAACCGGCACTGCACAGCCTCATCTAGCTGTCACCTTCACAGACATGTATGCAGTGATGGCAGTAGAATGGAGGAGTTGAGAACACAGGCTTTGAGGTCAGGCAGACTCAACTGGAATCCCAACTCACTTACCAGCTGTGGGACTGCTTGTTTTCATATCTAGAAAATGAAAATAATAATACTTCACAGGGTTGTTGAAGGAACTAAATAAGATAATGAAAACAATGGACTGAGCAACAGTGTCAGACATATTGTAAGAATTCAATAAATTGTTGATATTGTTATTGTTATAATTATTATCTTTATTTTTTATTTCAGGGTATTATGGGGGTACAAATGTTTCTCATTACAAGGATCACTTTTGTGATGCTTGAGTCAGGGTCACAAGTGTGCCCATCACTCAGATAGTGTTCATTGTACCCGTTAGATAGGTTTTTGCCTATTCCCTCTTCCCCGCTCCCCAGCACTTGATTTCCATTGAGTTTTACTTCCCACTATGCACATGTGTGCTCATCAGTTAGTTCCCAGTTAATAGTGAATACATGTAGTGTTAGTTTTTTCATTATTTAGATATTTCATTTAGGATAATGGTCTCCAGTTCCATCCAAATTGTTGCAAAAAGCATTAAGTCACTCTTCTTCATGGCTGTGCAGTATTCCATAGTATACATATACCACATTTTGTTAATCCACTAATGAATTCATGGGCATTTGGGTTGATTCCACATCTTTGCAATAGTGAATTGTGCTGCAATAAACATTCAAGTGCAGATGTCTTTTAATAAAATGACTTCTTTTCCTTTGGGTAAATACCCAGTAGTGGAATTGCTGGATCAAATGGTAGGTCCACTTTTAGTTCTTTGATGAATCTCCACACTGTTTTCCATAGAATTGTACTAATTTGCAGTCCCACCAACAGTGAAGAAGTGTTTCTTCTGTCTGCATCCACATTTGCGTCTATCGTTTTTGGACTTTTTAATAAAAGCCATTCTGACTGGGGTAGGGTTTTAATTTGCATTTCCTTGATTATTAGTGCATTGAGCACTTTTTCATATGTTTAATGGCCATTGTCTATCTGCTTTTGAGAAGCTTCTGTTCATGTCTTTTGCCACTTTTTAATGGGGGTCGTTTGCTTTTTTTTTTTTTTTTTTTTTTTTTTTTTTTTTTTTTTTTTTTTTTTTTTTTTTTTTTTTTTTTTTTTTTTTTTTTTTTTTTGGGGGTTTTTTTTTTTTTTTTTTTTTTTTTTTTTTTTTGCTGATTTGCTTGAGTTCTTTGTAGATTCTGGTCATTAGTCCTTTATCAGTTGTATAGCTTGAGAATATTTTCTCCCATTCTGTAGGTTGTCTATTTGCTCTATTGATTATTTCCTTGGTTGTGCAGAAGATTTTTAATTTAAACAAGTCCCATTTATTTATTTTAGTTGTTGCTGTGATTGTCATTGGGGTCTTCTTTATAAATTCTTTGCCTAGGCTGATATCTAGAAGAGTTTTTCCAACATTTTCTTCTAGAATTCTTATGGTTGCATGCCTTACATTTAAGTCCTTTATCCATCTTGGATTAATTTTTGTGAGTGGTGAGAGAGATGGATCCTGTTTCATTCTTCTGCATCTGGCTATCCAATTTTTCCAGCACCATTTATTAAACAGGGCCTCTTTTCTCCAGTGTATATTATTGTCTGCTTTGTCAAAGATCAGTTGGCAGAAAGTGGATCGTTTTATTTCTGGGTTCTCTGTTCCGTTCCATTGGTCTATGTCTCCATTTTTGTGCTAATACCATGCTCTCTTGGTTACTACAGCCTTGTAGAATAATTTGAAATCTGGTAACATGATATCTCTGATTTGTTCCTTTTGCTTCAGATTGCTTTGGCTATTCAGGCTCTTTTCTGGTTCCAAACAAAGCATAGAATTATTTTTTCTAGATCTGTGAAATATGACATTAGTATTTTGATGGGGATTGCGTTCAATCTGTAGATCACTTTCGGTAGTATGGACATTTTAACAATGTTGACTCTACTGATCCACGAGCATATGTTTTTCAATTTGCTTGTATCATTAGCTATTTCTTTTCTCAGTGTTTCCTAGTTCTCTTTGTAGAGATCTTTCACATCCTTCATTAAGTATATTCCTACGTATTTTATTTTCTTTGTAGCAATTGTGAATGGTATTTAGCCTTTGATTTGACTCTCAGCTTGACTGTTACTGGTGTATAGGAATGCTACTGAGTTATGTACATTGATTTTGTAACCTGAGACTTTCCTGGATTCATTTATGAATTCCAGAAGTCTCTTGGTGGAGTCTTTGGGGTTTTCCAGATATAAGATAATATCATCTGCAAAAAGTGATAATTTGACCTCCTCTTTCCTGATTTGGATACTGTTAATTTCTTTCTTTTTCCTAATTGCTCTGGCTAGGACTTCCAGCACTATGTTCAATAGATGTGGTGACAGTGAGCATCCTTATCTTGTTTTAGTTCTTAGTGGGAATGCTTTCAACTTTTCCCCTTTCAATATGATACTGGCTGTGGGTTTGTCATGTATAGGTTTTGTAATTTTGAGATATGTTTCTTTTATGACTAGATTGTTGGGGATTTTTAACATGAAAGGGTGTTGAATTTTGTCAAATGCTTTTTCTGAATTTATTGACATGAGCATAAGGTCTTTGTTTTTGCTTCTGTTTATGTGGTCGATTACATTTATTGATTTAAACATATTGAATTGTGCTTGCATCCCTGGGATGAAACCCACTTGGTCATGGTGGATTATTTTTTTAATGTGCTTTTGAATTCGGTTTGCTAGTATTTTATTCAGGATTTTGGCATCTATATTCATAAGGTATATTGGTCTGCAGTATCCTTCTTTTTGCTGTGTCCTTTCCTGGCTTTGGGTGATATTGGCTTCATAGAATGAATTGGGGAGAATTCCCTCCTTCCTGATGTTGTGGAATAATTTCTGCAGAATGGGTACCAACTCTTCTTTGTAGATTTGATAAAATTCAGCTATGAATCCATCTGTTCTGGGGCTTTTTTGTTGGAATAATTTTTATTTCTGCTTCAATCTCGTTGCTCATTATTGGACTGTTCAGCTCTTTTTCTTCCTGATTGAGTCTTGGGAGGTTGTGTGTTTGCAGAAATTTGTCCATTTCCTCTATATTTTCTAGCTTATGTGCATACGGATTTTCATATTAGTCACAGATGATATTTTGTATTTCCGTGGTATCAGTTGTAATATCTCCTTTTTCCATTCTGATTGAGATTATATTTGGGTCTTTTCCCTTCTATTCCTAGTTAATCTAGCAACAGTTCTATCAATTTTGTTTATCTCTCCAAGGAACCAACTTTTGTTTTATTGATCTGTATTATTTTCTTGTTTTTTATTTCATTTAGTTCTGCTCTGACCTTAGTTATTTCTTTTCTTCTGCTGGCTTTGAGTTTGGTTTGCTCTTCCTTTTCTAGTTCCTTGAGATATGTCATTAGAATGTTAATTTGTGATCTTTCTGTCTTTTTGATGTAGCCATTTAAGGCTATGAATTTTCCCTTTAGGACCACTTTTGCTGAATCCCATAGATTTTGATAGCTTGTGTCCCATTTGTCATTCAGTTCAAGGAATCATTTTATTTCCATCTTAATTTCATTATTCATCCAGTAACTGGTCAGGAAAAGTTTGTTTAATTTCCATAATTTTATGTAGACTTGAGTGTTTCTCTTGGAGTTGATTTCTAGTTTTATTCCACTGTCGTTTAAGAAGACACATGGAATGATTTCTATTTTTTTCAATTTCTTGAGCCATGGTATGTGGCCTAATACATGATCAGTCTTGGAGAATGTTCCCTGTGCTGATGAGAAGAACGTATAATCAGTAGTTTTGGTTAAATGTTCTGTAAATGTCTGTTAGGTGCATTTGTTCTAGAGTCCCATTTAAGTCCAGTATTTCTTCATTTATTTTCTGCTTGGATGATCTGTCCAGCTCTGTCAATGGGGTGTTGAAGACCCCGGCAATTACGATGTTGCTGTTTATTGCTTTGCTTAGATCTAGTAGGATCTGCTTTATGTATCTTGGCCTTCCTGTGTTAGCTGCCTAAGGATTTAGGATTTTATGTCTTCTTGTTGACTTGCTCCCTTTACCATTATATAATGACCCATCTTTGTCTTTCTTTCCTATTGCAGTTTAAAGCAAATTTTATCAGATATGTGCATGGCTACGCATGCTTTTTGTTTCCATTTGCATGGACTATTTTCTTCCATCCCTTCACCTTGAGTCTGTATGAGTCTTTAAGGGTTAGATGTGTTTCCTGGAAACAGCATACTTGGCTTGTATTTTCTTTTTATCCATTCAGCCAGCCTATATCTCTTGAGTGGGAAATTCGAACCATTTGCATTGATTGAAAGAATTGATATGCAGCTTACAGTTCTGTTCATCCTGTTGAGTAGTACCTTATTGCTTTGTTTTACCTCTTGTACTATTTTTTTATATGAGGTTTAAGCTTTAGTGTTTGGGTGGTTTTACTCTGGTGGGTGACTATTGTGCTGATCCATGCAAAATGCAATTCTGAGTATTTCCTGCAGGGCAGGTCTAGTCTTGACAAATTCCATCAGTGTTTGCTTGTCTGGAAATGTCTTTATTTCTCCTTCACATATGAAACTTAGTTTGGGTAGGATACAAAATTCTAGGCTGGCAGTTGTTCTGTTTAAGAAGACTGAAGATAGGGCCCCAACCCCTTCTGGCTTATAAGGTCTCAGTTGAGATGTCTGCAGTTAGCCTGATGGGTTTTCCTTTCTAAGTTATTTGATGTTTTTGCCTTACGGCTCATAGGATTTCCTCCTTCATGTTGACTTTGCCTAGTCTTATCATTACATGTCTGTTTGATTGCCTGTTGCAATGTATCTCCCAGGTGTTTGTTGAGCTTCCAGTACCTGGATGTCTAAATCCCTAGCAAGAATCAGGGACATTTTCCTCAATTACTCCCTCAAATTGGTTTTCCAGAACTTGTATATCCCTAAGGGATGCCTATGATTCTTATATTTGACTGTTTTACATAATCCCATCTCTCCTGTAGGCTTTGTTCATTCCTCTTAATTCTCTGTTCTTTATTTTTGGCTAACTGAATTCAAAGGAGTTGTCTTCAAACTCTGAGATTCTTTCTTCTGCCAGGTCTAGTTTATTCTTAAAACTCTCCACTGTGTTTTGTATTTCCTTAAATGAATTTTTCATTTCCAGAAGTTTCATTTTTTTTAATATGTCGATCTCTTTAGTGAATTTTTCATTCATTTCCTCAATTGTTTTTCCAGTTTCTTTGAGTTGGTTTTCTATTTTCTCTCAGATTTCATTGAGTTTCCTTACAATCCATATTTGGAATTCTTTATTTGTTCTTTCAATATTTTCATTTTGGTTGGTATCCATTGCTAGAGAGCTGGTGCTCCCTTTCGGGGGTGTCCTTTTGCTGATTTTTCACATTTCCAGAGTTTTTTTGCTCATTCCTTCTCACCTGGAGCAGCTGTTGCTACTTATTTTTGGATTTTGTTTTATTTAGACAGGGCTTCCCCACACACACTTGTACAGGTGTATTTGTAGCATGTTGGGTAAGAACCTTTAGCTTTGCTTGTGGGTGCTTTGATGGTGATCTAGGTTCTGGATGGATGCTGTGGTTATGGATATCCTTAGTGTGATGGTTTTCTCAGTTGCTAGTTGTTTGTGGGCTGTAGCAGTGGGGAGCTAAGTGAGTGGTAGATTCCCTGTCTCTCCTTGATGAGGGAGGATGGAAGTCTTTGAAATCCTTTCTCTTTCCCCAGCCTTGTGGTACTCCTCACAATGTGAATTGTATTGGCACACCCAGTTTAATCTCTGAGATGGTAGGTGGTGATTGTAGGTGAGAATCAACCCCATCGTGTATGATTGAGTCAGTAAATGCTAAAAGGACCTGCAAATTGTCTCCCTGTCAGTAGGTGGTGCTTGCCAGAAGAAACAAGCTAAAATGTTGTTTTGGGGACCTGTTACCAGCTCCAGTCCCTCAGAAGAAGCACATGAATGCCCCACGTGGTGGGTGTGGCCCTGGATCTTCCAGGTGAGTCCTTATTCTCTGCCACAGCAGAGACAGGTAGGAGAGTGAGGCTGGGCAGGGATGGGCTGGGTAAGCCTGCCACCAGGCTCCACAAAAGCTGGCAAGGTAGTCTCAGGATACAAAATCAATGCACACAAATCAGTGGCATGTATATACACCAATATCAGTCAAGCCAAAAATCAAACCAGAGATGCAACACCTTTCACAATAGCATCAAATAAAATTAAATATTTATGAATATACTTAATGAAGGAGGTGAGAGACTTATATAGGGAGAACTACGAAACACTGAGAAAAGAAATTGCAGAAGATGTAAACAAACGGAAAACCCTACCATGCTCATGGACTGGCAAAATTAATATTGTTAAAATGTCCATACTACCTAAAGTGATCTACAGAATACAATCCCTATTAAAATGCCATCATCATTCTTTACAGATCTAGAAAAAATAATTCTACACTTTGTATGAAACCAGAGAAAACCTCGTATAGCCAAAGCAATCTTAAGCAAAAAGAACAAATTGGGAGGCATCAGTCTACCAGACTTCAAGCTTTACTACAAGGCTACAGTTACCAAAACAGCATGGTACTGGTACAGAAACATAGACCTCTGGAACAGGACTGACAACACAAATATAAAACCATCCTCATATTGTCATCTAATCTTTGACAAAGCAGACAAAAACATACATTGGGGAAAAGAATCTCTATTCAACAAATGATGCTGGGAAAACTGGATAACCACATGCAGCAGATTGAAAGAGGTGGATCCCCACCTCTCACCTCTCACAAAAATCAACTCATGATGGATAACAGACTTAAACCTAAGGCTTGAAACCTTAAGAATTCTAGAAGAAAATGTTGGGAAAACTCTTATAGACATCCACCTAGGCAAAGAATTTATGAGTAAGAACCCCAAAGCAATCACAGCACTAACAAAAATAAATAAATGGGACCTGATCAAATTAAAAAGCTTCTGTATAGACAAGGACACTATTATTAGAGTCAACAGACAGCCTACAGAATGGGAGAAAATATTTGCCTTCTACACATCCAATAAAGGGCTGATAACAAGAATCTATATAGAACTTAAGAAAATTAACAAGAAAAAAATCAAACAACCCCATCAAAAAGTAGGCAAAGGACATGAACAGAAACTTTTCCAAAGAAGACAGAATAATGGCCAGCAAACATAAAAAAGTGCTCAACATCTCTAATCATTAGGGAATGCAAATCGAAACCACAATGAGATATCACCTAACTCCAGTGAGAATGGCCTTTAATCAAAAAGTCCCAAAACAACAAATGCTGGTGTGGATGTGGAGAGATAGGAACACTCATACAATGCTGGTGGGACTGCAAATTAGTACAACCCCTGTGGAAAGTAATTTGGAGATATCTCAAAGAGCTAAAAATAGAAATACCATTTAATCCAGCGATCCCAATATTAGGCATCTACCCAAAGGAAAAAAAGACATTCTATAATAAAGACATTTGCACTCAAATGTTTATGGCAGCACAATTCACAATTGCAAAGAAGTGGAAACAAACCAAGTGCCCATCAATACATGAATGGATTAATAAAATGTGGTCTATGTATACCATGGGATACTACTCAAGTATAAAAAACAATGGTGATCTAGCACCTCTTATCCTGGATAGAGCTGGAGCCCATCCTTCGAAGTGCAATATCACAAGAATGGAAAAACAAGCACCACATGTACTCGCCATCAAATTGGTACTAACTGACGAACACTAAGGTGCTCACATGGATGTAATATTCATCAGGTGCCAGTCAGCTGGGAGGGGGATTGGGGGTGGTAAACTCACAACCAGTGCACTGTATGGGGGAAGGGCACACTTGTAGCTCTGACATGGGTGAGGCAAAGGCGTTATATGTAACCAAAATGTTTGTACCCCCATAATATTCTGAAATTAAAAAAAAAATTAAAAATTTTTGAATTAAAAGAAATTGGGAAAAAAAAAAACAAATCTGACCTTATCACTCCAAAATATAAAGACTTTCAGTGACTTCCTATTACTTCAAGTTCCACTCAAAGTGTAGAAAATTATCCGCTATCAATCCCCAATCTTGGAAAGCCCCATCTCTTTCCAAACCCATTGCATCCTATATACACTCTAGGTTTTGTTAAGGCATAAAGCCTTCCACTGTTCACCTCTACCTAGGATCCCTTCCCCATTCTGATCCTTTCTCCCAATTGCCATCAATTCCTCCTCATTCTTCAAAAGTCACCTCCCTTGTGAAGACTTACAAAACTTTGCCCTCAAGAACCCTTAGCCACTTTTGGCTCTGGTCTTATATGTTAAATACTCTACCATGGGCTTGTTGTAGAACAGTTCCTTCCATGTCTGTCTCTGCCACTAGACTTTGAGCTCTGCAGAAATAGTTCAACAGTTTACTTTTTTTATATTGACAACATGGAGTTGGTCCTTGATAAATGCCTGATAAATTAATGAATGAACAGGCATGAAAGGAGGGAGCACCGGGCTCAGTTTGGAAGGGAGACAAAGGATACTTATTGGTATTTTTCAGTAGGGAGGAAAGTAGCATCTCAATTAGTTAGAAATTTTGCAAATCTCAGTGACCTTCTCTCTTCTCCTGTAATGAGAAGGACACTGAGACTTCCATAATCACCATTAGAAACTCAAGTGGCCAAAGTCCTATGGGGTCAAAGAGTGTTAGAGAAAGGCCCTAGTGAACACTATGAGCAGACCCTTAGGAAAACATCTAAGTAATGGCTAATGTCCAGGTCATTTACATAAGGTTTTGGGCAACTGGTGGAACTATTTGGTCACTTGAGGAAGACTCATAGCCCCATGCAGAAAGCATGGGTGGGCATTCCTCTATTAACAGTCAGAGTTAAGGCAGATACCATCCTGAGCTGAGAGAGGTACCTTTCTCCCCAAGCCAGTTCCTGTGTAAGGGTGTGTTAATTTGCTAGTGCTGCGGTAACAGTACCACATACCAGGTGGCTTAAACAACAGAAATTTATTGTCTCACAGTTCTAGAGACTAGAATTCCAAAATCAAGATGTCAGTAGGGTTGGTTCACCCTGAGAGTATCAGGAATAATCTGTTTCATGCCTCTCTTCTAGCTTCTAGTGGTTTGCTGGCAGTCTTTGGTGCTCATTGGTTTTTGCTGCCTCACCCTGATCTCTGTCTTCATCTTCACATGACATCCTCCCTGGGTGTGTGTGTGTGTCCAATTTCCACTTTTTATAAGGCCACCAGTCATATTGGATTAAAGGCCCATCTTACTCCACATGACCTCATCCTAACTAATTATATTCTAATGACTCCATTTCCAAATAAGGTCATATTCCAAGGTACTGGGGGTAGGACTTCAACACATGAAGTTTTAAGGTGACACAATTCAACTCATAACCAGGGGTTAGATGGTATCCATCCCAGAAGATGCTACTCTCCCAGCATCTCAGGACAGTTTATGGAGAGACCCACAAGGAAAAGAGCTCTGATACTGATGGCTCAGGAAGAGAAGGTATAGGAGATCCTTAGCAAACACTATCAACTAACCACTCAAGCACTGTGACCCTGGGCAAGGGTTGCTGGATAACAGACACTAGTAAGGACAAACTATAAAAGCAGGGTGTAGAGGACATTTCGGGTCATATGTAGCCCGGAGCTGGGAACGTTTCCTTGTTGTTTTGTCTTCAGAACATGCCTGGGGGTTTGCACGCAAGCTAGGGCGCCCTGACCCTGCAAACAGGAGGGGCTAGAGAGCTTCGGATGCAAACATCGGCTCTCCGGAGACAAAACAACCAGGAATAGGGAGTGCTGAGTCTCGACAGTGTGGGAACAAAGAAATTGAGGTGGGACAGTTGCCAAACAGGCTGTGTTAAAAATAAAGACGTTGCAGCAAGAAGGCACTGCAGTCTTGTACCATCTTTATGTGTGTATGTCTCTTTGTCTCTCTGTGTTCATTCCTCGTCCCTAGGTGGGCCACGACACAGGGGATGAAGCACCTGCAGAACCAGACCTACCTCCTTGTAGCTGTTCTGGTAAGTCACAGAAGATTAACACCCAGAAGCCCATAGGAATAAAATTGCCACCAGAATTGAGGGGGCCCCATGATAGGGAAGGCATTGTGCCAACTGGTTTACCAAAGTCCCAAGGTGTGTGAGTGGGGTTGATGAATCATTGAAATTAAAGTCCTAAATCTTTGTATACAAACTCTAGTTATGAGAGAGAAGAGAATTTGACAAAATATTGTAACCTCTCTACCTTAATTTATGGAAGAGACTCAGAGGGGGTATATATGGTATGATTTACAAGAAAGAACACCAACTAGAGAAGCAGGAGAACTCTCTTAAGTCCATTTTCGGACACTAATTAAAGGACCTTAAGCAAACTATTTCATCTCTCTGAGCCACACTGTCCTTATCTTAAAATATGATAAGGGTGGCTCAGTTGATTAAAGGAGATGATGGATGTGAAACTATCACTCAACTCTAAGAAATAGTTCTATGAATTTCTACAATGATCAAATTCTATTCCTTTTTAAATCTACAGTATCTAGCACATAACAGATGTTCAGCAATTATTTGTTGCATGAATGAATGAATGAATGAATTCAATCTGGCCCCTGATTGTATTCAGAATATAATGTCCAGATCTCAACCCTGTATACTGACTTCCTGAGGCCTTGAAAATAAGACCTCCAGAACTCCTGATATACAGTCAGGCAATTCCAGAATCACAGGGACAATAGATTTTTCTGAAGACAGCATCTCAATTATCCAAAAGAAACTCTCTTGCTATGTGTTCTAAGCTGCCTATTGGAAAGAACACATTCTCTGGAAAAACTCATGAGGGTTCTCTGGACATCAGCCCCTCAGGACTTGGGGAAGTCTCCCCTGGGTATCAACTGCACACCTGGTACACTCCTCAAGGGGTGAAAGTGAACCCACAAAAACAAATTCATAACAGCCAGCATAAACCTCCAGCAGTTATTATTCTAGAGTCCTATGGCTATGTGGAAGACCTTTATGCACATTATTATAACTCAGTGTTATTATTATATATTGCAAGCTCTGACCTGGGGCTTCTTTCTCCTTCTGGTAACTCGCTCTTTCTCTTAGTACCAACTACATTGTTTCTTGTAAATTGATCAAAATGTTCACATAGATCTCTTACTTTAATACCTAACCAATGATTGGGAACTGGGAAAAGGAAAGGTAATTTCAAACTGGCCTTGATTGTAAGACTTACTGAAATATCTAAAAAGTATGTTGTAAAGGAACATTTTAAAAGGAAATTATCCTTGGAAGTATAGATGGTACTCACAACTCTGAATCTGTGGCTTCAGTCTTTAGAAGGATCGGACTACAATGCTTTATCCTAACAAGTGATATTTAGGAGATCATTAGATCCTGGAGGGATGTACTTTACAGTATTTAAATAAATCTAAGTTATTGGACCCTAAAGAGCATAATTGATCATCGTTTTTTATTTGATTAAATGGTTTGCAATTATTCCTGCTGGGAGGTTTATCCAATTGCATCTTGCAGTCAGTTTTAGAATTTTATCCCCTTGATCTTACCATAATATCATGATTAATTGATTGATTCAAGGGTTCAAGAGTCAATAAACACAGTATTTGTTATTATTTATTATTTAACTGTCCCTAGTGTGCTGGCTGGCATTTAGAGCCTAAGAAAATACAGTCCAGCTCTCATAGGTTCTTAAAGAATTGATTATGCAGGGGGGAAAAAAGAAGAAAAGAAAACCCCTTTTTTGTTCCATCATGTGAATACTAATGGGGGAAAATAACAAAAAATGCATCCTGTATTTATATTAGCCATTATTTAAACATGTTCTAAAACTCTGGATTGTTGCTTACCTTTAGGTTTGACTTTTGGTTTCTATACACTTAAATGGATCCATATTGGTATCTGTACCTGTATCTAAAACTAAAATTCCAACTTTAGTTATTCCTTACATTATACAATTGATTCTATTTGAGCACTGTTTAGGAAACACACAGGCTTGGAAAAAAATGAGCGACAAAATTGTCCCTGGCTGAGAAGAGTAAAAAATACGTTAAGTCCAGGGATATAGATTGTGCCCTGGTGACTTGTGTGCTTTACTTAGATCAGGATTGACGCTTCCTCCACCTGAATAAACACTCCTTCACAAGACAGATTTAGCAGTAGCAAAGAATGGGTCACTAATCCTAAGAAAATATAACCTTCTCCTGATGCCTAGATTTGCTGTCAGACCCCCGGGCAAGTAAGAATCTGACCAAACTGGCCAAATGGGAGGTATTACCGTGTTCTTAAATCATGCATTTTAAAATAAATTATCATTAAAACACAAGCCCTACAAAAAGGTGACTTGCATAAAATAATGTCATGCATGGGTAATCTAGCTTCCATCCAGTAATTGACACAATTATCTGGTGGCTATTTTATAACAGATTAAATAAAGATACAGAGAGCTTAGTGAATTCTTCCCAACACTACTAAAATAAAGTCGGTAAGATACAGAGAGCTTAACTCAGGATTTCCAGAGAAGTGTCTCTTCCGGGCCACATTTCTACCCCAAAACTGTCAAATTATACAGAATGCTGTTACACAAATATGCTACTCTCACTTGAAGCTTCAGGAGAGATGTTTGCATAATCCAAAAAAGGAATTCATCACCAAAGCCCAATAAAAACCCAAAGGTGTAAGGATGCTACTGAGCTAAGATTGATGGTATGTCCTAAAAGCACCAGCTGTGTAAAATATGAAACCATCCGCCATGCTGACGTCCCGAAGGAACCTGATGAGAGGCACATGCAATACCACATGTCCTGCATGACAGGCGAGACAACAATGGTCGACCAGATGTTCTTTTTCTTCTCATTTGCATGGTCAGGACATATGGTAACTGGGAAGAATTAAGTCATCACTTAAGCAGTGATATGAATGGCTTCAAATATAATTGTTTCAAATCATAGACCCTACACCTGTCATGTATTAATGATGTTTGAACCTCTGAAAATAAACATGTTAAGTATAACCTAACCACCTTATGTCATATGGTGTTTTTTATGCCTAACCACACATTTACAATCCCTGAAATAAATCATAGCTCTCTGGATACTTTGAGATTGCATAGTTTTATCTGGAGAAAAGGCTTGGTTTCCTTACATATGTTAAACTTGGGAGTATTTCAACACTTGCAATAGCAATATTTAGATGTCAGTAAGATGTAGATTTCAGCACCAACGGATGATTTGGTATATAAAACATCTGGTGTGTTTGTGAGAGAGTATCAGATTTAAATCAACGGTTTTCATAGTCTTTCTGGTTAAATAGGTCATTTGGTAGGAAGCTCAGTTTTTGGTTTATGTACCTAATGGCTAAAGTAACACTGACATATTTTTTTAAAGGTTGCCTTAAGCAAAATAACAGCAAAGAAGAAAGTAAACTTTCTTACCATTTTGAGAAAATGAGCAGCCAGACAATCCAGCTCTAAATTCTTGCAGCTAATTCTTATACTCAATGATATTAAGGACAAAATTTTGGTAACGGCCAAGGAGCATAAATTTTTAAAAAGCCCTGAGATTTGGCATGCTAAGAATTTTCCAAGGAATATATAGAGTTGGGACTCTGTTTTCTTGGATTTGAAGAAGGCAAGAAAAAGGCATTCATTCTTCCCGGTTACAACATAATTGACTTCCAGAAAAGGAAATTTTGCCCTACCCATGATTTTGATGCTTTTATTTTGACAGATTTCCTAAAATTCCAGTAATGTCAACATCCTGTGTGTACTTTACAGTAATACTACAAACAAGATACATTAAAGGAATCTATTCTGCTGTAAAACATATTGTAATTGATTTTTATGAAGCATCCCTTGGTGTAAGTCATCACACAGCAGTATTTTGAAGCCAGTATATATGAGCCACATCAAAGAAGGGAAATAAGGTTTGAAGTTTTATTCTCATGTGAGATGCAGTTCCTAATGAGTAGAGCTTCTGAGTTGGAAACATATCTCTGGACTAATGAGGATGAGATTTTGGAAGGATGGACCAAGAGAGATATTCAGGAAAAGCAAGGGAAAATATGCATCAGCATCTGTAACAGAAACCATAAAAGGGAAAGGACTTAACTATACCATACATATCATAATTAAACACCATCAGGGCAATTCCTGCTGGTATCAGTGTTACACATTGAATATGTAGTCTCCACTATTTTTAAGTTGGCACTTATGAATACTGACAATACAGGCAGAATTCTTGAGCCAAATCAACCCTGAAAAGCCAGGTTGGATAGACCTAGGAGACTGACTGACCCTTCCACTTATGAAGGCTTATTAGCATAATTTTCATGTCTGGGCACAGTTATGTCTACAGACCAGAGAGCTACCACAACCATGCTATGTCCAGGTAGCTCCAAGCAAAACTGTGACTCTGTTACAGCTTTGACACTCACAATCACCATTTCAATAGTCTTCTTTCCATCTTCTGTGTCTCCCCCCAAAACAATGTTCAGTGTCTTCTTACCCTCCACCCCACCCCACCCCCACCACCACCACAATGCCAGCAAGCACTTCCCCTGGCAGAACAGCACTGCCCACCTAGCCACACCGTTGCATGCTATAGGTTTCTTGTAGATATTCTTTATTAAGTTAAGGAAATTCCCTCTGTTACTAATTTGCTGAGAGTTTTTTTCAATCGTGAATGGGTGTTGGATTTTGTTAAATATTTTTCCATGTTAATTGATATGATCATATGATTTTTCTTCTTTAGCTTGCTGATGTGGTGGATTACTTTGATGTTCTAATGTTGAAACAATCCTTATTTGCTTTTTAAACACCAATAAGGAAACAGAAGACTATCCAATGAGTAGTAAAAGCCACCTCAATATTTTCTGACATAAGAGACAAGGATTGAAACATTTATTAATATCACTGCTGTCTTAATGTGAAGTGGAAAGGACATAAAACCATTCGGATTTACAAAAACACACATTAACATTGCTAGACGTTATTAAAAAGAGTATTTTAATTCTTACCTACAGTTTGGAAGCACCAGGATTCTTTAAATTCTCTCTTTTCATGGAGAAAACCCCTACTTCCTAGGCTAGAATATCAAGAGTGTAAAAATAGTATTTTTATTTTGAAAACCCACAGAAAACAGTTTTTTATGTTCAGCAGGAAATGTCCCACTTTGAAGGAGCTCTATCACCAACTTGTTATTGAAGAATATTACTTCGAAGACTTTTAAATTGTGTGCATTCTCCAGCTAGAAGCATAAACAGGATCATATTTGGTGTTTGCTCCACACAACAGATAAAGTGGAGCCCATGTCTGGGCTGGTTCACAGGATTCAAGTTTCTTCTGCTGAACTCATTTACAACGAAATGTTAATAGAGGAATTCAAGGATGTTAACATTTCAGTGAGTATTTGTATTTGTCTCCTTAGATGTAACATTCTCACCTGAAAGTTGACCTCTGAATCAGGTTTTGAGGCACTGGACAGAAAATCTGGGCATCAGGTCAGTAGAGCTGTAAAGTATTTGAGGTTCCTCCTTAAACATACTATGTGGTTGATTGCGTCGTTCAACTACACAGAAGGCTTTTCAGAGCCCTCAGGTAGCTGTTTGTTTTTCATTTTATCCTGAGGATTTAGTTGCAATCAGTGGGAGGGATGAGCTATAGAGAGCTTATACCCTCATAGCAGAACTGAAATTCTCAACAACTCACTTCACGGATGAGTCAACGGAGAGCCGGAGAGACTGACAAGGATGGCAGCAATTCCTTGCATTTGTAACAGACCTTTGTGGTTTACAAAGCACTTCCTCATATTATCCATTTCATCCTTACAATAATCTATTGGGATGGTATAGTCTTGTAATGCCACAGACTCCACTAAGTTGCAATTTATGTTACAAAATTATGGCTGTGCTTAACATTTCATTTTTATTTCCCTCTGCTGTTTTCCTAGATTTATACAAGTAATATGGCCCAAAAGACAATGTAGGAGGGCGTGGATTTACAGTGTGAGAACATAAATTTGCAATTAAATAGAAAAATTTAACAAGAGGTCGCAAATTGAGACCAAAGAACACAGAACACGAGAGACAGCCTATACTTTCTTCAAGGTATCCAAGGGGATGAAGCCAAAAATCATGCTAAGATGACCTCTGCTGGAGTGACAGAAAAGGAATTTGGATCCAAACAAGTAGAAGTTTATTAGCTGAACACCCTCATGCATATGCCACACACACCAACAGGATATCATGGAGGCGGGGCTCTTTGCCATTTGTAAAATGTTTTTCGTTCTTAGTCTTCTCATGATGCTTTCCATTTTCACCCCACTTTTGTTTCTTCCAGAGCATTCTCACATTCCCACACAGCAGCACAAGATTAGCAAGACACGCCCTTGCTTTGCTGTGTACAGCTTTTTATTGCAGCCTTTACAAGTGAGAAACCAAAGCTCAGAGAGTTTGAGTGCTTTACTCGAGGTCGCACAGTTAGTTGGAAGTGAGCAGAAACTTGGACTCTTTAAGAGAACATGGGTCAGGCAAGGTCTCCAACACACGGTAGAGCAGGTTAAACATGGCAAATGGATACATACACACGACTGTAAAGGAATTTAAAAGATTTTAGCCCAGAAGAGCAAATGATCATGTGAGGAGACGTCGGCAAAGTAGAGATTTCAACAAATGTTCAAAAAATTGTAAAGGAATGAAGTATGGTTCTGATTCAGCAAGGAGGGGTAAGGTACAGTGAGGCTGCTAAAAGCAGAGGGGATACTGGAAAGAAATGAGACCACTTGATACACAGAAACACAGTAAATCCATTACATAGAGACACGTTATCAGAAGAGGCAAGAGGGCATCTCAGAGCAGACAGCAAGGCATGGTGCCAAATCTGTACACAGCCTGATGAGAATCACCCCTCATTCTTCCACCCCATGCAACCAGTCAACAATACCTGCCCTACACTACTACCAACCTGCACTCCACACAGAGACCAGAGCATTCTTTTCTGGGGAAATTGATCCCAAGTCTCTGGGGTCACCACATTAAGTGTTGGGGAAGAGGATGGACATGAAGTAAAAATGGGGAGATTAACAATCTGTATTGTGAAGGGTAGGACTCCCTGTCTCTTTTCCTAAAGCTGGTCCCCAAAAACCACCAGCCAGGTATAAATCTCAAAGCAGGAAATGTAAGGATCCTTCTCTAGAGAAACTAAATAACTAAAGACAAAACAAAACAAAACAAAACAAAAAGCAAAAACACAATCAAATTAAAACCAAAAAACCCTCAGATACTGGGGTTGGGGTGGGAGAAAGGGATGCTCTGCAGAGAGGCCAAGAAGAATCTGAATAGACAGGCCTTCCTGGGTTTCTGAATAGACAGGCCTTCCTGGGTTTCTCTCCTCAGTCTGTTACCATTAGATCACACCCTTTTGTCCAACCACATTTCTATACAGATGTCTGTTCTTCATCACACCTAATCATAAAAGCAGTTTTCTTTGGATCTTCGGGTCTTCATTTCTTTTCTTTTTTTTTTCAATTTCAAAATATTAAGGGAGTACAAATGTTTTTGTTACTTGGATGGCTTTTATAATGCTTTAGTCAAGGTTATTAGTGGGTCTTCATTTCTGAAGGCTCTCCTGTCACATGGAACTTTGATTAAATGAATTTGTTACTCTTTTCTCTTATTAACCTGTCTTTTGTTATAGGAGTGTCAGCCGTGACCCTTATGATGGGGAGGAACGGGATCACACCCTTCTGCCCCTACAGCACATTGTTGTGAAATTCGAAAACATCAAGAATAAAGAAAAAATTTTTCTTAAGCTTCCAGAGAGGACACACACGAAGAATGATGAATCAGAATGGCATCAGACTACTCAATAGAAATTATGTAAAGTAGTAACAAATATAGCAATAATTCTGAGGGAAAATGATTTTCAAAATGAAATTTTATACCCAGAAAAATTATCAATGAAGTTTGAGTGTATAATAAAGACATTTTCAGACACTCAGATCTCAGAAATTTTTCTTTCTTCATACTAGTTCTTAGGAGGTTGCTGGAAGGTGCATTCTAGCAAACCAAGAAAGGAAGACACTGGAATAAACACACACACGCACACAGGGGATCTATTCCCAAAAGAGCTGCAAGTGAGGTTCAAAAACAGAGGAATGCACACAGATTAGAATGAAAGGACAAAGAGCTCCAGAAGCAACATTTTTAAGGGGAAAAAATGGAATTGATTTGAGTGTATGGAAAATATTGATAAGTATGAGTGACAGAGACCTTGGAGACACTTTGGGACAAACGACAGCAGGTACACAGAAACGAAATAAATGAAAACAAGAAACAAGTATTAACTCCCCAAAGGGTTGTACAAGACAAGAGATACAATTGTAGCATATTAGTGGACTCAGTGGTGAACAGTATTTCCATAGTAATAATATCCTAAGCACTGATGATTGATTTAACCATCATTTGTGGTAATACTATTTGGGGGACCTGGGGACTATAAAATACAGATGCTTATGCAAGAGTAAGCCTTCATTTACTGTGACAAGGAATTAAGAGGTAGTGTCCAAACTGACGAATCAAAACTGAATGGTATAAACATATTACTTAGAAATATAACTACAAGTGCCAGAAGAAACAGCTATATTAAACAGTGGTTGCCTCTGGGGTTAGGATTTGGGGTTGGGTGGAATGGGGCAGGTGAATGTAGTTTTTCATTTTAAGTCCTAATGCATATATTAATGTATTACTTTGATTAAAATATTAATTTTCAAATAATTTTCAAAACCAAACATAGCCCTGTTTGTCTCTGTCTGTCTTTCTCTCTCTGAAGAAAAACAAGTGAATTCCCCAAGTACATCCTTCTTGGAGGGGCTAACTAGCGGACTAGGTGCAGGAGGGTGGAAGAGCCTCCTGGGGAGGGCTCCTAACCAAGCGGGGGCCGGACACAATCAACTGGACCCAATGGCAGAGCATTCGTCCTCAGAGGGTAAAAAGAGCCCACCACTTTCACAGCACACATGCTGTCCCTTCCCCCAAACCCCAGGAAGGATGCCTACCTGAGGGCTATGGAAGATGAGGTATAAGCAAAATTCACAAGAACTATTCACTAAGAATTCTGTAGGGGTGCTCAGACCAGAGACAGCCCTACCCTGAAATCCCTCAAACAGAGTGTGCCTAAAAGTGGGGAGATATTTCCCTTGGGCACAGACCCCTTCCCAGCTGGGTACCTTAAGAGCTCCAGCACATTGGGTTAGTGCCCAGATGGAGACTAAAGTACTAGAGGTGGATGTGCCTTCAGAGACTGTTGAGAGCAGGGTAAGTCTGAAATGGATGAGCTGAATGGCTGCCGACTGAACTTGCTCATGCCCATGTGCCAGGCATCTCCTGCGGTCTTCCAAATCCCTGTGGGGCATTCTGCAGCCACCCAACAACCTGCATGAGCAGATGAGGTGAGACAGGCAAGTTCAGCGTCTCTCTGTTTACGTGGCCCCCTTGCCCTCACGGCTGGTGATCTGAAGAAGCAAACCTCCCTAAGTGGGGTCCAAATGTGCCAACTCAGGCACCTGGCTCTGGCAGAGAGGTTCACCTGGCCAGCTCAGAGTTCTCTTGCCATGCAGCTTTCCCAGCTCCAATCAGAAAGAACAGATTGCTGAGCAACTGCCCAGACCCCTCAGAAACTCCCAGGTCACTGCTCATGAGCCGCCACCCCCACCTCACACAGCTCCACCAGGTCTGAGAAAGGGGTTGCGAGCAGAGGGCAAGGCCCGGCTGTCAGCTGCAGGAACGTGGTCTGAGTTCCACAGCTTAGGTAGAACAAAGGATCCTGGTGAGATGAGTTCTGAGCTTTGGTGCCTGCTTTTCTCCATGGCCAGATTGTTCATCTTGGGCCCCTGGGTACATCCTCACCTTGAGCAGCCAAAGCCAAAGTGTGCTCTTGGTGCCTGGTACCAAGGAAGTAGCTCCCATCACTTCACAGAGGCAGAGCAGCATTTCTGTGCCTCCTCCTTTTTTCTGTTACAGTGGACAAGGGGAATTTTCCCCTTAAAGGTCATACCAGTTTCTAAGACAGCAGGGAGCCTCTCAATGCCCTCATTTGTGCCGCTGCCCTGCCCTCCCCAGCCCAAACACTCTGAACCACATGTCGGACATTTAATGGCAGATCCTCTCCTACGGAAGGTCCCCTACTGTTTTCCACAGTCTGATCTTCGTCCCTTAGCCAGACATTCCAATATGGCAAGGACCAAGCCTTAAACATCTATTCTATAGTCTCCAAAGCACCAGCCCCAGCCCAGATACACAGCTAGCACTCAAGAAATGTGATTTCAGTAGTTATTTCAAACCAAACAGCTAGTTTTATAACGAAGCTGAAAATTGTCATGTTACAAGGGGGAAAAAATAAAGAAAAAATCTACAGGTCCTTCAAAGTGCTTTTGAGACCCTCCCTCCTTCCCTTTCAAGCCCTTCCCTACTCCCATGCTTACTAAAAATACGTAAGATTCTCTTAGAAGGCAAACATTCAGAATAACATATTTTCAGGAGATTTTTTTCCAACAAAGCTTGGATGCCTATGCAGGTTGTAAATTTACAGCTGACAATTCTCTGCCAGAAGTTCTTTTGGGTGTTCACAGCTGTGAAATACAATCTTTAGGTGACTATGCATTCCCCTTCACGCTCCCAGTTTGATTCCAGCAACCTGTGTTCCTGACAACATAACTCATTGCAACAGTAATGAAAAAACAAGAATATTTATTTGGATTTACATACTACCTTTCACCTAAGGGTCCCTAAGCAACGTCAAACACAGCTGAAATGGTTCCAAACCATGTACCTTTCCAATTTTGATTCAGAAGCTAAAAATGGATTCAGTCTGCTGTGTGTAATTCCTTGGCAAAAATCATATACTTTTCCATAAATGGAAACAGTGAATCCTGGCTCTTCTTCAAAAACCTTCTCTCTCCTCCTTAAATCTTTCTTCTTTCTTGGGAAATAAACCACTGGCATAATCTAGACCCCCACCCAAAATTTTATTATTTTGTGCTTTGAAGAATTTTTTCAGAGGGTAAGATATACTATAAAAATTAAGTGTCCTTCTACTTTGCAAGATTCAGCAAAACAACTTTTAATTGGGATACCTAATAAATAGGAAATTCTGAATAATCTATGGTTTTGGTTAAGTAGAAACCCTCCCTCCCTCATTCCTTTATTTCTCCAACACTTGCACTTTTACTATTCTATGAATTACAGCTATTTCTTGACTTGTGTCTAGACTGGAAGCTTTTTAAAAAAAACGATACCTGTGTATTCGTAACCCTTCTCTTTGTATACCAGTTTTTCTCATAGTGTCTTGTGCAGAGTATATAGATCTGTGATGAATTGATTTATTTCTGAATTAGACCCATAAGTTAAAATCATTATGACCCCAATGTCTACAGTAAGGTACAAATGAGGGAGGTGAACAAGCAAGTGTCCAAATGCTGCCTTTTACTGCCAGTGGTGCTAATCCCCTATCACTAGAAACAAGGTTTCTAGACCTAGGTGCGCGGGTCCCGGAGTTCTTGCTTCAGTCCAACACAACGAAGGAGGGAAATTTCTCAGAGATCTTGGATAATTTTGGCCCTATTGCTGGGCAGATAAAATGCTGACCCTCCTGGAAAAGCTTGGATCTTAGTCATTTATTAAATCTAAATTATGAATCCACTGAGTGTCAGACATTGTGCTAGGGGCTGAAGATACAAGAATGTAAAGTGCATTGCTCTGTCCCCAAGGAACTTGTAGTCCAGAGTGGGAGACCATCAGAGAAGAAGATAAAAGAGACAAGAGCAAGAAATCACTTTAAGTGGCATGACATCATCACACACAGGGTGGCAGTGGCTCCATCTGAACCCCATCTGACCAGTGCTTCCTCCCAACCACAGACTGGGCCATAGGCATACTTTAAGACACTGGACTCTGAACCCATTTGCCCTCCTCTGGCATGTCTAGTTACCAGCCTGTTGCATCTCACCTGAGACCATGTCTTGTGTCTTGGTGTCCTCGGAATGGTGCTTTTGTTGCACCCTCTAGGAGCTTTCTGGCTCCTTCCCCAGATGTCCCCTTTCTGTTCTCTCTTGGCTCCATACTCCGTAGCCACAGGCTGGCTTGTTTTCTCTTCTTACTTTAACACTGGGGCTAGACAGTATTGTGAGATATTAGTTTCTTTTCTCCCTGTATTTATTTGCTTCCTTCCCCCAATTCAAGCTGGTGGCAGCCTTGATACTTCATGACCACAGGGAAGCATGCATCAGGGCCAAAAACAGAAATAGCCTGCAAGTCCATCTGGCTTTTTGTTCTCTCTGAAAAACAGGTTTAAGCCCTTAAGAGAACTTGACGGTTTGGGGAGAAGATGGGAGAGAGTGTGAGAAACGACAGAGTGGGGGGTTCATCCTTCCTTCCCTCACCACCCTTTCTAGACTAGAAGGAGATGTGCCTGGGCTCAAGCAGAGAGGGAGGGGAAGAGACATGCCAAAGGGCCCCAGAGCAGCCACGCCCACTTTCCAGCTGCAAGGCTGACAGCAAAACCCCACGTGGAAGGGCTAAGTGGAGCCTAAGCTAGGTAGGCAAGACCACAGGCAGCATCGCATGGCATAGCTGTGGCAGAGAAAGGGAAGCTGGTAGGATGACGGCAGCCTTAGCAGTAACCTGTGTGGATGGACGACCAAGGACCAGATCACCAGTCTGCACCCTGATGTCTCCACACTGCATAAAAAGAGGGTAAACTCAAATAAAAGAATTAAGTTTTTCCCCAGACTAGGAGGAGGGGTGCTCAGCATGAAACCACTTTGCCTTATAAACCATAAAGATGTGCGACATTTCTAACACACCTGAGTTGTGTGGATGGCTTTATCCTAGCACCACACTCCTGGATGCTCTGACCTTGCCCAGGTCTTTATATATTGTTTGGTTCCAGATCTAAATCTCAGGTTTTATTCTCTTTCTCTGTCATTCAGACCAATATTTCAAGCTGCTTTCTAAATATCTCGCTTCACACTTAGCGCATCCTAAAGTGAATTCTATCTTTTTGACTTGCCCCCACCCTACCCTACCCCGCCCACTTCTCTCCCCTCCATTCTCTTCTCTGATGACAGCATTAGAGTGCAGCTAAACTAGAAACCACACAGATGAT
This sequence comes from Indri indri, assembly GCA_004363605.1. Taxonomy (NCBI): domain Eukaryota; kingdom Metazoa; phylum Chordata; class Mammalia; order Primates; family Indriidae; genus Indri; species Indri indri. Next base: position 134,240 of record RJWJ010000682.1, on the reverse strand, counting down.
CTTCAGGTCCTGTGTCTCTTTCCCCAACCAGACCAGTCAGTTCTACCTCAGAAATCTCATTCAAATATAGCCTGTCTCTCATTGCCTCGGCTATATCCATTTTCCAGACCTCAGCATCTGTCTGCTATGTTCAGGCAACAGCCTCCTGTGTTTTCAGACTCTCTCCTACCTTGTCCTGGGCATCCAAGGTCCTATTAATGGATTCCTTAGGCTTCTTATTAGAAAAAAAATCCATATTCCTTGGAAGGATTCTGTCTAAATATGGCTTCTGACTACTTCACTCCCATTGACTCCTACATGCACACACACAAACACACACATGCACACACAAGCCTTACCACCCTCCCGTGATCCAAGAGGTGACTACTGCTAAGCAGTGGATTAAGAAGCAGGAACAGGAAGCTTGAGGCTAGGTTTGGAGACAAAGTTGGTTTAGCATAATAAGCATGAAGGAAATAAGAGGAAGTGGTGTCCTCCTAGAATTTTCTTATAGTGCAAAAAAAAAAAAAAATCCATGAGAGCCTGTCCCTTAGGATAATGGTCAAGGTGAATGATAACTAAGCTTCTGAACATGCAAGGCTACTCTGGCCAGCCTTCCAAGAGTCCTTGGCTACTTCTCTAGTGATGATAATACTGCCATTCTCATGGGATTTCTGTAAATATAAAAGTGATAGTTGGAAGGGGAGGGGGAGTTTTCTTTTAAACTTCAAAGTGCTATACAAAATGTAAGAACTCACTCACTATTTCTCTTCTAAAGAAATATTTATATACTTCTATCTTTTACAATTCAAAATCCCTAGAAAAAATACGAGGGTCTTTCTTATGCAAAAAAGATATGCCACATACTCATGACAATCTGAATAATTTTTTTAATGAAAGAATGTTGGGAAATGGCAGGGTATCCTTTACTGAGAACATGGAAATCCACATGAATTCAGAAACATTATACTACAGTTGTTATCATCAGCCTGGTGTGTCTTGGTTGAATTTTTAATATTCTATCTGTTTAATCTTGCATGACTCTCCTTGGCAAAGTCACTCCAGAAAAAAAAAAAACAGACACTTAATAAACATTTTAGGCTAGGGACTAGCTGTTTATGAAAATCTCTGTCCATTAAGTAATTGTAAGTTAAGCTGAATAAAATGTTTTATGGAGACTAATATATCCACAGTGAGGCCTCATTGAATCTGTTTCTATTTCTATGGCCCCTTTAGCATAGAAAACAAATAACCTGTCCTTGTCCTCCAGAGACTGCCCTGATCCCCAAATCTGCTTTGCATTTGCCTTGCATGTAGATAAGATGTAGAGGGCTGGTTTTACAAAGTAAAAGAGTGGAACCTGTTCTTTGCTGCTTACCAATGCATTGATAACATGTGATGAAGAATAAAGTTTTATTTCAGTATTCTCCAAACTGTGTTCCATGGAATCTTAGTTCTATAAGATAGTAACATATATTCTGAGAAAATAAAAAGGAAGGAGGTAGCTGTGACAGGTGGCTCTTCTGTGAGCAAATGGATTTGCGAAGCAATCAGTTAAACAAAGGTAAGAAGGTTTCTTTCCCATAGGATATTTAGAGCCTTTCATAGGCCAAAGCACTTTGTGAATCTTCAAGAAGGGAATATAGAGTGTCATCACAATTATTTGAACATAGAACTTGTTTTCTGTAGAACACAGTACAAAAGACATTAATGCTCCACAGAAAACAGTCTAGAAGAGTCTGTTTCATTTAATAAAGCCAAGTAACTAATGACAACCAGTTCAATAGTTTCCAGAACATCATATTTCTCATTGAAAGTCCTAAACAAAGGACCATCCCCCACAAGCAATATCATTACGAGCAAGGAACAGAATCACCTGCAAATGAAGCTTTGAGTAAAATACATTAAGATTTCGCTATAGCCTAAGGATCCATAATTCAATATTTGAAGTCATTGTTCTTCTCACTGAAAACAGGAAACAAAATTGACAAAGGAGGTTGTCATACTGTCTACACTTTGCTGCAGGATGACAATTTTTACTAAAGCACAGGAAGAAAAAAATGAAAAAACAAAAAGCCAAGTGCATTTACTGTCCAAGTTTTCCTTTGTAATTATAAAGAACATCATAAGAGCACCAAGCATATTAAGTAAATTGCTACAGCAAGAGCAGTCAGAGTGACCAAGACCAGAAGACATACTGTGAAAAGCCTCTCATGTGATTCCATGCTGTCACAGTGTGATGAATACCAATGGTGCCCTTCCTGGATCCCCTCCACCTGGCTGGTGCATGCCCTGCTCCCAGCTGCCATGAATGTTGGTTGCTAGTGTCAGGAGAGTTACCTTATGCAGGAGTCACCTTATCCATGGGTTACATCCATCCCAGCATAGCTTGTGACCAGTAACTGAGTGACATGGGATACAAAATCCAGCTTACATTCCTCAAAGTAAGACCAACTATATGGTGTGATTCAGCCTGCAGTGTTCCCCATGGGATCGGGCTAGCGCCGGCTTCCAGCTGAGACCACATCCCTGCTCACACCTTCCTTTGCCCTGGCCAATGTCCCTTACTCTCTTTCTCCTGAGACCACTTTAATAAATCAAACACACCCAAATGCCTGTCTAGAACAGAATCCAGCTTAGGACATATACCTTAGAATTTTAGATCTAAAGAGACAGATTTTGTCTTAATTATGATATTAATAGAGTTTATCACGGCCAGTCTTCTTACCGGCTTCAGTAACTTCAGTAAGAGGCCCTAGGTCGGTATTTCACTTGGTGTGGCTCTGTGTTATGTACATCACAGTCACTGGGGTGCTTGCTAAAAACATGCAGATCACCAAGGCCCACCTCAGACCTACCAAATCAGAATCTGTGGAGGTGGGCCCAAGAATTATATTTTATGGCAAGCTCCCAGGCACCTCTGAGGCCCACTGAAGTTTGAGAGTGACTATCAAGAGGCCGTGAGTTAGCCAGCCCCCTCCTCTCCCTCCCTGTGGTAACTGAGAGCTACTCTCAAGGCAAACTAATCTATCTTCCTACCTTCTGCCTACTGACAAACTCCTCTGAGAGAAAATAATGTATGAACTTCCAAGTAGAAACTCCCAATGTGGTCTATAGAGGAAAAAAATGAAAAAGAAACCCAAGCAGATTATTATCTCAGCTAATGACAAATTACTTCAAAATGTGAATTTTGTTTCATTTCTTTGAAATCAAAAAATGTGATTTGAGATGACACTCTCTAAATAAATAAGTTGGAGAAGCTATGTTTAATCATCTAAAATCAATTCTTTCCAAGTATTTAGGAGCTATGGGAAGAAAGAAAAGCTGGAAACATTTTTTCAAAGCATCATGCAGAAAAGATTTGCAGTAGTTCATAAACATCTAAATTGCCATATTTATTCATCTGACAAAAGTTTACTGTTGTTTGAGAGTTATTTACCTAAAAAGTCTCAGATCTCTGAATACACAGTGAAAAATACTGCTAAATGATGTGTTTTTCCACACCTCTAGCAAGCATGTGACAGCCCCCGCTGAACACCAAGTACCTCAACCAGCAGGATAATCAAAATTAACCACAGATACAAGTTAGGGACAGTATATTACACGGAGTTTCAATAGCAACCCTGCTGTCTACCATGGAATGATGGCTCAAGAGAATCAGAAGGTGGGTGGAGATGGACTCTAAGGAGTGGTGTTTACCGAGCAGAAGTTGGTTCAAGCCTAGACTGCTTGGCAGGCAAACTCCTCTCTTCATTGTTCTTGTTTGGTTGAGGGTTGTGGGGGTTGTATTGTTTGGTTTTTTTGGTCCAAGAGAAATAAAGTGTTCTTGATTCTGTGTCAAGCAGAGCAGGTGCCCAGTTTCTTGCTGGCAGACATTTCTTAATGACCATCTCGGCAGGGATCCCAACATGAATCAGCCACTCTTGAAGGGCTCACCCACCCCTAGAAGATGGTCCTAATAATTACTTGGTGCTTGGCTAATAGAGAATAACAGAACACACTTCTAATCAAAGTGAAGCACCTTTTCAAATCCCAGATGTCCAAGAAGCTACCTGGTGGGAGATGGGGTTGTTCAATGTTGTTTTCTCCTAGAAGTAAAAAATGAGGTCTGTGTGATGGCAAATCTAAATACAAAACTCAAAGAGAAGTCTAAATCTGCAAGTTATAAAAAAATATTAAGACCAATATTCTTAAGAAAAGATACACCAACTAAAAAGCACTGCAAATAACATATTTTTAAAGGAAAGGCCACTCTACAGATAGTTTCTAAAATACATAGTTTTCAAAGTCCACAATGGTTCCAATGTGTCATTTTAAAATTAACTCAAAGTTTCCTGGACAATGTGTTATTAAAGTGGCTCCTTTGTGAAAGACAGTTGTAATACATCATTCTCTAAGATTACCATGGAGATACCTGGTGCCACCAGGTGCCACACCTGGTGCCATCAAGAGGGTGCTGGTCATCTGAAAAGCTTGATGTTTTCAAACAGACATAACAAAAAGGAGAATGGACTATTTGAGAGGGAGGACTCTGCAAATGGCAACACTTAAAAGCAACTAATGTTCCAGGATCCTATCAGTATACAATCCCTGACAGTTTCATGGAAAATAGGAAAAGACATGAGATATAACAATTATAAACTTAGCCAGGCATGGTGGTATGCTTCTGTGGTCCCAGCTACTCAGGAGATTGAGGTAGGAGGATCGCTTGAGGCCGGAAGTTTGAGACCAGCCTGGGTGATATAGCAAGACCCAGTCTTTAAAAAAAAAAAATTATAAATAAATAAGTAAAAACAAGTACAAATTCATCTCTTCAACATTAATTCCTATGGAAATATAAGGATAAATCATCAAACTGTCTATGTGATGGGACCCAGAGAAGCACCAGGTTCAAATAACCCTGCATGGCTCCATGAAGAACCAGCCTGGAAGGTGGTAGTTCTCTACTACAGGGTTGATCTACATATTGTGTAGATAACAACAGAATTAGAGCTAATATCCTTGAAAGATTCAATTCTGGCCTATGTGATATTCATATCAATTACTTATCAAAATATGGCTTAACACCTAACTGGTCAAAGGCATAATTATCAGTGACTCAGTGTCAGTCCAAGCACCATAGGGTATCATTGAAATGAAGACTTGGATTAAAATTATGCAATTTAGTCCTTCAGATGACACAAAGTTGAAATGACTGCTTAAAAGTCATAGAATCCTAATGAAAAGCACCTTTAATTTAAAAAATATGAAAGGATGCTCAACTTTATTAGTCATCAGGGAAGCACAAATTAAAATCACATGGATACCATCATCATCATCAGAATGGCTAAAATAAAATAGACTGACAATACAAAATGTTGGTGAAGATGTGTAGCAATAAGAACCCACAAACTCATGGAGGTGTAAATTGTTCCAACAATTTATAAAACTCTTTGGCAGTATCTAATAAAGCTGAACATGTTGGGTTCTGAATCCAACAGAAATGGGTATACATGTTCACCAAATTGTTTCTACTTTTAGGCTATTATTAAGAGTGCTGCTGTGAATATTCTTTAGAAAATATTCAACAGTTCAAAAACAGGCAAAATTAATCAGTGGTGTTAGAAGTGAGGACAGTGGTACCATTGGGGCCAGGATGGAGGGCTTCTGGGTGCTGATGATAATTTTTTCTTCTAGACATTGGTTACACAGGTCTGCTCGCCTTGTGAAAACTTATTGAACTGTGTACTTATAATTTGTATACTTATTAATATAATAGTATTGTATTCTATATGCTATGGACTGAATTTTGTCCCACACCAAAATTTATATGTTGAAGCCCTAACCCCCAGTGTAATAATATTTGAAGACAGGGCCTTTGGGAGGTAATTAGGTCTAGACGAGGTCATGAGAATGGAGTCCTTGTGATAAGATTAGTGTCCTTATAAGAAGAGATACCTGGGAGCTTAGTCTCTCTCTTTCCGCCATGTGAAGACACAGCAAGAAGGTGACTGTCTGCAAGCCAAGAAGGGGGCCCTCATCAGGGACCAAATCAGCTAGTACCTTGATTTGGACTTTTCAACCTCCAAAACAATGAGAAATAAATGTTAAAGCCACCCAGATTATGGTATTTTGTTATAGCAGCCCAAGCAGCCTATACTATACTAATACAGTATATACGTCAATAAAAGTTTACTTAGAACAATAAAAAAAAACTATAAACCATTAGAACAATAGCCATCAAGAACAGAGTACACTTGCAAACTGTGATTTCACATAGTTCATGTGGTAGTGTCTTATGATTCTAGTGAGGGATGGGTATTGAGACCTTCTCAAACTCCCAAATGTGCAAATACCACTTTGGAGAAAAACAAAGCCCCACTGGGAGAGGATGCAAGGACAGGACCAGCACTTGCAATGTGACTGGCTCTGGACACCAGCTTTGCAGTCTTTGAAACCCAAATCTGTGCTTCAGTAAAATGACAAATGCTACTGTTTGAAGTCACTCTTTCTCTCTCTCTCTCTCTCTCTCTCTCTCTCTCTCTCTCTCTCTCTCTCACACACACACACACACACACACACACACACACACACACACACACTACCATTACGACAAGGTCCACAAAGGCCTAGTCTACCTTGCAAGAACTGGAGAAACCAGAGGTAACCAAAAATAGATTGGACAGAGAGGGTCATCACAGGTCACAAAATAAATATTAACAGGACATGAAATGCCTTTCTTGAAAAGTTAAAATTAAGTATGTCATATGTTCCTGGGTAATAGAACTTGGGCTTTCATATGAGAAAAATGCAATCAGTGACACTGGGCTGTGGTAATGGGAGCTGAAGTACAAAGGCTGGGAACTAATCCTTTGGTCATCCTGATATTTAGTTTGAGGTGAAAAACATTTTAGCAAATACTGGAAACCATGCAATATTACACAAACTAAAAACAAAATCCTGAACATCCCTGCCAACTGAATAGATTCCCTCTTAGCCAGGGGAACCCCAGAAAAACCGAAAAACTGAGTTCCATTCCCAGACATGAAGGGAAAGTAGGTAGGACCTCCTCCCTTTGGGAGTTTAGACCAATTGCAGACAGAACCTAAGGCCATGCAAGGCGAAGGTGAAGTCATGCCAGCAAGCATTAACCTGCTTAACAGATCACTTTGAGTCAGTACATTGTGGCTTGCTCTATGATTAACAGACTTCCCTATCTTAAAACATTCCTTTCCACTGATTCCAGGTCTCTAGCTTTATTTCTTTAACCAATTACAGATCAAAGAATCTTTAAACCCCCACCTATAACCTATAAGATGTTCCACCTTTTCAAGCCAAACCAATGTATACCTTCCATGTATTGATTTATGATTTTACCCACACTTCCTATCTCCCTAAAATGTATAAAACCAAACTATAAACCGGCCACCTCAGGCACTCTCTCAAGAGCTCTTGAGATTGTGAAACTCCGGGCTGCAGTTATACATATTCTGCTCAGAATAAACCTCTCGAAGCTATTTTACAGAGTTTGGGTTTTTCCATTAACATAGAGATGTAAACCTTTGGAAACATGGATATACGTTTTTATGTATTTTAAGTGTGAAAGTGGAAAGTTACTAAGAACAACTACCTTGTTAGACAATACACATCTTAAAAATGGATTTATGGTCAGCTTCTAGAGGTGATTTAGTAACTGGCCATAATGTTGATCATAAAAGTTAGCAGAACATCTCAGAGAATTTTTTTTATTTATTAACAACAAAGGTTTATGGAGCACTTTCTCCAGTGGTTGTTTGGGCCCAGAATCTAACTTCATGCCACTCTTTTGGTCTGTGCCTGCCTGAGGCAGTGAGCCATCCCTACACATCCTCTGGAGACCCTTTCAAGGTCTGTGGTTCTGCAATAAAGAGATAACCTACAAGAAGGGAAATCAACGTGCAGAGAAAACACCTCCACTGGAATGCTTGTTCTAAGTCAGAATTCTCCAAATTATCTTCTCCTGGGAATTCCAGACTATTATTCCTTCTTAATTCAGGAAAAGGAATATTCAGGTTAAATTTCCTACCCTCCCTGATCTCAGCAAGAGGGAAAAAAAAAATCAAACGATTTCTCTCAGGTATTGAGTCAAGAGTGGTTAAAGGTAGTAGACTGGCTGAAAATATTATGGCCGCACAGAGCCACGGTAAAATAATCAGCAAGGTAAGAAAAGAGAAAGAAAAGGAACAACAGAGAGTGAATGAAAGAGATTTCAGGTAAATAATTCTAATTTTTAGGCTCCTAGCCTGAGGTGTTTCTGTGAATTTTAGATAAAGATATTCAGCCTCTTCAGAAACCTTTAATAAAACACCCAGCACAACAATAATGCATTTTCCTGCAGAGCAAAAGACTGCAGTTACTTCTTCCAGCAGTCATGATCTATATTTCTGTGCAAGAAAGAAAGCCAAGTGAAAAGGATTTTTCCATAAGGCAATTAAGGTATAACATGGATTAGGAGGATAATAAAATGACTCTTTATCATCTTTTATGTAAATGTTTTTCCTAATATACCACCTGCTAGAAGCCTCTGGCAGAATATGATTGCAAGAACGTAACTTCTGTGAAGCAATTTTCTGAATTCCTGAGTAATTCAGTCAAAAATGGGACAGCCCTGGAGTTATCCAAGATGTTATCTCAAACCACTATCTTGCCCTACTTTTACAGACATGCCCCAGAAATTTCCATGTATCAATTTTCACGTTTGGTGGGATAAATTCCTTTAGCTTTCTCATCGAGTCTGAAATCTAATCAGTTAACAAATAACCTTTCTACTTCCTAGTCTAAGTCCTCGGATTGCCTCACCCTCTTACCTTTATGCCAACCTGTTCCAGTGATCCTCCTGACACACATACCCAAACACATGTGTGTGTGCACATGCACACATGTACATGACATACTAAAATATGCCTTTGAATAGGTTACTCTCCCCCTGGGCAGTGCCCTTTTTCCTCCTCTGCACCCACTCAAATTCCAGACCTTCAAGATTGAACTCAAACTCACCTTCCCCAGGTGCCTTTGGGACATGAAACCCACTCTACTCCCATAACACTTAAGTATTACGGTCAAATCCTATGAAAATAAATTCCAGGTCTTTGGTTGATGGACTTGGCTTGAAATAACATGGCTCTTTCGTGAGTATTTGGTTCTAGGTTTTCCTTGCCCCAGTCCACATTTCCACTGCTTCCTCCCCACCCTATCCCCCACACACATACACACAATGGGCTGATCGAGAGCAGGAATCTGTGATTCTGTACTATTTGTCCCTTGCCTTTTCCCCCATCCTTCCTAAGTGACCAAAAATACTGTATTTTTAGCACTATAGTTATTGAACAAATATTTGTTTGCCATTTTTTTTGATAGCTAGAGACAAAAGGACATGGAAACTAAACTGCCCAAATAAAATACAGGATCCAATAGGCACCTAAAATGTCAACATCAATAGTTTTCTTGAAAGTGATTGTCTTTGCGGATGGGAGCTGGAGCAGGAAGGATTTTAATTAAGCTACATATGGGATAACACAGCATTTTCACAAGCCTCTGCTTGATTATCCATCCCCATGTACCAAAGACCAGGGCACTGTGAAGCTCCAGCTCTCTGGCCCATCAGCCTAGTAACATATATCCTTTGGTCAGGCTTCCCCTTCGTCCCTATCAGAGTTTCTTCTCTGCAAACATCACAGAGATAGCTGCCAGAATGTTTTAGGGTTCCCCTATCACAGCATTTATCCCACTGTCACGGGATCACTTATTTATGTCAGTCTCCCACAATTAGAGAAGCCAGAATTAGCAAATTAAAATACAGGATACCAGTTAAATCTAAATTTCAGATAAACAATGAATAATTTTTAGTATGTCTTGAATATTGCATGGGACATACTTATACTTTTAAAAATTACTCATTGTTTATCTGAAATCCAAATTTTATCCTGCATTTTATCAGGCATCCTGTATTTTATCTGGCAACCCAATCCACAATAGACTGGGACATAACTTTATCTATACATCCACCATGCGCTATGCCTGCACACAGTGGGCTCCCTGTAAATGTATCGGATGTATGCAAATAACTTTCATTCAATGTTTAAATGGCATCAAATTGCACTGAAAGTTAAATTTTCACAATATAAAGCACAAAAAAAATGTTAAAGGTTCATCTTTTAGCCTGATCAGCATGGTAGATATGCCTAAAAATAAGAAAGATGTTGTTTACAAAGAGTAAATGAGAAAATGTTTGCCCATTTTGAAAGCAGCATTCATCAGGCAAATCCTTCAAACACCATTATAAGGACATGTGTAACCAGTGATCCAGTTCAGAGGGCAGGCCACTGTCAGGCATGCAACTACCTACACATGTTAGCTTTCCAAACAGGTAGAGCTTCATGGCCTCATTTCCCCCAAGGCTGCTTCATCTTCCTTTCTCCTATCCCCAGAAGGTAACTTACAAGTCATATTTATCAAAAAAGAGATAAGAAACAGGAAAATCTACTACCATAAACTAGGAACAAGATAAGAAAAATAAGCAGTCTAGATTTTAGTGTAGCAATGAAGAAAGGAATTAAGAACCTGATATGTTTCATAGGTGGAAAGATAAATACAGAGGATAAAAAATATAGAAAACTTTCTTTAGGGCTGAAGTATGCACTAAGAAAAACACATAGAACACAGTAAAATACTCAAGGCTACAGACAATATCAGCAAAGCACTTCTTTATTGTAACAATACATTTTCACAGAATTGCAGATCAAAGATTTCTTCATGAGGATTTCTTTATTAATTTTTCAGAAACCTGAACCTTCTTGTTAGTATACTGTCGAGTTAACAAGCCATCTTTTGTATTGTTACTGAGAAAAGTTACTCTTAAAATTCAAATGCTATATATAAGTTGGTTGAAAGAAACGGTCTATAGAAAACAGAGAGAATGAACCTATTTAACTCACTATTCAAAACACCATTAAAACATTGCTTATGTCCCTAAAAAAAAATATTATTACACATATCTAGGAAAGGAGCATCAGCTGACATATGAAAGCACATGGCTTATATACTACCCCTGCTCCCTAGTAGCTGAGAACTCTTGAACAAGTTATTTCACCTCTCTGGTCTTCTCTTTAAAATGGAGGTATGATGTCTGCTCTGTGAGGTAACATCAGTTAACATCTATAGACCACCTAGCACAATTCCCAGGACATACCTGTTTCCTTATTCATTCACATAGAGTACCCCCCCCATCATCATCATCATTATTAATCCCAGTTACTCATTGCCTGCTATATGCAAATTGCTTTTCACAATCCATTATGAAGCATGGCAGAGCAAGCATTCTAGTCCCTATTCAGTTGATCCTGAAGGCCTTGTCCTGTTTACTATACCCCGTTGCCTCTATGACTAAAAATTCCTTCACGTGCATCCCTTCACTCCAGGCTTATACTGTCTCTGTATTTTAGAGAACTGGAAGATTTATTGACATCTGATAGTAGGAAAGCTGAGGACTTCAGAGGTAAGAATGAACCCCAGTCTCCCACGGAAATCAGGTGGGAAATTTTTAGCCTTCTGAATTTCAGTGAATAAGAACCTCCCCAAGAACAGGGAAGAGCACTGCTCAAGTCCAGGAGCCTGCTGACAGAGACAGTTCTGGGAGTGGTGAGGGCAGCTTGAGGAGGAAAGGCACCTGCTGGGGATGATTAGGGCCCAAGAGAAGAAAGCAAACACTTCCCATAGCAGCTGGAAGGCAATTATCAAGGCTAATAGTGGATGAGAATTTAAAATATTGTTTATAAAAATTAAAGAAGAAATATCTCTGGAATTCAGATCTTTTAAAATTAACATATTTTGTTCCTCATTTGAAACCAAATGTTTCAAAATCCCAAAAATGGCATCCCCAAACTTACTCCTCAGATGTGCTCACGTGGGTGCACAAAATTGGTTAGACAAGGAAATTTGTTACAGCATTTTTTTCTAAGAGCAAAAGATTAGAAAGAACCCAAATGTCCACCAATAGGACACTATTATGGTTAAATAAAGTATCGTTCATCCACTACAACAAAATACTCTGCAACAATGAAAAATAGTGAAGTAGATCCCTATGTGTGGACATGGACAAATTCCAGAGCCTAAGATGGCACCTTTGAGCAAATTAAGAAAAGGTGCCCTCTTCCAGGCAGACCCAGACTCCTGAGAGAGAACCGTTTACTAAATTGCAACTCCCATTCTCCCCTCAACCAAGTGCCTGGTGTGCAACTATATATGGCAACTCTGCCAAGACATATCAAGGGGAGAAAAGGGAGGTGGGTGTAATTTGATACCATGTGTGTGTTTCAAAGAGCATACACACAAATATTGAATATTCTTTTATGCATAAAATATTTCTGGAAGAACACTCAAGAAATTGGTAACAATGGCTGTCTCTGGGGAAAGGAAATGAGGGTTGTGGGTGGGAGATGACTTTTCATTGTATTCCCTTTTGTACATTTTTTTAACACATGCATGGAACTTTCTCAATTGAAAAAAAGAAAAGTCCTTTGCTTTTCTAATTGCATACCCAGAGACTGCTAAGGCAGAGGCCCATGGCTACTGCTGCTGTGCTACCTGTCCTCCCACACCTGGAGTTCCCAGCAGCCAACGTGTGGTGTCCTGGCCCAATCCAGACTACATGACTTCTGCTTATCTGTGTAAAGTACAAATTTTTTAAAGTATATTTTTAAGCTGGAACATACTTTTATATATATTTTTTAGCAATGAAAACAAATCACCAAATTATTTTCACTTGCTGCTTCTCATTTTATCCCAATACCTACCTGATCCAAATCAACCGTGAACTCTTTTTTTCATTTCTGCCAACTACAGTGGGAAGATGACACACCTATAGCAGTGCATGCAACAGTTGCTGAAAATTGCTGGAAGGGTATAGTAGGTTCCTAGGTAGAGTTTGTAGACTGTGTTTCTGGCATCTTGCTTCTGTGCATGGGAAAAACTGCCCTGGAAGGTGTTACTCAATGAAAGCCACAGTCCCAAGAGCCCCAGTTAAGAATTTCACTTGGCTTAGACCCTTTAGTAGTAGCATGACCCTAGGCAAGTTCCATACACACTCTCTGCCTCAGTTTTCTTATCTGAAAATTGGTAATACTGTAATAATCACACTTCCCTCAGAGGATTGGTGTTATGGCTTAATGAGAGTACATGTGTCTTACATAGTTGTGGCATTTGTCTTACGGCAAGGTAGTTGTTATCTAGTTAGAGAGATGAGACTGAAACAATTACAACCATAGGTAGCAAAAAATTTATTATCACCTAAACACTTAATCTGCATTTATCAAATGTGATCTCACATGATACCATTTTCTTCAATAAGTACAATATTTGCTATTTGAGCTTGGAAGTAAGGTACATTTAAATACTATACCATGTCTTTTATGCTGTTGTATGGATATAATTTTTGACTCATTATATAAGCTACCCATATTAAAATTTGGCAGAACAGTAAAAAAGGTATAAAAAGGAAAGACCATCATTTCTTTCTTTTCTTCACATTTTTAAATTTTTTTATTCCAAAATATTAATTAAGGGGGTACAAGTGTTTTTATTACGTGAATATCTTGTATAATGCTTAAGCCAGGACTTTTGGTGTGCCCATCACCAGAATAGTGTTCATTGTATCCAGTAGGTAAGTTTTTATCCCACACCCACCTTCCTACCCTACCCCCTCCTTAGTTTCTTATGTCCTTTTTATCACTTCGTGCCCATGTGTACCTATCCATTAGCTCCCACTCATTAGTGAGAACATGTGGTGCTTGGTTTTCCACTCCTGAGATATTTCACTTAGGATAATGGTCTCCAGTACCCCCCACATTGCGCAAATAACACTATTTCATTCCCTTTTATGGCTGAGTATACCATATACCACATTTTCTTTATTCACTCCCAAATTGAAGGGTACTTAGGTTGATTCCACATCTTAGTAATTGTGAATGGTGCTTCAATAAACATTCAAGTGCAGGTGTCTTTTTGATAAAATGACTTCATTTCCTTTGGGCAGATTCCCAGCAGTGGAATTGCTGGATCAAATGGTAGGACTACATTTATTTCTTTGAGGAATCTCCATACTATCTTCAATAAAGGTTGTACTAATTTGCAGTCCCACCAACAGTGTACAAGCGTTACTTTCTCTCTGCATCCATGCCAGCATCTATTCTTTTTTGAATTTTTAATAATGGCCTTCTGATAGGGGTAAGGTGGTATCTCATTGTGGTTTTAATTTGCATTTCCTTGATTATTAGTGATATTGAGCATTTTTTCATATGTTTAATGGCCATTTATCTATCTTCTTTTGAAAAAATTTTCACTGAGGTTTCTGGCTTTTTGGTGTGTGTTTTTGTTTGTTTGTTTGTTTGTTTGTTTGTTTGGTTTCCATTCCATTTAGTTCTGCTCTGAGCTTTGTGATTTCTTCTCTTCTGCTGCCTTTGGGTTTGGTTTGTTTTTCTTTTTCTAGGTCCTTGAGATGTGACAACATTAGATCATTAATTTATGATATTCCTGTCTTTTTGATGTAGGCATTTAAGTCTTTCCCCATAGATTTTGAAAGCTTATGTCCCCTTTGTCATTCAGTTCGAGGACTCTTTTGATTTCCATCTTAATTTCATCATTGGCCTAAGGATCATACAGCAGTAGGTTGTTTAATTTCCATGACTTTGTGTAGAATTTAGTGTTTCTCTTGGAATTGATTTCTAGTTTTAGCCCACTGCGGTCTAAGAAGACACACAGTATGATTTTGATTTTTTTGAATTTGCTAAGACTTGTTTTGTGGCCTAAGATATCATTCTTGGAAAATGTCCCATGTGCTGATGAGAAAAGTGTATATTCAGTAGTTTTGTGGTAGGATGTTCTGTAATATCTGTGAGGTTCATTTGTTCTAGGGTCTTGTTTAAGTTCAGTGTTTCTTTATTCATTTTCTGCTTCACTGATCTGTCCAGTACTGTCAGTGGAGTGTTGAAGCCTCTGGCTACTATAATGCCACTGTTTATTTCTTTGCTTAGATCTAGAATAGCTTGCTTTATGTAACTGGGAGGTGCATATATATTTAGGATTGTTATGTCTTCTTGTTGAATTGCTCCCTTCACCATTATATAATGACCATTTTTGACTTTTTTACTGTTGTTAATTTGAAGTCTATTATATCTGATATGAGAATGGCTACACCTACTTGCTTTTGGTTTCCATTTGTGTGGAATATTTTTTTCCATCCCTTCATCTTGAGTTTGTGCAAGCCCTTGTGGGTTGGACGTGTTTCCTGGAGACAACAGATACTTGGGTTGTGTGTTTTCATCCATTCGGCCAGTCTGTGTCTTTTAAGACGAGCATACAGACCATCCACATTGAGTGTTAGTATTGATATTGGGATGCTGTTCTGTTCATCATGTTATTTAGTATCTTATTGTTTTGTTTTCCCTCTTGTGCTATTATTTTATAAGAGCTGTGAGCTATAACTTTGGATGTTTTTACACTGGTTGATGTCTCTTGCGCTGCTGCATGTATAAGGCACTTTTGAGCATTTCCTGTAGGGCAGATCTAGTAATGACAAGTTCCCTTAGTGTTTGCTTGTCTGGGAAAGACTTTATTTCTCCTTCATTTTAACTTACGTTAGCAGGATACAAAATTCATGGCTGGCAGTTATTCTGTTTAAAGAGACTAAAGATAGGACCCCATTTCTTTCTGGCTTGTAAGCTTTCTCTTGAAAATCTGCTGTTAGTCTGATGAGTTTTCCTTTGCAAGTTACTTGATGTTTTCACCTCACAACTCATAGGAGTTCCTTCTTCATGTTGATTTTGGCCAGTCTGATGACTATACGCCTTGGTAATTCCCTTTTTGCAATGAATTTCCCAGGTATACGTTGAGCTTTTTGTACCTGGATGTCTAGATCTCTAGCAAGACCAGGGAAGTTTTCCTCAATTATTCCCTCAAATAAGTTTTCCAGCCCTTGTCCTCTTTCTTCTTCACCCTCAGAGATGCCTATGATTCTTATATTTGACCATTTTACATAATCACGTATTTCTCACAGACTTTGTTATTTCCTTGTGATTCTTTGTTCTTTATTTTTGACTGACTGGGTTATTTGAAAAAGTTGTCTTCAAGCTCTGAAATTCTTTCTTCTGCTTGGTCTAGTCTATTCTTAAAATTCTTCACTATGTTTTTTATTTCCATAAATGAATTTTTCATTTCCAGAGGTTTCATTTGGTTTTTTTTAAAATATATTAATCTCTTTAGTAAATTTTTTATTCATTTCCTGGATTGTTTTCCTGTTTTTTTTTTTTTTTTTTTTGAGTTGGTTCTCCATTTTCTCTTGGATTTCATTGAGCTTCCTTACAATCCATATGCGGAGTTCTTTATTTGTCATTTCAGTGTTTTCATTATGTTTGGGATCCATTGCTAGAAAGCTTGTGTGCTCCTTTGAGGGTATCCTTTCACTTTGATTTTTCATACTTCCGGAGATCTTGAACTGATTTATTCTCATCTGGAGCAGCTGTCACTTCTTGTTTTTGGATTTTCTTTTGCTTAGATGGGGCTTTTTCCTCCCCTCACTCTTAAGGGTGTGTCTGTAGCGTGAGTTGGGTAAGGATCTTTGGCTTTGCTTCTGTGTTCTTTGATGGGAGTCTAGGTTCTGGATGGATACTTTGGTTATAGATATCCTTAGTGTGGTGGTTTTCTCAATTGCTGGTTATTAGTAGGTAGTGGTGTACTAGGTGTGCGGGCAGATTCCCTGCCTTTTGTTAACAAGGAAGATGGAGATCTTTGAAATCCTTTCTCTTTCCCCAGCCCTCTGGTCTTCTTAAGAGTGTGAATTTTATTGGCATGCCCATTTTAATCTCTGAGACAGCAGGTGGTGCTTATGGGTAAGAGTCAGCCATGCCCCTTTCCATGGGACTCCAGGTATCTTGGGGGTTAATCCCCGTCAATTTCTTGCTCCTTGTTGTTCTGCTCTGCAACTTCTTTCCATGGAATCTCCAGTAGGTTCTGGCACTTTTCACTTGGAATTATACCTGAGCTATGTTTTTTTTCCATCCAAAACTTTTCCTTCTTTCTGAGATGATCTGACAATCGACGTGTCTAGTCAGCCATCTTGTCCTGTGGTTTCTCCGAAAGAGCATCATTCTTAATCCCACTCCAGAAAACCACTTTTAACATTTCAGCATATTTCCTTCCAGTCTTTTTACCACACATTTTTATAGTTGAGATCATATAAAATATATAATTTTCTATATTTTTTCTTGTTTAGCATTTTCCTAGGCATTTTCCCATATTATTAAAAGCTTCATAAATATCATTTTAATGGGTGGTTAGCGTTCTATTGCACTCATTCGTTTCTTTAACAAATACTTATTGAGAATCTCTTATGTGTTAAAACACTGCCTTTCATGCTAAAGTTACTCTAGTGAATGAAATACACAAGGTCTCTGTTCCCACCAAGTTTCTGTGCAGTGCTAAGGGTTATGGTGGAAATTATAGTAGATTGAGGAGAAAATAGGAAGTAGAAAAGGGGAGTCAGTACCTACAGACAACTCTTTTAACAAGATTAGCTGTAAAATGGCAGTAGCTGGAGAAACAGGAAGGGTCAATGCTATACCTCATTTTACTCAATTATTGCAGTAACGTGGAAATAAAAATCTGTATTATAAATGAACTCTTAGACATTTGGTAATATTTAAAAGCAATTTTTTAGTAAAAGTTGCTAATATAGTTTCTAAACTTCTAAACTGTTTTAGATGAGTCTATTTGATTTTCATGTAGTAGCTGTAGTAATCTCATGATCTTTAAAAGGGCATATCAGAGAATTGAGTTTAAGGGCCAGGGCCACTAATACTAAGTTCTAATGCAGAATTTTTCTTTGGATATCATGTGATAACCCCACAATGACCATCCATCATACTTTAAGGGAAGAATTTGATAGAAACCATCTCTGCCTTGGATCTCATTCAACTATTTTTTTTTTTTTTTCCAGAGAGATGGGGTCTTGCCGTTACCCAAGCTGGAACACAATAGCATAATCATATCTTACTGCAGCCTCAAACTCCTGGGCTCAAGCAATCCTCCTGCCTCAGCCTCCTAAGTAGCTGGGACTAGAGGCATATGCCACCAAGCTCAGCTAATTTTTTAAATTTTTTTAGAGACAAGGTCTCACAATATTGCCCAGACTGGTCTTGAACTCCTGGCTTCAAAGAATCCTCAGATTACAGGCATGCACCACGACACTTGGCCCAAAATTTTTGATGTTTTGTTTATTTGTTTGTTTTTAAGGCAGGGGAGAGGAACTATCATTCTTACAGATTGTTGTACTAAAAATGTTTTTATGGTTCTTCCCAAACCTCTTCTGCCTACAGCCCTGCTGAGGAATGGTGGCCACGTTTTTAACACATGGCCCTACCACTCCCCTTCCCAACACACATACCCACTGACCACACCTGACTGAACCCAGAGGAGACACTAACACAAAAGCAGTGACCAAGGACCTATGACCCTGAATGACTTGACTCAAAAATTAGATTTCTCTCTTAACAACTTTCATTTGGGAATTGGAGTGATGAGGCAAATAGCAGTGAAGGTAAAAACCAAGGTAGAATCAGATTCAAAGAGACCTTAGTCGTGGAAAGCCACAGTAAGCTGGAATTCTGGAAAGCTAAAACCTCTGCCTAAACAGGATAAGCTAACCCAGTAGAGAAAGGAGCACAGAGAGATGTTCACACAGAAATAGAGACACTGGGAGATTAATTCTTGATCTTCCAAACCCCTCAATTGAGACAACTAAAATTTCAACTAAAATTTCTTTAAATGCATCAATGAGCTGGCATAAAATAAAGGATTCTGTGGATGCCAAAAATATGATCAGATCAGGGGCCCTGATTGGTAAGTAAACACCAAAGTTGGCTTTCATTCTGAAAGTTTCTGCCAAACTCTAGAGGATTTGAGCTTCTGCTCTGAGGGCTGCATGGAACTATAGGGACTTATCCAAAATGGGTACTCTAAATGAATACCCCCACGCACATAATATTGGAACCCACAGGTCTACACCTCCAGTGTGCTAGTGATTGAGAAATAGACCCTGTTCTACAGAAGGTGGCAGCAAGGAATCATGTCTCCCTCTCTTTTTTTTATTTGTGCAAGTTTATGGGGTACATGAGAAATTTTGTTGTATGTATACTATATAATGCATGGTGATTAAGTCAGGGTATTCAGGGTGTCCATCACCCAAGTACAATATAGTTTTGTTAAGTATAGTCATCCTACTCTGCTATCAAACATTGAACTTACGCCTTTATCTTACTATGTGGTTGTATTCTTTAACCCACTTCTCTTCATTTTCTCCCCCTCCCCTGCTCAACCTTCCCAGGCTCTGTTATCTCTTTTTCCACTCTCTACCTTCATGTATTCAAATATTTTAGCTCCCACATATAAGTGAGAACATACAATATTTGTCTTTTGTGCCTAGCTTATTTTACTTAAGATAATGACCTCCCAATTCTATCC
This sequence comes from Indri indri, assembly GCA_004363605.1. NCBI lineage: Eukaryota > Metazoa > Chordata > Mammalia > Primates > Indriidae > Indri > Indri indri. The sequence continues at coordinate 114,734 of RJWJ010000682.1, read as the reverse complement.
ATGTTGCTGCAAATTACATTATTTCATTCTTTTTATGGTTGAGTAATATTCTGTTGTGTATATATATATCACATTTTCTTTATCCATCCATCTGTTGATGGACACTTAGGTTGATCCCATAGCTATGCTATTGTAAAATAGTGCTGCAATAAATATGCAAGTGTAGTTATTCCTTTGAGATACTGATTTCTTTTCCTTTGGGTAGATAACCAGTAGTGGGGTTGCTGGATCTAATGGTAATTCTATTTTTAGTTTTTTGAGAAATCTCATACTGTTTTCCACTGTGGTTATACTAGTTTACATTCCCACCAACAGTGTATAAGAGTTCCCTTCTCTCTGTATCCACACAAATTTTGTCTTTGTAATGATAGCCATTTTGATTGGGGTAAGATGATATCTCACCATGGTTTTGATTTGCATTTCTCTGGTGATTAGTGATGCTGAGCATTTTTTTCATATATCTGTTGGTCATTTGTATGTCTTCTTTGAGAAATGTCTATTCATGATCCTTTGCCCACTTTTTAATGGGATTATTTGTTTTTCTCCTATTGAGTTGTTTGAGTTCCTTGTGTATTCTGGATATTAGTCCTCATGTCTCACTTGATCTTGGAGCTGAGTGGAGGTTTAAACAAGCTCCCACCAGTGTTCATAACCACAAGCCAGTCCTCACATGGCTTGCAGTCCACATGCTATCTGTGTAGTCTGAAAAACTTTAAGCACAGAAATGTACTTCCTAGAGTGCCTGGGTTGGTAGTCTTAACTTCAACCTAGGTCTCAAAGGATTCCCATAGAGGAGAGGAGAGGGGAGGAGAGGGGAGGGGAGGGGAGGAGAGGGGAGGGGAGGAGAGGAGAGGAGAGCAGAGGAGGGGAGAGAAGAGGAGAGGAGAGGAGAGGAAGAAAGAAAATAATAAGCAGCTCTCAGGCAAAAATCGCAAAATTTACAAAGGGACACCATGAAAAAAAAAGCCATGTAACTCTTGAAAGACAATCTTCTTCACCCTGCAGTTCCTGTCCTTGGATAGCCATGAGATTCATTTTAATAAAGTCTTCCTTTATTTGATAAATTTTACAGAAATTCTGTCTTTTAAAAAAAGTCACAACTCCCTTGTCATCAATTTTTGTTCCTTAACAGTAGGTGAAAGCATGCGTCTTAAGTACAGCGGTATCAGAGCTCTGCTGCCTCTACTTGCCTTTACCTTTCCTATTACTGCATTGGTCTCTGAACCTCATGCTGCAACCTCACGCCTTTGTCTTCACCAAGTGCCAATGATCTTATGCATCTCTCTTTGGTATCTATTTGAATGACATACCAGATGAATAAAGGGATTACTGTGTCCAATTGGGACTTGACTGTAGAACAAATGTATTAAGAGACTCTTGTGGGAAGTCTAGATTATGCTAATCAAACCCAATTTGGATGATTATAAACGCCTGGGAATTAAGGAGAGTGAAACCAAAGAGGCAAAGGAATGGCCACCTAATTCCCCACAAGGATTGAACACAAGAAATAACTAGTCTTATCATTTTAGACACAATGGGAAATAATCCACAGCCTGAAGTCTGGCCTATGCAGATAAATCTTTCACATAAAGGTGAATAAAGCAACTGTTAGCCAGCTTTAAAATACATTATATGGCACTATTACAAAAGATGGCATTTTGTAAACCTGTGCTCCTCTTCAGGGAATGATTGCACTGTTTCAAATCCCCAGGCCTATAGATGGGGATAAAAATGTCTTTGATTCTCCAGAGAACTCTATGTTGGCTGGCTGCCAGCTGCTGCTAAGACTGCTTTTTCTTGGAAGTTTTGCCAGCCCTTCTGTTTGTTGTCCTGCTAAACAAGGAAACCACTTGGTTGTTGATGATGCTCTGATGGTTAGATTTTCAGGTGAGTGATAGGAAGACAGACGGGAACAGAACTGACCTTCCTCTCAGGTTGTATTCACACTGGCTAATACAATTAATTACAGTGAAAGAAGATGCATGCGAGAGCTAAAGTTTATGCTTTCTTAGCTTCTTCTCTTTACTCTGTAAGGAACTATTTTGAGATTAATTGGACTTTTATCTGGAATGCCCAGTTGTGTGACCCTTCCCTTGCTCTGCAATGAGCAAACACAGCACAATTATTTCCTGCTGAAGGTCAGGTGCACAGTGATATTTGAAAACAATTCATCATCAGCCGCTAAGGAAATGAGAAGAGCATTTTGCTTCCTCCTTTCCTTGTTTGGAAAACCACTTTCAATTTCAGATCAAGTGAAAATTTAAAGTCTAGTAGTGGTGATTCTACTGCCAAAACAGTAATTCAGGTATATATTCATTGTAGATGAGCTTTGGTCAAAATTGATCTGATCTGTACTATACAGAATCATTTTGGATACTGGGACATTGAGGTTACAAAGGAGTTATTTAATATCTCAATTGATATTTCAGCAAAAGACATTTCCTTCTGCCTTCTCAACTTGCTTCTTTGGAAAAGTATATTTTTAAAAGAATGCTAGTTGGAGTTTTGCCTTAGTAACTTCTAATTCAGCTAGTTATAGTAGTTCACTAAGTTAAATCGCCAAGTATTATTAAACATTACAACATGTTCAAGGCATTATGCTGTGCCAGTTAAGTCAAATGCAAGCAAAGGGAGGGATCCCAAACCAGCTGAATTTCACAAACTTCATTACTGACGGTCTCAAATAAAACATGGTAATTTTTCAATTTTTGTGACTCTGACTTAGTTTAATGGAAGGCTTCCTATCTAATCTTTGTCAGAGAATATACTTAATATCTTTGTTCATTACTAGAAATCCATTATTAGTGCAAAATAAAATGTCATCTTTCTCATTGTCATTAATAACAAACTCTTATCAGGTGCCCACTGCCCATCAAGCACTGTGCTAGAGAAATACAGTATGACAAAGCTGTTGCTTTTAAGGTGTTACAATCTAACGGAAAAGTCAATATACGCAAGAAGGCGTGGGAGAGTCTGGATACAAAGTGGCGACATAAGAAATTCTTCGCTGTGTTGAACTTGTTCTGTACCCTGTCTGTCATAGTGATTACAAAAGTCTAGGTAGGCATGTGTAAAAGCTCATAGGACTATAATCAATAGAAGTAAACTATACTGAATGTAAACAAAAAAAAAAAGAAATTAATTTTAAGTGCATAAAAGGAATGCAGAAGCAGATTTACCATAAAGCTAACAAGGTGAAAGCTTCAGGGCCCCTCATAAGAACAGTCCCTTTCAAGACCTTGTACCTATTTTATATACTTTTTCACAAAGAGGATCTTTATGAAAATTTGGGGTGTTTATGCCACACTCCAAATTGTATACACTTCAGGACCTATAAAACTTGGATTCACCCCTTGGAGGTATGACTCTAAAGTAATTGAATTTATTTCCATAAATCAATTATAGGAAAAGTTAAGTAACAATATGAGGGCAGCATGTGTGGAATGCTGGGAGTTCAGAAGAGAGAATGATGCCTGAGGGAGCTCAGCAGGATTTGGATAGGGGCTTTATAATACGCAGTCTGGCTTCATCTTTCATGTTTGACTGCTGGTAGCTTTCAGCCCCATCGTGCCTGTATCCCTTCTCCCCATATCTGGGCAAGCCAATAGGAAACTTGGGTGCCCCTCCTTTGGTGCTGGCAGTAAATTCAAACCATACAAGCCCTGACCCACGTGGGAACCCTAACCACAACCCCACTCCTTAATCACAATAAAAGCCGAGCCAGTTTACTTTCCCTGCTTTCTCAAGACATTTTTGGACCAATGTGGGAGACTTGCTGGCTCTCCACACAAGATCTCATTATGTGAGTAATAAAGCTTTTCTTATCCTCTTGGGAAGTAAGTGGCATCATCAGCCTTGGGTAGGAACCAAATAGTGAGTGATGGGTCCATCCAGTTCTGCTTTTGCAACAGTCTTAAAAATTTATATAATTTAGATGCAGAAAGCAGAAAAGAAGGACATTTCAGGGAGTGTAATTCCTTATGCAAAGACATGAAGGTGGAAATATGAAAATTATGTTTACAGGATAGTGTAATTGAAACTACATGCTTGTATAGATGAGTTAGAAGGGTGGTGATGAGACTAAAGTGGCAGGTAGGGGTCACTGAACAACATAAGAAACATGGATTTTATCTTTTATGCATGAAGAATACAAAAGTTTTTTATGAATGAGGAAATAACAGAGTCAAATAGGTATTTTAAGATTGTCCATCTAGTTGTGAAATGTAGAATGGGTTGTGTCAGGGAAGAAAAGATAGAACAAAACCCATTAGAAAACTACCTTGTTATTCAAGCATAGGATGGCAAGGGCCTGGATTGTTGTGGTGTCAATTGGGATGGAAAGAAAGGGAGGTGTTGCTGTAAAAATACAATGAAAGATATTTCACTACAGATGTACATATACACAGTATTGATGTCAGTTCAGATATCTTAAGTATAAGCCCTATTTTCCTAATTTTGAAATGTACATATCATGATAAGCTACAAAATATTAGAAACAATCGATCTCATGGAGACAGAGTAGAATGATGGTTACCAGAGGCTGGGAAGTACAGTGGGGAGGGGGAGATAAAGTGGGGATGGTGAATGAGTGCAAAAATATAGTCAGATAATTAGACAGAATGAACAATATTTGAAAGCACAACAAAGTGACTATAAACAATAAGTTAGGGTATACTTTAACTAAGTGGAATTGAGATGTTCTTAACACAAAGAAATGTTAAATGCCTGAGGTGATAGATACCCCAATTACTCTGATTTGATTAATTCACATTGTATGCCTGTATCAAAACATCACATGTACCCTATAAAGATATGCAACTATTACGTACCCATAATAATTAAAAATAAAAATATATATTTTAAAAACCAGATAGCAAGAATATTATCAAAGACTACTAGAGTGTTCAAAGAACTCAGGAATACACCTGAAGGGGCTCCTGCTAGCCAAAGATGGGAACATTTGAGCATCAATGAAAATAATAACTAAAATGTATTCAAACACATTAAAAATTTTAAATTGGTGAGTTTATAAACACACTGTGGAACAAAAGAAAACAAATTGCCACTGTTGGACGATACTAAGGAACCAAGTCTTATTAAGAAAACTGGTCAATGAGGAAAAAACATCAAGCATTTGTCCCCTTTCCTATATGAACTGTACTCTTAGGTAACCAAAAGTGATGAGGATAAATTTCTCTTTATGGAACGATTCTAGCTAAGAAATAAGATAGAAATAATAGAATTAAAATATCAACATTCTGCAACCCCTAACAAATTAATGGATCAAGACATTTGATACCAACTAATATAATAATGTCACAAGAGACACAGCAGACATTATATGCCTCCTAACACAATGCCACCAACAAATGTGCCTTGCCAAAATAGCTGAAGATGAATTGGGTCGAACCTCTTGATTTAACTATTAATTAGTAGGATATGCAGGGGACAGAGAAACATATTAAATGACATGCTTAGGATGCAAGCAGCAAAACCCAGACTATGGAAAACTGTACAGGACAAACAATCTGGTTTCCTCAACAAATAAACTGTAAAGAAAAAAAGGAAAGCTGGAGGGGAAGCCTATAGATTAAAAAAAAAAAAAAACCCTTAAGAGACATTTCGGCCAATAACAATATATGGACTTACGTGGCTTCTAATCCAAAAATATTATAAGACAATTGGAAGTGTGAACCTTGATGGCTGTTGGTGGTGTAAAGCCTCTAGTGACTCACAAGTGCATTTCTAGCCAGTGATTCCAAATTGTTATTACTTTCTTTTTTCTTTCTTTTCTCTTTATTTTTCTTTCTTTTCTTTCTTTCTTTCTTTTTTTGAGAAAGGGTCTCATTGTGTCACCAGGGTTAGAGTGCAGTGGCATCATAATAACTCACTGCAACCTCAAACTCCCGGGCTCAAGCAATCCTCCTGCCTCAGCCTCCTGACTAGCTGAGACTACAGGCACACACCACCATGACTGGCTAATTGTTCTATTTTTTGTAGAGATGGGCTCTCACTATGTTGCTCAGGCTGGTCTTGAACTCCTGGTCTCAAGCAATCCTCCTACCTTGGCCTCCCAAAGTACTGAGATTACAGGCATGAGCCACCACACCCAGCCCCAAATTGTAATTAATTTTATAAGTCCTCAGTAAGTTCAGCAAGATAAGAATTCAAAATAACATTCTCTGTTTACTGTTAGTGCTAGTATCCACAGTATTTTCATAAAAGCTTTTTTCTGTTTTTAGTTTAGATTTGTTTTTAATCAATAAATTTTATTTTTATTTATCAACAAAATTGTAATGGTATAATGTTAGTAAGTTTCATTTCATAATATAAGTAACTTAAAATTAAGAAGGGATTGAAAAAGAAAATAATACCTAAAAATCAAATGTGTAAAACACCCTAAATAAATGGTTAGAAATATCATGGAAAGAGTCAGTATTGAAAAGATCTTAATTCTTCCCCAAATTAATCTATAAATATAATCCAAGTCCAATCAAAATCCCAGTAAGATTTTTTTATGTGACAAATTAAACCTAAAATTCATATAGAAAATGAGAAGTCCAAGAAAAGCCAAGATAAGTCTGAGGAAAGAGCTATTACCAGCTAGGTAACAAGATTTATTATAAAGCTATAGTAATTAAGACAGTGATATATTGACACAAAGATGTATAAATGAGTTAAGGAAACTGAATAGAAAGTAGAGAAACAGATCTATGTATATACAGGAAATTGGTATAAATGGTATCAAAATTAATGGGGAAAAGATTAAATAGTTAATAGTTGTATTATAATACTAAAATTATACTAACAGTAATGTAAATTATTTTGAAAAATAAAATTCTTTACAAATATACCTATTTGCAATAAGCAAAATGTGAAATGTAGATTAAATACCCATAAAATACACATAGCTCATGACTTCTATGGACAGAGAGGATTATAAATCTTTAACCTCATTAGTAATTTAAAAAATATCTTTAAACACAAATTTTACAAGATGTCACAGCTTATAGTATTGGATAGTATGTAAAATTACATTTGCTGCATTACCTTTTGTTCCTTTTTTTGTTCTACAAATAGACATCAATGTAAGCTATAATTCAATAGATAATAACAACACAAATCAGTGGGGGAAAGACCTACTCCAAAAATGGTTTAGGACAACTGGTTATTCTAACGGGACAAGAATTAGATCTCCATGTTATATCATACACCAAAATAAATCCCAAAGATAAATGTGAAAATTTACATCATTTAAAAAAATTCTCTCCTTGTTTAGGGAAAAACTTTCTAAGGATAAAACAATGGAAGAAATCACGAAGGGAAATATTAATAGATTTGACTAGGTAAAAATATTAAATTTTTATATATCCTAAAATGTCACAAAAAATTTCAAAGGCAAATAATAAACTATGAAAAGTCTTGAGACTAATATGACAAAAAAGACGATGTCCTTGATTTTATATCAAGAAAGATATTAAAATCTTGATCAAATAATGGGCAAAGGACATGAACAAGCTATACATAAAGTAATACAAATAAAAATAATATGAACAAATGTTCAACAGAACTATTAAAATGAAAATTAAAATAAAATGCTCTTCTTATGTATTAGATTAGCAATTGTTTTAATAATATCATTGGTGAGACTGGGTTGAAACTGGCATTCTCATATACCTCTAGTAGGTATATAAATAGGATTTTTAAATAGAATTAAATAGGTTTTTAAAAAACTTTCAGGCAAAAATTTTATCAATAGACATAAACAACCAAGATTAGGACCCTTTAATTTACAAATTTATAGTTTATCTTCTATGAATCATTTTAATGAAATAATCAGAAACTTAAACAAAGAATATAAACAAGAGACCTACTGAGTAATAAATACAAACAACCAGCAAATATTTTTTCCAAATATTTTTTAAGTTCTGTATCACTGGGATGTTCTCTGTGACACATCACAGTAAAGACCAGAAGCAACCAAAATGTTCAAAAATTGGAGAAAATTTAAGTTATGACATATTACTTCTAATTTCAAGATGAATAGTAAGTGCTCCCTTTCTATAACAACCAAGAAAACACAAAACTGAAACATAAATCCCACTTTTGATAAAACTAGGAGATAATTTGTATTCATTACTTAGGACTCTGTTACAAATTTGTACAAACTAGGTGACTTAAAACAACAGAAATGGCCAGCCGTGGTGGCTCACACCTGTGATCCCAGAGCTTTGGGAGGCTGAGGTGGGAAGATTGTTTGAGGCCAGGAGTTCTAGATCAGTCTGGGCAACATAGTGAGACCCCATCTCTCAAAAAAAAAAAAAAAAAAACCCAGAAATGTATTCTGTCACAACTCTGGAGGCTGGAAGTCCAAAATCAAGGTGTTGCACGGGCTGCACTCCATCTGAAAACTCTAGGGGAGAACACATTCTTTGCCTTTCCCAGCTTCTGGTGGCATTAGCCATCCCTTGGCTTGTGGTTGCATCATTCCTTTCTCTGCCTGTGTGAGCACACTGCCTCCTTCTCTTGTCTCTCTTCTACTTTTTATGTCTCTTGTATATGAATACTTATGGTGGCATTTAGGGCCCACCCAGATAATCCACAGTAATCTCCTAATCTCAAAATCCTTAATTTAATCACATCTCCAAATACCCTTTTTTCCAAATAAGATAACATTCACAGATTCCAGGGTTTTGACATGGATATCTTTTGATGCGCCATTTTTCTGCCTATCACAACTATATCTCAGTACCTTATTTATGAAGATTGAAAACAGATAGGAACATGGTAAATGACCTAGCAGAGAGAAAAGAAGTTCAAACCAAAATACGTATGTAGTGTACAGCAATGAATAAAACATTAATAGTAACATTAACTGACATTAATTAAATGCTGATTTGGTCCACAATGTTGTCCACTTTGGAAGAGCTCAGAAAATGGACAGGCACTAGGCACCTTTGAGGACAAGTATGAGTCAGGTTGCTGAAGATGAGGATTCACTGATAAATATGCATAAAGAGCAATTAAACCATCCCTAAATCAGGTTCTCATTCCTACTGCATATGGTCAGGTAACTACCCCCTTGCCCTTTATCTGGAGAAATTGAACCAGAAAGTCTTCAGACATAAGAAACTAGGTGGAGATGCAGTACTATGCTGAGAAAAGAGGGACCAAGTGAAAATCTGCATGCTGTATGCTGAAATGCCAGTCTTTGTCACTGTCAACTCTTGAGTACAAGCAGCCAGTCTTAGATCCCAGGCAGGAGATGGCAGTATCCTTCTCTGGAAGCAATGAACCTGAAGACAACAGTATATACCAACATATAAGAAGTTCAATTAGAAAGCTCTATGCCTATTAATTGTTCCACATCAATCAGCCTCATATATGCACTAAAAGCTTTCAATCAGCTTTTTAGTGCTCTATTCTTAACTATAAATGGGCAGACCTTTTTGTACCAGAAATTTGAGGAAAGCCTCCAACATGAGAGAAAAAAATAAATAGTGGGGGTTGAGGGGAACATGAGTACACGGGAAACTGAAACGATGCAATGGGAAGAAGAAAATTTTAAAGATTCTACAACTAATAGCTTCAGAGAAGAAAAGATGATAGCAAAAATGACAAACCTAATAGGAGAATTGGAAAATAAGGTCTAGGAAAGAATAGGGAATTCAACAAAAACGACAACAAAAAAAACCCCTCAAAAAACAAAAAAGCCAAGCAAAACAAACAAAGATATTGTCATTTAAAAAAAATAATCAGAGAATCAATCTAAAGATCTACATTAACAGGAGAGAAGACAGAAGGCAACAGAAGGACATTATCAAAGGAATAACATACATTCCTAGGACTACCAGGCATAAATCTCCAAATTAAAGAGCCAATGAAATTGATGAAAGAAAGACCTGCATCATTTCAAATTTTAAAAACGCTAATCATAGAGAATATTTTTAAAAGGTCTAGGGGATAGATGAGAGAGAACAGATTATACCACGGATCATCCATAAAGTGACAAGACATTTCTATTAGCAACGCTGAGATTTGGAAGGAATGGAGCAATGTCTCAAAAATTCTGAGTGAGGCCGGGCGCGGTAATTCATGCCTGTAATCCTAGCACTCTGGGAGGCTGAGGCGGGTGGATCGCTCGAGGTCAGGAGTTTGAGACCAGCCTGAGCAAGAGTGAGACCCCCGTCTCTACCAAAAAATAGAAAGAAATGATCTGGACAACTAAAAAAAAAAAAAATATATATATATATATATATATATAGAAAAAATTAGCCGGGCATGGTGGCGTGTGCTGTAGTCCCAGCTACTCAGGAGGCTGAGGCAGGAGGATCGCTTGAGCCCAGGAGTTTGAGGTTGCTGTGAGCTAGGCTGATGCCACGGCACTCACTCTAGCCAGGGCAACAAAGCGAGACTCTGTCTCAAAAAAAAAAATTCTGAGTGAAAATTATTTTTAGCCTAAAATTCTCTACCCAATCAAATTATTTACCCAATGTTGAGGATAAAATAAAGATTTTTTGGAGAAGTATTAGATTTACAGAAAAATTGAACAGAAATCAGAGAGAGCACTCATACATCCTTATCCTCACCCTTTCCCATCATCCCCCACTACACAAAGTCTCTTCTATTACCAACATTTGACATTAATGTGATGCATTTGTTACAATTGATGAATGAATATTGATACATTATTATTAACTGAAGTCCGTAGTTTACATTAGGGTTCATTCTTGGTGTTGTACACTGCTATGGGTTTTGGCAAATGTATGATCAAATGTATCCACCATCACAGAATTACGCAGAATTGTTTCACCACCTACATATCCCCTTTGCTCCACCTCTTCCCCCTGAACCCGTGACAACCACTAATCATTTTATTGTCTCTATAGTTTTGCCTTTTTCAGAATGTCATATAGATGAAATCCTACATTCAGATTAGCTATTTTTTCTATTAATTTTTTTTTTAATTTTGGAGAGTTCAGACTAGCTTTTTTCACTTAGCACTATGCATTTAAGTTTCCTCCATGTCTTTTCACGGTTTGATAGCTCATTTCTTTTATTGCTAAATAATCCTCCATTGTATGGATGTTCCACGGTATGTTTATCCACTCACCTATTCAAGGATATCTTGGTTGCTTCCAAATTTTGGCAATTATGAACAAAGCTGCTATAAATATTCATAACAGGTTTTTGTGTGAACATAAATCTTCAACTCATTTGGGCAAATACCAGTGAATGTGACTGCCGGATTGCATGGCAAGACTATATTTAGTTTTATAAGAAATTGTCAAACTGTCTTCCAAAGTGGCTGTACCGTTTTGCATTTCCACCAGCAATAAATGAAAGTTCCTGTTGCTTCACTTCCTTCACAGCATTTCGCGTGTCAATGTTTTGGATTTTAGAGGTTCTAATAAGTGTATAGCGGTTTCTCATTATCATTTTAATTTATAATTCCCTAAGGACATACAATGTTAAGCTTCGTATGCTTATTTGCCATCTGTATACAGGATCATCTTTGGTGAGTTCAAATATTTTGCCCATTTTTAAATCAAGCTGTTTGATTTTTTTTTTTTTTTTTTTTTTGAGACATAGTCTCACTCTCTTGCCTGGGGCGAGTGCCGTGGCGTCAGCCTAGCTCACAGCAACCTCAAACTCCTGGGCTCAAGCAATCCTACTGTCTCAGCCTCCCATTAGCTGAGACTACAAGCATGCGCCACCATACCTGGCTAATTTTTTCTATATATATTTTTAGCTGTCCAATTTATTTCTTTCTATTTTTGGTAGGGACGGGGGTCTCCCTCTTGCTCAGGCTGGTCTCGAACTCCTGAGCTCAGAACGATCCGCCTGCCTCGGCCTCCCAGAGTGCTAGGATTACAGGCGTGAGCCACCGCGCCCAGCCCGTGATTTTTTATTCTTGAGTTTTAAGAGTTCTTTGCAAAAATTTTGATACAAGTCCTTTATCAAATATCAGATATGAGTTTTAAAGATATTTTCTCCCAGTCTGTGACTTTTATTTTCATTCTCTTAAAAATGAAGACATTTTAGACAGGAATATCTTAGGAATTTGCCTCCCTTATACCTTTTCTTAGGAAGCTACTAGAGGATGTGCTCCACCCAAATAAGGGAGAGAATTAAGAGGAAACATAAAATTTAAGAAACAAGGTCCAGTGCAAGAAATAGACTAAAGGAATTCCTGGACTGATGGCAAAGGAAAGTCCCAAGTCAACCATTGTGAACAGGCCTAGAGCCATGGCCTCACACCCCAGTGAGTGAGAGACAATCACTGGGGGCACAAGAAGGAAATAATACCTTCTTTTTATTTTTTTTTTATGCCAGCCTTTTAAAACTTCTATTTTTATGTTTCATAATGTACATTCTACTTTATTACAGAAAATGTATATTTAATAAACAAATAAATAATGCAAATTTTGGAAGTATGTGCTTTTTAAAAAGATTGACAACAGCATATCACATAAAAAATTAAATGCAACTGGCCCAGGAAGAGCAAGTCCAGAATGGAGTGGGAGGTCAGAGGGCTTTAGAAGTAACTTCACAGAATAAAATAGAATTGATAAAGTATATGACGGATTTGACCATGTGGAAAAGGAAAATTTTATAGAGAGACATTTTGCAGAGCTATTAGAAGGTAGGGAAGCTTATCACATGTCAAAGAAATCTAAGCAAATGAAAATGAAAACCATTAACTCAAGAAAAGACAAAAAAAATACAGAATAAAGAAAATATAATCATAATATATTACTACACTTGATCTTAGCCAAAATGCTGAGAAACAATCGTACTATTCACATAGTAATAAATCATGAAATTACTGAATATGTATTTAGCTAAAAATTAAGATATAATAACATCAGGAAGACTCAAGAAAGAAAAAAGGGGATAAAAGTAAGCAAAAATCTACATTATATTTACTAAGCTTGGTAAGTGAACAAATAATAGGATATTAATATTATTTTTAGATATGGAGGTAAATATAAAAAAAAGTTGCTATATAAGAATTGAAAGTAGTTCCTCTTGAAACGAGGACAAAGCAGATGAGAATGAGTGGAGAAAAAATTTTTCTTTTTTATGCCATATAGTGCTATTTCACTTTATAGAATATAGGTATGTAATATTTATATATATACCTTAATAAAAATAAAAATGACTTTAAAAATTACAGTAACCCATATAAGGAAATATGTACATTAAATAATATTTCAACAATAGTTAATAATATAGGAAAATACTCAAACTATATTAAGTGAAAAGGGAGAATAAAAATTGATAAAATTTTTATAACAAATATTTAGATAAATTTACCAAATTTAGAAAATTCCAAATATGCATGTCTTTTGTTAGTATAAAATATGGATGGAAATACATCAAAATGCATTTTAAAAATACATCCAAAGTAGTTATCACTGCATCATAAGCTAATAGTGATTTTATTTTTTGTTTGTTTTGTTTTATTTCAAAATATTAATTGAGGGGGTACAAGTGTTTTTGTTACAAGAATATCTTGCGTAACGCTTAAGTCAGAGCTTTTGGAGTGCCTATCACCAAAATATTTTCATTGTACCCAACAGGTAAGTTTTTATATCACACCCACCCTACCTGCTTCCTGGTTTCTCATGTCCTTTGTATCATTTGTGCCTGTGTGTACCCACCTATTAGCTCCCACTTATTAGTGAGAACATACGGTGTTTGGTTTTCCATTCTTGAGATACTTCACTTAGGATAATGGTCTCCAGTTCACTCCACATTGCTGCAAATGACATTATTTCATTCCTTTTTATGGCTAAGTAGTACTCCATGATATATATTATATTATACCACATTTTCTTTACCCATTCATGAATTGAAGGATACTTAGTTTGATTCTACTTCTTTGCAATTGTGAATTGTGCTGGGATAAACATTCGAGTGCAAGTGTCTTTTTGATAAAATTACTTCATTTCCTTTAGGTAGATCCCCAGGAGTGGGATTGTTGAATCAAATGGTAAGTCTACATTTATTTCTTTTAAGGAATCTCTATACTGTTTTCCATAGAGGTTATAATAATTTGCAGGCACACCAACAATATATAAACATTCCTTTCTCTCTGCATCCACACCAGCATCTATTGTTTTTGGACTTTTTAATAATGACCATTCTGATAGGGGTAAGGTGGTATCTCATTACAGTTTTAATTTATATTTCCCTGATGACCAGAGAGGTGGAGCATTTTTTCACGTTTGTTGGCCATTTATCTCTCTTCTTTTGAAAAACTTCTGCTCATGTCATTTGCCCATTTTTCGACCCCATCTATACAAAAAAAATAGAAAAATTATTCCTGGTGGCACATGCCTGTAGTCCCAGCTACCTGGTAGGCTGAGGCAGAAGGATCACTTGAGCTCAGGAGTGAGCTATGATGTCACCACTGTACTCTAGGCCCAGCAACAGAGCAAGACCCTGTCTCAAAAAAAAAAAAAAAAAAAAAAGGAAAGAAAAGAAAAAAAAAGTATATATATATATATATAATGTATATATATATATATATATATACATAATATGACCACTACTTCAAAGGACATATAATGTACAAATTCTGTATTGGACATTTGTTTGGTTTTTAGTGTGCAGGTAGAAGGCTTTAGAAAAATTGAGAATTTTTACCATGTAGTGATAATAACAACCACAGTTACAGATATCTGATAGGAAATTATAAGAATAATCTAACTTGGTGGGGAAGGGGGGGCAAGGGCGACACACGTAACCTAAACATCTGTACCCCCATAATATGCTGAAATGAAAAAAATTGGTATTAAAAAAAAAAAGAATAATCTAACACATCCTGCAAGTCCCAGTTAAATTACCACCTCTTCCATGTAAGTGTCAGCCCTTCCATGCAAGTGCCACCCTGCCAATGAAACGTTCCTGGATTCCCCCAATCAGGACTGAATCGTACCCTCTTTCATAGTCTTACAGGACTTAACTCTAGAGAACATAACACCGTCTGATTCTCCTTACAGCAAGTGATTAATTTTATCCTCTCTCAATAAAACATAAGCTCTGTAAAGACAGGACCTCCTCTGGTTGATCTTAATGTTTGCTTCAGTACTCCCTGAAGCACCTAGCACAGAGTCAATGTTTAGTATATATCTTTGTTGAGTTGCATTAACACTGTATCGAGCACTTAGTGGACATGTAATGATTGCTGATTGATCATGAAATGATGAACCATGCCAATATGAGATCTCTCCACAGAAGGCCCTGTAGCATAAAGTAGTAGGTTGAACCCTGTGAAATGGCCATTTTTTAAAAGCCAAATTGTTCAAATATTGATAACTGCACATGAGTCAATTCGACATAAGAAAACAACCAATAAACCCTGGTAGGTATTTCCTTGGAAGGTTTGAAATCTCTCTTCTTAGATATCTTTTATAGTCTACCTACAGTTGTTAAACTTTTTTTTCAAATACCCAAAAAGTCCAAATTCTAGACTATAAACCCTCAAATATCCCAAAGCCCAGACAACAGAGGTGAAATTTGATTCCAATAACTTCATTCAGCTATGAGTCACTAGGGTCATGTGCACAGGGCCAGTTGTTAACAGGCCACCAGAGAGAAAGTGGTTTTACTCAGTTGAGTATCTCCCAACTTCGGCAAAAAAGCAGGCTGAGAAATATACCCTAGGGCCTGGTAAATTGGGATTTCTATGTGCGGCAAACCCTTCTGTTCCTTGGCACCCTTTAGCAGATTGATCAGCCTGTGTATTGATGTTTTGGGTACCATACAGACTTTTGGTACGGATGTCTATAGTGGGGTTAGTTTAATAGATGAGAATGTTCTTGAACTGGTAGCTTTCTTTTGCCTGCCTAGAGCCTTTGGAACTGAAGGCAGAAGAAGTAGCTGACAATGTAATTTATCCACATTTCACCTGGAAACAGTATTATTTCTTTGAGCTCTCTGGAGACCTTGGCCTGGAAAAAGGCCCAAGATGCCTGTCAGACCGAACAATGCCTATCATATTTTATTACATGGAATGAAACATAAGACTTTATGCTCCATTAACAGAAGGTTTCATTTTCACTCTAGGAAGGTAGTTCAACATTACAACATCTTATCTTGTTCTTTCTTATGTTTTTAATATAAACAGTCTTAAAATTCCCCACTTCCATCCCCCACACTCACTGCCCCAGGCATCCAGAAGTTATATTATCAGATTTTACAGTCTGAGATAATGTGGTATTGTGAGAGTGCTGAGATCTATGTGGTGTGTATTTTTTTAAAAAAATAAAACTACAGCCTGATAAAAAGAAGAAGTTTGCTCTCTAGTGGCTGACTTACAAAAAGCCCTGAAAAACACACAATAACATATCTTAGAAAAAGAGGAAATTTAACAGCTATATCTGTATAACAAGGTCTGAGTAATTCTTTTGCTTTTATTGTTTTTTTAAATTTCCCTTACACTAATAAGCTATACTATAGCAAATTTTGGTGGATACTTTTTCCTATTAAAAACTTCCTATCATTAAACTAATTTCAATTCTAAATTCTTAGAATAGCAATTAGGTTTCTGGTGTTTTATTAGCCTATTGTACCTCTAGAAAGCACTATGGGTTGGTTTAATACCATATAATTAATGTCTGTTATAGACACAATGCCCAATAATATCATTAGAGCTTTTTAAACCGCTTTTAGCTATTTGCAGAAAGATTATATCAATTCAGGGAGAAATGGTATAATTATTAATACGATGTTAATTAATATCATTTTCTTACTCCTTTTTCTACAGCAACTCAATTTATAAAATTTTACTAGATATAATGCAAGGAAAAAATGTATTCTGTGTGCTTCTTTTTTTAACCCCCCTCACTGTGTTTTACCTTCCCATTTTATTCTCCCACTAATCTATGTCTTTGTCCCCAAGTCCATATTGTTTTTTCCAGCTCTCTTCAGTATCCTTTGTCAGATAGTAGGAAACCAAAGAACAATACTGGTCCCTGAAGTTCCAGTCTTTGATTCCAGGAAAAAAAAAAAAAAAAAAAAGAAGGGGGTTACCTAGGAAGCTTTCTATCTGTGCACAGTAATACTTTAAAGAATTCTCAGATCCATAAATACTTTTGCTCTTATTTTATCTATGATAAAGGAACCAGATAGCATAAAGAGGCTTAAGCTTTCAAGAGGTCAGGACTACAGTGGAAGTAACATAACACAGAATGCAAAGAAGAGGGTTTTATGGGGTCAGAGAACAGGTATATGGGGCACAGCAAGGAGTTGTTGAGAACAGGAATGATACAAACTGACTTACATTTTTGAAAATGATTCTAGCTGCTATGCAAAGAAAGTACCACAATAAGGACAAGAGTAGAAACAGGAAACTTTTTTGGAAATGACTGCAATCTTGCAGGCAATAAAAGATCGTTCCATGGACAAGGGTGATAGCATTGGAGTTGTGAAAAGTGAATGGATTTCCAATTTATTGTGAAAGTATAAATGGCAATGGATTAGAGGTAGGGGTGTGGGGTGAGTTTTGAGTGGGCAGCTGGGTGGATAGTGATGCCACTTGCTGGAATTAGAAAGGCTGGGTGAGAAGCATGTTGGGAGGGGAATGGCAGTGGGAACAAGAGTTCTGTTTGGGTTGGTCAGGTTCAGTTTACTATGTCCATTTAAGAGGCGATATCATGTAACCTCTGTCAAGAGGAGATGTCTGTACAACAATATCTCTTCTTGTTAGAAACCTAGAGCTCAGGGGAGAGCTTGGGAGTGGTGATTTATTCTTAGAAGTCTTCAGAGTATAAATGATATTTAAAGATGAGATCCCCAAGGAGAGAATTTGGATAAAGAAGAGAAGTGGCCTGGGCCTGACCCTGGGGCATAGGCATTGAAATAGAGAAGGGATGAGGGTCAGCCAGCAAGAGTGAGCAGAAGTGGCCAGCCTTGGGAAGGACAGCAGGAGGAGGTAAGTGAGGCAACGTGGCAAGAGGTCAGGTGAGCGGATGATGCAGAAGACCATCAAATTTGTCAACATAGAGGTCACAGTGACCTTGACAACAGCCCTTTCAGTGGAGTAACAGGAACAGAAGCCCCTCTTATTCTTGCACTAACCCAGAATATAGGCCTAAAGAATTCTTTCTCAGTGCAAACATGCAAGACAGAAAAGAGCTAAAAATTGATGCAGAAGAGTCTGGGAAACTTCTCTGTTGTCTATGTTGATAGATAGGGAAATTGACTCAACTTTTTATCTGAAATCATACTCTTTGAGCCCTTGTAAAGTAAAAACGGGCAGGGAAAGGGATTCTTGGTGTCAGAAATTGAGTTATATACCATTTCACAAAGTAAATGATCTTCCCCAGAGACTAGATAATAAAGTAAAGGGAAACTGAGATGGAGGAGAAATAACCAGGGAAGATTCAATATAGAGAATGTAAAAAGATACAAGGAAGAGAGAAGGAGAAATAGGAAAAAAGTATCTTGGGGAAGAAAGAAGATATAAATACAAAAGGAAAGAAGTAGCACATGGGCTTTTTCTCCTTTAGGCATAGCCCAAAATGAAATTTGAACTATCTATCAATCTCAGAAAAAACAAAATAAATATGGAAAATATCTTTACTTCAGACTATATGCCAAGAAATGGAGAACAAGGAAAGAGAGTAACATGTTAAATGGGAGAAATAAATTATAATCTGACTGAGATCCAAAGAATTGTGGCCTATAGGGTCCTCTTTTTTTTTTTTTTTTAACCTGATGTGTTGCTATTTTTCAAAGCTTGAATAGCACATTTTGAAAATGCAGAAACTTAACAGTACAGGAAGAAAAGCTAGTTGACTTTGCTTTCACACTTCTGCACTGGATCTTTGTTCAACTCACATTGCAGTGTGTGCAATTTAATGTCTCAGTAATTATATGATGTTGCAGACTACTGGGCTTCACTCTAAATGCTTATTGGTGCTAACTCCATGGACCTTACCGGCTTTCAAAGACACCAATAACTCATGGTCAAGTGAGGGTGACGCCAGACCCGTCCAGCCAGTCTTGTGATCGCACTTCTCATTTCTATCCATGGTCTCCATCACCAGACAACACCATCCTCCACCACCCCAGCCTCCTCTCACCAGGGCCCCCAGCTGTAGGTGTACCTGAGACCCAAGGTTGGAAGCCTCTCTTTACATGCTTTCCCTCTGGAATTGAGTTGCTGGTTCACCTGACCCATTTCTCTGCCACGTCAGAAACTCAGAGACATTACCCTTCAGGTTCCAACTTGTTTCTCTTTTTCTGCTTTGTGGCCACCAGTTGTTTCACTGTTACTAAAAATTCAGAGTACTCTTAATAGGAGTGGGGAAGAAGGTCATACATCTCAGCTCCCTGGACCAAAGGAGCACATGCATAGTCAGTTGAGGTCAAATATGTTTCCCTTCTCCTGCACGGAAGCATGGGGTGGTGGCAGGAAGCTTCCTCCTTCAGAAGGAAGAAGGTCATGTGCAGTTCATCAATAATGACATCTGGAGAGAAAATAATGGTTAAGGAAATGCCATTAAAATTATTTCATGACTTCTGTCTCTTATGCAGTTCAGAAGGGAGAAATTTAAAAAAAGGATTAACATTTGATGAACAACTGCCTAGAATATGCCAGAAATATCCTTTCCTTGGTCTACTGTGCTCTCATCCCTGAAATAACTAGACAGGAGAGACCATCCCCAAGTCTTCAATCCCAGAATCAAACTTCAACCGGAATGTTCTCAAGAACACTTCTGGTTTCTTACTACATTAATTTCTAAAAGGTTCTAAGCTTAGGCTTACCAGAATATTCAGTCATACCAGAATGTTATGTTGTTGAATCTTTATTGAGACTTTAACAGATTAATTCTAGCAAATTGAGGTAAGTCTTCTCTCCATCCCAGAAAAGTAAAAAGTTAAAATAGAGGAAGTCTCAGGAGGCTTCCAGTGGTTATCTCATATTGCAGAGGCTCTACCTGAAAAAGAGACAAAAGGCAGCAGCCAGGGGCTAGCTATTACTCTATAAAATGACAATAAAACTCACATTCTCTCCTAGTCCTTATGACTCCAAGTAAATACATGATTTCCCTCAACATTTACACACTGTGGTTTCTATGGCTTTGGGTGTTTGCATTTCAAAATGACATTAGGAAACAGTCATGAGGATATGCAAATTAAGGAAAGGTAAAGGAAAACGCTTTTACAGGTCGTTCAGATTTCTGAACAGTTCCAAGGAAAAAACAAGCTAAGTAAATCCATGTGCTTTAATACAGCACCCAAACTGTAGTGAAGGCCCCACTAGTTAATGTGCATATGTAGAACCCCAGTGCATCCTCCAAATTATAATAGATTCTCCAGAGAGTGCATGACTGCATGTATTGTCTTACAGTATAAAAGGGAAAAGGAAGTGTAGGCTAGGGACTAGATTTGGGGGTAATCAAAGTAGGGGAAAACCCACATTCTTTTATATATTTTTCTTATTGCAACTGTTGCTAAGGAAATCACTTCCTATCCATACACTGTACATATTTCCCCTATTTGTTATTCTCACAAAGGGCACAATACCACATTTAAAACATAAGAACAAGAGCCTGATAACATACACTGAGGGACAGTGGAACTGACTAGAGAAGAGATTAATGAGGTTGTCCCAAGGTCAGGGATCAAGGTGCACATAGGAGAGATGACCTACTCTTTATTTTTAGTATTTACTGTCCAATCCAAGCTAGGGATGATACTCTTTCATGAATGCCCTTGAATATCAGCAAAAAGGCTTCTATTTCTATGACTCTTCCTCCATCAGGCAAGGATAGTAGAATTCATCCTTCATAGAATCACACAGAATGTAGGAACTGGAAGAGTACTAACCTAATCTAAGTTCTTCATTTTACAGTGAGGAAGCAGAGAGACTTGCTAAGTTAACATGGCCGGCCACCTTATGGCTAAACAGGGACTACAAGTCATTTTCTAGCCCCAAACACAGGAAACAGAATTCAGGGAGTGCTGTCTGATGGCTGGAATCCAAAGACTCATAGAACCTCTTAGAATGAGACAACTTCTTGATACCTTTCATGTTCAACTTGCCCTGCATTGCAGAAATCCCCAGAAAGTTTCATTTTTATTCACACCATGGACTTGGGAAATCATGACTCCTTGCTTAATCTACCAATAAACATCTGTGCAGAGCTCACTGTGTCTGAGGAGACAATGAAGGTTAAGGGTAGTGCAGATCTCACTGGAACAGATGTAATCACAATACTTGTTCAACTCCCAAGAGTGCTCTAAGGCTGGCGGAAGCATTGCCCAAAGCTTTTCTCAAGGCTCCAGAAACTACTTGGCTAATCTTTTTCTCTTCTCTTCCAGTTCCCTCTCATTGTGCCTTTGTTAGCTACAATAGCATCCAAAGAGATGTCCTCTAAAGTAAAGAAAATAAGGGAAGGCACTGGAAGCAACCAAGAGCTAACCAGAAGAACCTGGCCTTTGGTGTGACAACATGACTGACTTTGATGATGTTAAAGAATAATTTTGTACCAATTTGGCTTTCTTTTGCTGAAAATCAATGTTATTTTAAGTAACTAGGACAGACCATAGTTATCTAGTTCTTATATTCCCCCATAACAAGAAATTCCTAAAACTACCTGAAGTTGATTAGAAGTTCACAAATATTAAATATATACTTCTTTTATTTACTGGAAGTATTGCATTTTCCTTTTCACAAATGCCTTGACTGGAAGTATTTCAGCACAATGATATTTACCAATCTGTCAAATGTTCATTGTAGAGGATGTTAGAGACATCTGGTAGAGACAATGGTCGATCTCTATAGTTCATTGGCCCTAGGAAAGCAGTCCTGCTGGTATTGTCTGAAATCCATGAGTTCCATCCCTCTCCATACTCTCAGGGACCCCTACTCCACCCTTAAACACATACACACTACACACGTGCGCGCGCACACACACACACACACACACACACACACAATACCATCCTGCCTCGACCTTTTGGAACTCTTTTAAAATCCAAGAATTAGCCTCTATGGCATACAGGAAAAACTCAGGCACTTAAAAATAAATATAATTAAAATTTGTCTGGATTGGAGATTTTTTTTTCCTGTATGATCCCGAGCCTGAACAGGAGCCAGGGAACCTACTTCCCTTTATCAGTGCACTTGGCTTCTGGCTAATGCAGGGGAACATTCTGGATGATAAGACAAAAACAAGAGAAATCTTAGAAACCAAGCTGACTTTGGGTTCTTTAATCTTTCCACATCCGTGCTTTTGAGATGATGTGCCACACATGTCAACAACTGCTCGTTTCAAATATATTCCTTGTACAATTTCTAATCATGTGTTCGAAAACTTGATGGTAGTCCTTAGAAACTGACGAGAAACTAGATACCTCTTTTTCAAATGTGATCAGAATGACTTAGTTTCATATTATAAAATCATTGAAAGATGATATAAAATATTATGAAATGTATAAGATCTTTCCTCAATAGCAGTTATCCATAGAATAGTATCTTTCATTTGTATAGAGATTTGTACTTTTGAAAATATTTTCTCATAATATTAATAGCCAACATTTATTGGATACTTACTATCTGTCAAACATTGTTTTAAGTGTCTTACATAACATGTTTAATTATTTTGTCCACATTTTAAAGAAGAGAAAACCAAGACATTGTTTTCTATGTAAACATTAGTTTTCCTGCTATAAACTAGGAATTATCTCACTTGAGACTTCATCAATTTATAAGAAAAGATTAGATCTACAGCTTCTGGTCTCTTGCTATTGCACTTCATCTGAAAGCATAAGAAATGAAAAATCACCTTATTTGCTCTTAGGGAAGTTATTATATATTAATTCATTTGTTTTGAGTATGAAAATACAGAGAAAGTCCCAAGTTTTCATATATAAAGAGCAAATGCCAATTAATATCTGTAATAAGAAAAGAACAACTTGCAAGTTAAAGACTTATGTTTCTGTTAGTTTTATCTGACTTCAGGCAAATTGCTACCATAAATAAAATCTCTGCCTTGAACAGAACAGAAAGAGAGTTTGTTGAACATATATCATGAACAAAATAAAAAACTTTTGGAATTCTTTGACTATAAGCAAAGAAGTGGCCTTCTCTTAAAGAAATGACCTTCAAAATAGCAGGCCAAAGAACAAAACACATGTATTTTATCTGTTTTTCCTCTTCTCACTGCAAACTTTTTATATGTGACCTTTATCAGTGGCTCAAGTGTGTCTGTGTTTATGTCTGAGTGTGTAGCAAGAGAGAGAAGCAGATGGACAGTAAGAATACCAGGCCCTGGGAGAAATATCTGGCCATTTGCAACTAGAAGTCAGATAATTTATTTTAAAATTCAGGGGAATATTTAGAATAATTTTAAATTCATAAAATTATTAGTTTTAACTTGAGATATGCCCCCCAAAATACTCTCTGTATAACTAGAGTAGTGTTGCTGACTTAATTCATCAAAATAAAGTTGCTTAAATACCTTAATTTAGTCAGGTTCTCAAGTCTCAGAAGTACAGGGGTATATCTAATTTATCCTTGTATCTCCTGTAATGAATAGCATCACACCATGACTTGAGGAAAACACAAGACTAGAAAATGGAACCCCTGTGTTCTAGTTCTTGCTTGTCCAGCTGACTAGCTGATCGCTGGAGCCCCTACTCTAACACAGACTATGATATTCTCAAAACTGAGCACATTATCTTGACATATAATGAGGATGAGGCAATTATTCATAAGTGAATGAGAGGAACAAATTATGATTCTAGTCGGTAACCATAAATATTTCTCTGGGTTGGAGTCTGAGCTGATATACCATTTATATTCCAATATAGTCGATATGAAAATTGCAATAGGCCTTCAGACTGTGATCAGGCATTTTGGGAAGAACTCAACTGGCCACTTGTAGATAAATGTCCTTATTTATAAATAGGGCTGAAAACTAACATTTTCTCATTAAACTTCTCTCTTCTACCTTCAAGCCGGCAGGGAGACTTATACTCTCCATTTCGCTAAATAAGAAACTAAAAGTCGCTCAGGTTCCCATTAGCTACCAAATGGGTGAGCCAGAATTTAACCCAAGACTGACAGATTCTACGGAGACTAATTTCTTTTATATTTTGCCACCTTGACATTTCTATGTTAACACATATACTAAGGGAATACAGCTCCTGGAGGGCAGGGAATGAGTTCTTTCCACTATTATATCACAAATGCTAGTACAATGATAAATAAAAATCTACTGAATGAAGCAATGGCCAACAATGCACAGCTTCCTAGCCCACATTAGCAGTGTGCCCTGGACAATGTCCAGTCCTCAGGGCAGCTGGAAAAGGCTCCATCCATTAGCAGCCTCACCTGTTACCCCAGTTTGTCTACAAATATTATCATTTTCTCTGCATGCCATGCTGTAGGAAAAGTTAAGAAGCACTGTGTAACTTGTCAAAGTAAGCAAGGCAAATTATGTGCTTCTAGTAGTAAGAGTGATTTCCAGTCTAGAAAGAGGATTTCTTCACTATTTGAGTTCTGAAAGCCAGGCCTGACCACAGTGGGTGAAAACCAAGAAAACCAATGGACACCATAATAATGGATTGCCCGAGTCAGCAATGGAGGGAGGGTTCCTTGTCAAGAGAGAGAGAAGAAACCCAGTACCAAAAGCAAAGAAGGAGGAAATGAGAGGTTTAATCTCATTTTTTTAAATCTCACACAACTCTCTAAGGTGTATCTGTCCCCACTTACACATGAATCTGCATCTCAGAGAGGGTAAGTAACTTGCCCAATGTTATACACCAGGTTAGGAGCAGCCAGGACTGAATCAGGCTTCTGACTCTAAAGTTCACACTCTTCCAACCAATCCTTGCTGCCTCATCCCACAAAAGCTCCTTCTGAGAGGCAGATATTCCCCTCCATCTATCTTAACAAACATCTTCAAATTAGAAAAAGTGGGGCAACTCCCAAAGCTATCTTATCTAACTTATCTAACTCCCAAAGCCCTGTAATAGTTTAGCCAATTAGTGCAGGCAGAGTGCTTTGAAAATGCCAGTGCAGCTTCTTGCATGCCAGGGCTTTGTTGGGGCTTTGAGGCCCTGGGATGAAAGGCTCCACAGAGCTTCTATTTCCCACAATGGCCACTAATAAGGATTTCAAGAGGAGCAAGGAGCCCCATTCTTGGGAGGAGCCTTCAGAACTCTTGGCTGATGAGGTAGTAGGAAAACGCTTCACAACAGAGCTGTCTCCTATAAAGCTCCTGGTTAGCAAAGGGAGAGAGATGGACCTTAAGCTTCCAGAATTGTCTCAACGATTTTTTTTATAAGACATGCTGAGCAGAAAAGTGGGGTAAGAGAAATCCTATTTAAAAAAAAAAAAAAAAAAAAAACATATGAATTGCCTCAGAAGGATTCGAGTGGCATAAATTGAGTCTCTGATAGAAGACTGGGGAAAAAGAAATAGAAATTTCCCAAATAAATATCGATGAAGAATTAAAAGTACTACCACTACCCACTACCTAAGCCACTGAGCCACCAGCTTCTTACAGAAGCTTTTTTTTTTTTTTCATTAGCTCTGGGACAAACCCAACCAGGTGCCCACCTGAAGTGTCAGATTGATTGAATAGTATACAGCTCATTATGTGTGTTGGAGAAAGGCAGGCTACCAATACTAGAAGGTAGAGGGGAGAAAAGCCTGGAGACAGACAGCTATGGGAATCACTATTCAGTTCTGCAGTCAATTTTAATCTTGCTTCCACATTTACATCAGAACACAATTCATTATGGCATGTTTTCCAAATCTCCATCTCTCACTTCTTCACTCTCCCCCTACTTCATCACCTTCCCTAGCCCATAGTGGTGTATCAGTTAGCTTTCCATATGTAACAACCACGCCCAATCTTAGTGGCTTAAAACAACAGCCATTTTGTTTAGTCCGTAGTTCTGCAGATTGGTCAGCAATTTGTGTTGGGCTCAGCTGGGTTATCTTCCTGTTCTTGTCTGGGCACATCCATGCTGCTTCTTAGCTAGGTGACTCTGTTTCTGGGGCTGAATGGTTGTCAGCAGAGGCTATACGGATTTCTGGCCCATCATCCTCCAGCAGGCTAGCCCAAATTTGTTCCTAGATGATTCAGCAGGGTCCCAAGTGCAAGCACAGAAGCATACAAGGCCTCTTGAGGCCTAAGCTCAAAAGTGGCCTAGTTCACTTCTCTGGCATTCTATTGGCCAAAACAAGTCCAAAGTTCAACCAAATTCAAGAGGCAGGGAAACAGGCACTATCTCTTCATGGAAGGAGCTACAAAGGGTTATGGATTTAGGGAGGAAAATAATGATGGCCCTTGTTGCAAAAAATCTAACACATCTAGGGTTTGGGGGAAAGGGCCACCATTCCTGTTGTTTTCCTTAATCTGACTTTGCTTTCCTTCACTGCTGCCTACTCATCAACTCACCCAAATCTCTTCAAGATTTTGTTTCTTGATTCTGCCAAACTCTTCTGAGATGATCTGGTCAAGAAGATCTTGAGGCAGCTACCTCTCTCTGCTTAGCATTTCTTTGAATGTCAAATATCTTGCTGACACAAGACAAACAACATTAGGAAAATAGCAAACTTCCAGAGCTTAAGGAATCCAGTTTGTATTTTTTTTCTAAATTAACAATACAGTTTTCATAGAGTCCAAAATCCAAACCACTCTGATATTCTTGGCACACTGTTTGTTCTCAATAGCTTCAAGCTTACTTTTAAACCCTCTATAATCCTACTGGAAATCATTAAACAGTGAGTCATGGAAGCTCTCTGATGGCCTCCAATAATGATTTTACCATCCACACCAGAATTTTTTTAAGTTCCATTTAACAAATTTAGTCCATTGCTGAGATTACTTCTTGGGAGTGTCCCAATTTTTTTTTACTGTGTCTCCATGAGGAGCCTGAAGGTCAGTGAGTCCCTGGCACTCAAAGCCCTCCAGGGGCCAGCTGCTACAGTCTAATAAACCAAGGTGCCTCCTGAAAAAATACTCATTATTGCTGCTTCTGCTCTTTTTTGCATACTGGAATTTGTTCTGAGATGTTCCCAGCCTCTCCTTTATAAATCTTCTGTTTGCAGAGCTTCAAGAAAAGAGATCATCCTCAGCTCAAAGCTGGAGCTTATACTGGGAAATTGAGCTCCTTAAACCTAGGTCTCCATGTATATCTGAGTGCTTAATAAACACTGGATATGCACAGCTCCAAGCTCTACAATTCAAATATCAGCAGAAATTATCATTTGAAAAGACTTGTCAAATTACTTTGCAAGTTCTCCATGTAGCTTCATCTCCTTTACCAATTGTTATCTTCATCTCCTTTACTAATTGTTATCTTCCTTCTTGTCCCAGAGAAAGAGGCAGCCCTACTCCTTTCCATGACCCATCCACTGTGTCTTTACATCCCCCTGTCCACCCCACAAACATCACACCATTAGTTTCCTCCCTCTTCTCTGAATTTCAGTCTCTCTTCCCTTGGATCCATGCCCTCAGTCTATAGACATGATTAAGGGTTCCTATCCCTAAAATAAACTTTCTTTCAACCTTTCTGCTGCCCTTTGTTGGCTACCTGTCTACCCTCATAACTTCACTTCTTCACCTTCTATCCACAACCGAGCCCGCCATAATTTGTCTTCAGTCCCCCACCACTCTGAGTGAAAAACGGACAAATCAGATGACCTTTTCTCAGTCTCCTTTCTATTTGTCCTCTAAGAAGCATGCCACCCTTGATTACTGCCTTGTTAAGCTTTTTCCTTGACTCCTGAGACTGTGCCTTCTCCTAATTCTCCTCCACTTCTCTGTCTGCTCTTTCCTAGTTTCTTACGGAGACTCCTCCTCCTCCACTTCATCCTTAGATATTGGCCCTCTTTATTTATTCTAAACTCTCTCTGGGTAAGATTCTCTTTCCCTACCTATCTTACTTAACATTGCATACTAAGTTCCATAGGCTTTCCAACTCAATACTTCCCAAACCAAACTTATTTTCTTCTTCCCCACAACCCCTCATCTCAACTTGATCCTCTTCCTTCATTCTTCTTCTTAATTAACAGAACACCATTGTCTCCCAATATTCATTCTCTCCTTTTATAATCATAGAAGTTTTATTTAGGCACACAGCTATCCATCTAAAGACTACATTTCCCAGAATTCTTTGCAACTAGGTGCGGTCATGTGACTAGGTTATGGCAAATGGGATAAGTAGAACAATTTCTGGGGCATGCCCTTCTTACCCAGTGTGGATTCTGTTGTCTACCCTAAGCACCTTGAACAATGTAGTAATTGGTACCTAAAGTAAAGTTTATTAGTTTGGGGTTTTCAGTCATCAGCTCCTCCCAAATGTCCTTCTTCCAGTTCTAGGGGTCCCACTCTTCCTTGTCAATACCCTATTTACTTGAAAGACCTGGAAAGATTGTGAATTCAAGGTATATTGTAATTCAGCAACTGACAGGATTAGACTCTGGATATGATTTTCAGCTACATAAATCCTTTGCTACAAAAGACAAAAAAAAGATTCTCCTAGGTAATACTAGAAATTTCTTGGTCTTCTGATCATACATTGAACTGAGAATTTAAAGCTTGAACCTATTGTTTTCTTTATGTTCTCCAGGACACTTTAAAGCAGTAAGCCAAGGCCATTGGACTTATATTCTCCATGTGCTCTCCATAATGATTTCTTGCAATAGGCACTCACTCCCAAAGAATTACACAGGTGATAATTTAAGTAACAGGTAACAAAAACTGTCAATGTCCTGTCTTTAATAATAACTGGATTCTTACTGCCCTCAAAATCCAACTCAATCATATATTTAATCCTAAATTCCTCATTTCTTTGAGGGTCTGTTTAGTGTACTTGATATATAGGAAGAACAGTGCACAGGAATGTTTAGATATCAAAGGAGTAGACTACAGCAAAGAGAGCTAGTTTCCTATCCCTACATATATTTCTCCCCTTCCTCCTTAGTACCAGAGCTCTTATTTTATTTGGGATGGCAAGGCAGCCAGCTAAAAAGCTACAGTGCCAGGACTTCCACTGGCTGAGTATGGTCATATATCTAAGCTCTGTCCAATGAAATAAAGTAGAATAATTATTTGGGATTTTCTGGAATCCTGATTTCAAGGAATTGTCTCAGCAGAGTAGAATTCTTTGTGCCTTTCTGTCTTTCCTCTCGTTTCTGGCCTGCATCACAGATATGATGCCTGGTCCCCTAGCAGCCATCTTAGATTCTGAGGTGATCTTGAGAATGAACATCATGGACTTGAAGAGTAGGACAAAAAGATAGAAAGTGTCTGTGTTTCCAATGCCTGTGGAGCCTAGCTGCCGATTTTGAGACTTCATTTACATAAGAGAGAAATTAAATCCTGTCTTGTTTAATCTTCTGTTATTTGAGGTTTTACTGTTATGCAGGCTAACCTAATCCTAGCTGATACATTCAATAAATGCTTCAAGGACGAAAAGATAAAGGAGACAGAGCCTTGGTAATAAAAGAATGCAGGACTGACAGCAAAGTGTTAAGGGCCCCAAGAATGTCCCTTACCTGAAGAATGACTTTTGTTACAACCTTTCTGTATTAATCTTATAAAGTGACTCATATCTTATCTTCATCTTTCAGTTGAGATAATCCAGGCAATAAGAGTTTAAAGGATCACCTCCAGGATTATGCAACTCTGTGGCAGAAAGGCAATTAAAACTCAGAGTACATTTGCCTATATATGTAATCCCTACGAAAGTATCAGAAATACAAGAAGGAGGCCTTAATAGGAACAGCTAAACCTACTTTCCTCCATGACTATGACCAATTAAGATGATTTACCTCGGCATCCATTGGATAAGCTATTTTCTGTGAAGATTTGTCAGGCAAGTGTCTCCATGGGTCACAAAAGGATAGAACTGGATGGTCCTGAAGACATCTGAGACTTCCTCCAAACTTCCTCAGAAGCTCTGGCAGCATTTCATGCTCTACATGTTTTCTGCACCTCAACGCAACCAAAGAGTCTGAGAGAAAGGGTGTGGATCAGCACTAACACAGGTTTTAATTCTTTCCTAACAGAGATTTTTTACTCATTTACCCAATGTCTGGCTGAAGCAGGTATCACATATGAAGGCTTTATGTTAGAAGTACAATGCCAATATTTGATGAAAAGGAAAAGGGACTTTGCTTCACAAATTAAAGTATAACAAGGCTTCTTTTCCCCAGTGTATAATATTGTCTGCTTTGTCAAAGATCAGTTGGCTGTATGTGGATGGTTTTATATCTGGGTTCTCTGTTCTGTTTCATTGGTCTATGTCTCTATTTTTGTGCCAGTATCATGCGGCTTTGGTTACTCCAGCCTTGTAGTATAGTTTGACCTCAAGTAATGTGATGTCTCCAGATTTTTTCTTTTTACTTAAGATTGCTTTGACTATTTGGGCTCACTTCTGGTTCTAAATGATGCATAGAATTATTTTTTATAGATCTGTGAAATACGACATTGGTATTTTGATGGGGATTGCATTGAATCTGTAAATCGCTTTGGATAATATGGACATTTTAACAATGTTGATTCTACCGATCCATGAGCATGATATGTTTTTCCATTTGTTTGTGTCATCTATGATTTCTTTCCTCAGTGTTTCATAGTTCTCTTTGTAGAGATCTTTCACCTCCTTGGCTAAGTATATTCCTAGATATTTCATTGTCTTTGTGGCTATTTTGAATGGTATGAAGGCTTTGATTTAACTCTCAGCTTGACTGTTACTGATGTATAGGAATGCTACTGATTAGTGTATATTGATTTTATAACCCAAGACTTTGCTGAAGTTGTTTATCAATTCCAGGAGTCTCTTGGAGGAGTCTTTGGGGTTTTCTAAATATAAGATCATATCGTCAGCAAAAAGTGATAATTTAACCTCCTCTTTCCTGATAAATAATGTTGGGAGAATTGGATAGCCACATACAGAAGAATTAAACAGGATTCATATCTCTCACCACTCACAAAAATTAATTCAAGATAAAAGACTTAAATGTAAGACATGAAACCATAAGAATGCTAGACGAAAATGTTGGAAAAATTCTTCTAGATATTGGCCTAGGCAAAGAATTTAAGAAGAAGACCCCAATGGCAATCACAGCGACAGCTTAAAAAAAAGAAAATGAAACTTGATTAAATCAAAAAGCTTCTGCACAGCTAAGGAAATAATCAACAGAGAAAATAGACAACCTACAGAATGGGAGAAAATATTTGCAATCTATACATCCCATAAAGGGCAGAATCTACAAAGAACTCAAGCAAATCAGCAAGAAAAAAACAAAAACAACCCCATTAAAAAGTGGGCAAAAGATATGAACAGAAGCTTTTCAAAAGAATATAGACAAATGGCCAATAAATATGAAAAAATGCTCAACGTCACTAATCATTGGGGAAATGCAAATTAAAAACACAATGAAATATCACTTTACCCCAGTTAGAATGGCTTTTATTAAAAAGTCCAAAAATAATAGATGCTGGCATGGATACAGAGAGAATGGAATGCTTACACACTATTGGTGGGACTGCAAATTAGTACAACCTCTACGGAAAACAGTATGGACATTCCTCAAAGAACTAAAAGTAGACCTGCCACTTGCTCTAGCAATCCCACTACTAGGTATTTACCAAAAGGAAAAGAAGTCACTTTATCAAGGAGACACCAGCACTTGAATGTTTATTGTAGCACAATTCACAATTGCAAAGATGTGGAATCAACCCAAGTGCCCATCAATTCATGAGTGGATTAACAAAATGTGGTATATGTATACTATGGAATACTATGCAGCCATGAAGAGGGTGAATTAAGGCCTTTAGCAACAATTTGGATGGAAATGGAGACCATTACCCTAAGTGAAGTATCTAAGGAATGGAAAAACAAATAGCATGTGTACTTGCTATTAAATTGGAACTAACTAACAAGCACAAATGTGCACAGAGGGAAGTAAAACTCAGTGAAATCAAGCAGGGGGTGAGAGGAAAGAGGGGATGGGTGAAAACCTACCTAGCAGGTACAATGAACACTATTTGGGTGATGGGCACACTTATAACCCTGACTCAAGCAAACCAAAAGCGATCTATGTAGCCAAAAACATTTGTGCACCCATAATATTTTGAAATAATAGAAAAAATTAATCAAGTATAACAAGACCAACTGAGGGTTCCTAAAATTGAAATCAGAAAACCAAAATCAGCCTGATGCTTTCCCTGCTACGGCTAAATCTGAAGGAGTTTTTCGAATGCAAGCCAAGTCAGTTTTCACAGTCTGGCTTATCCACCTGGGTAGATATAAGGATTCAGCATCCCCCACTGTCTTAGAAGGTTTGAAATGTTCAATTGTGCATACTTTAGAATACATTTGGACATTGTGAATCTAAAAGGAACAGTCCGTGGTGAATAATAGAAAACATCAAACAAACAAATGTTGCTTTGAAGACATATGTGTCAACAAGTAATTGATCATAAACTTCCTGTTAAAAATCAGCTTGCTGCCACTTCACAGAGGGTTCAGTCTTTCCTGCAACTCAAAAGCAAAACTTTCCACAAGAAGATCAGAGAAGCCCCTGGAAGGGTCTGAGGCTCTGAGAACAACTGATTGTTGATGATTCTAGTATGAAGTTTTTTGATCCTACTGGGGAATCTTACCAATCAGATACTCTTGGACACATTCTTCAGAGGCACCAGAAAATCAGTGATCTCAAACTCTCAGCTGAGGACAGCTGTGTTGCTATGAAAAAATCTTTCTGTAGAATGAAATCTATTTTGACCATTAAACTAACTTGAAAGCATGGTCTTCAACACTCCACTCACTGGAAATCAATTCTGCATCGATCTTCTTCATGCCCTGAGCTTCCCTTCTGCCAGCCTACTCACAGTTCCCTAATTGCACTATGCTTGCTCAAAACCCTGTGCCTTTGCCCATGCTGGTCTCTCTGCCAGGGATATCCTGCACTCAGCCATTCCTTACCTGGCTATTTCCTACCTGGCAACAGCTCTAGGCATCACTTCCTTCAGGAAGTTTTCTCTGACCACCTCCGGACCAAGGCACTAAGCCTCCTCTGAGCCCCCTGCTCCCTGGACATACCTATGCCATAGCATTTATCACACTGGATTATAATTCTCAGGTCCCTGAAATGGAGGTTCCACTTTTTAATCTGTGTTGTTACAGTGCCTAGCATAGTGCCAGGCATGTAATAGGCCCTCATTAATCAACACCTAGGTGGTAGGAGTACTACACCACAGGATGCAGTACAAACGGCACAGGACTTAGCATCAGAAACCCTACCTCCAAGTCATGGCTCCATAACTGAATTACCAGATTACTTAAAGTCTCTTACACTCAGTCGCCCCATCTGCAAAATGAGGATTATAATTCCATAGGATAGCTGCACGATTAAATAAGATAATATAGGTAAAAGCACTTTGCTATATTTCTATAATAACCACTTAATAGATGCTATTCAAATATCATTTAAGCATTAGTATTGACACCAATATATAATTTGCTTTGCTTTGAAGAAGGATTTGGTGGCATTACAAGTATGAGGAGATGCTTCCTATTTATTCCAAACTTGACTTAGTCTAAACGAAATGAGTCTTCAAATGCAGCTTGACTCCTGTACTCATCATTGGCTGGATTCCCCACCACACTGTACATGCTGCCCACCTAAATGTTTCTTAACCATAACTACAATTCCCAAAGGATGGGCAGTCTCACATTCCTCATTTGTGAAATGAGGAGTCAGATGACACTATCACTCATCTGCCTTTGATTTATGATCTGTGCATGTCAAGGTTCACATGGGGCTAAATCCTTACGTGTTCTTGGCTTAACCCCAGGCCCTAGAACAGGGTCAAGTAATAGTAAGCCCTCAATAAATATTTCTTGAATGAACATATGCATGAATAGATGAACTAATAATGCTTAGAATAAGATAGTAATGATATTTTTAATGTCTTTCACAAATTAATTTATGGCATTCTGGAATAAATAATTTGAGTGTATCAGAGGGTACAAACTTTCAGTCATAAATGAATAAGCTCTGGAGATTTAATATACAGCATGGTGACTATAGTTAATAACATTTCATTGTATACTTAAAATTTTCTGTTATAAAAGAGTAGACCTTAAGTATTCTCATCACACATCAAAAAGTGGCAACTAAGTGAGGTGATGTTAAGGTACTAGATTGTGTAACCATTTCACAGCATATATACATATCAAATCATCACACTGCATACCTTAAATATATATAATTATTTGTAAATTATTTAATATATTTCAATAAAGCTGGAAAAAATAATTTGAGTATATTTTAAAAGAATTCCCACAGTAATGGCTGTTCAAAAGCAGCAGAAGTTATTCCATTTGTTCTACTAAGCTGAGGACAAAATGGTGCTTAGGCTGAAAAAAAACAAATGAATGTTGAGGGTCTTCTCACTAGTACTGCGGTCCCCAACCCCCGGGCCACGGTCCAGTTATCAGTCCACAGCCTATTAGGGACCAAGCTGCAGAGCTCCGCCAGTCCCCATCCATTCCCACCACCCCCACCCCCATCCATGAAAAAATTGTCCTCCATGAAACCAGTTGGGAACCACTGCACTAGAAGACACAGTGCAGATACTTTGCCAAATTGCAGAGATAAGGTGGACATCTGTTTCCTTGACCTCCTATTCTGTTTCCACTGAAGACCCAACTGCCCACAGCCATAGTGATTATGATAGTCAGATGGTTGAGATCACCAGGCATTAACTGCTTCCAAAAAACAACCTGCAATGGGATTTTCTGGGCTGAAATGCAGCCTGCTTCCCAAAACATCCCAGATTTGAGAACAAAGGAAGAAACCCAAGCCTTCCATAGAAGGCAGGAGACACAGAAAGTAGAACCTCCCCTCCCTCCCCTTCCCTTGGGGTAGGAGGAAATTTTGAACTCCAGAGAGAAGGTGGTCTCTGCCTCTAATCACCAGGGTGTTCTAGTCTCAGCCTTGCAATTTCAGAGTCTTTTCTGTTTCACATATGTCAAGCCCCAAGAAATAAGTTTGAATATAATTGAATAGTGCTACACAACTTCATTTTTCTCATTTTATATGAAAGAGTTAGGATCGCTGAATCCAAGAGGCAAACGAGTACAGCAATGGGCCTCTGCTGTGTACCCAACCTCATATTACAGCCTGCATTCATCTCCACTCCACCCAGAAGGGGCAGGAGGTATATTTAAATGGCAGTAATTGTGTTGGAGGAGCAAAGTGCTTTAAGGCATAATAGTTGGTTGAAAGACTGTGTAAACCCAAGTCCAGAGCCATTACCTCTGTTGCTCCTTTTCCTCTGCTAAAAACTTGTAAAAGGCATTTATGCCATCTGAGTCATGGACCCACTCCTGTGTACCAATTCATTTCAGTGAATGAGTTCCTAATCACCCATGCTTTAAAGGGTGTAGTCAAGTCGTTAGATCTGACTAATGAACCTTTCCAAATCATGCACACCATTTACTGTAAGCCACGCTAGTCTCACACAGTTAAATTACACATCATTTAATCTCCCAAAGAAGCAGGGAGCTTGAATAGGTGGGATTCAGCTCTGAAGCAGTCACTTAAAAGTTTACCCTATAATCTTGGTGCTTAGTTAACATTCAGAAAGGAAAACAGCCATGCAAGTCATTCAAGGCTGCTCAGCAGGTTGGAAACTGGTAGGTGTGAACACGGAGTATATGATTTTCACACTTTTAACTAAAATAATTTACATTTTTGCAATGTTGTGAGCACTGTGTATAAATAAAATACCTTATCTAATGGTTTCTCAGCTACCAGGAATACAGGCAAAACTCTTCATTTTAAAACCATGCCTCACAGTATATGCCCCATACAAGATTCATCCTCATCTAAGTGCAAAACCATTGATCAGACACTATGAGGCACACAAAGCTGGGTCCTTCATGATCCCTTTCCTCTAGGAGCCCACATTCTAGTGGAAGACAAATGTTATACAAGGCATAGTGCAGTAAGTGCCTACTAGAGAAATCAGTTATTTCTGTGGAAAGCCAGAACGGGAAGACCTTAATTCTACTTAGCAAATTAGGGAAGGCGACAGAGAGGACCTCAAGGACAGAAATGGACCTGAAGGATGAGGGGCATTTCAATTGGGGGAGAATGAGGATAATGGCATTCCAGCCACATGGAATAACAGCACTGATGGCATGGAGGCATGAAACCCTTACAAATGCAGAGACTAATTACATCAGCTTCTCAGTC
Source organism: Indri indri (assembly GCA_004363605.1). Lineage (NCBI taxonomy): Eukaryota > Metazoa > Chordata > Mammalia > Primates > Indriidae > Indri > Indri indri. The sequence goes on along the minus strand of RJWJ010000682.1, from coordinate 78,478 downwards.
GTACTTACATTTCCTGCCTGCATTGTGCTCAGCCCACAGTGGTCTTGAGCAGAGAGAAGCATAATACTGCCTCTCCTTCAGCAGTCTAAAGATACATGAGGAGTCCCCAACCACCCGAACAGTCATAGTCGCAAGAAACAACTATTCAGCGTGTTTATCACTTCATGTCTAGACTATAGCAATAGACCCTTATTAGCCTCCTCAGCCACCGGTTCTTGCTTTCCAATTCATTCTTCACATTGAGAACTTATTAATCTTCCTAAAAGCTACATTTATTTAGGTAAGAAAAACTTATAATACTCTTCTAAAGCATTCTAATGTTTACAAGATAAAGCCTAAACCCTTCAACCAGCACTTCAAATCTCTCCATGATCTGGTCTCAATTGTTCCTTCTGTCTTAATTTCCTGCTACTCCACATGCAAACCATGAGGCATTTTATCACTAGGAGACTACATGGAACCCAGGGGTTATAAAAGAAGGAGACTTTGTAAGGATTGGTCTGAGACAAGAAAGGGGGTGATACTACTTCTAGCAACAAAACTCTAGATGGTGTATGAGTGAGAGAGTGAATGAGAAAGAGAATATGAGAGAAAAGACTTGCCAAGAAAGAGTTTCTAAGGAGAAAAACAATTTTGTTTTATCTCAGTGAAAATTGCATTGCAGATTTGAACTTTACAAATAAAAGTCAAAATAAAATCTTAATAATATATTAACTTACACAATATTTGATCTAGTGAACCTCCTCCATGACTATTTAAAACAATCATTTTTTGTTCAGCAAATATTTATTGAGTTTCCGTGTTCTTCCAGACACTGTTGTAAGTCCTTGGGGATATAGTGGTGAACATGACAGATGTGGCCCTAGAGAGTTTAGTAAAAACTAGCATGGCGATACTAAAATGAAGTGGTCAGACCAGAAGATCCGTCTATGATTTGCTCTCACACACCCACACTCCAGTTCAACAGAGCAGTGACTCTATGTATTAAAAACTAAATAAGGCAATAAAAGACAGGCTGTCCTGTATTTCATTGGCAGACTGCCCATCTACCAAGTTTTGCTTGTTCTTCTGAAGCCAGTGATGTCTATCAACATGCTAAAATTTCAAATAGGGATGACTTGATCTATCTCCTTATTAATGTTCCTGTTCCTTCTCCCATGACAAATTATTTTCCATTTTTTCTAAGATATTTTCAATTGTACCTTTAATAAGAGTAACATGTCCAGCCTCTACAAGAAGCAAAGCTTTTCAGAAATTGAGTGTTTTAATTAAGATCTGTTTAGTTGACAATAACAAAAATCAACTTGAGCTAGCTTAATTGAAAGGGGAAATTTATTCTAAGGTTGCAGCGGTCATTCACAAAACCCAGAACCATGAAAGCAGCCAAGCTTCAGAAGAGTCTAGAACCAAGACCTGGAAAGCCACTAGGAACACAGACAGTATTCCCTCTCTGCTTACCCTCCTTATTTCTCTGAGTTCACTTGCTTCCTCCTTCTCTCTCTCCAGACCATTTTTCTCTAGGCGCTCCCCTGCTTGAGCTTTTACCACCTCAGTCCCACCCATAAAGAAAGAGTTAGCAGATATCGCTGAATCCCAGGACCAAACTCCTAGGAGTGAAAATCTAATCGGCTTACCATAGTTTCACCCAGCTCCAACCAGCAGCAACAGGAGGTTGGTATCCATAACACAAACATGGCCACCAAGGCCCGGTCACAGTGAGAGACATTGTGAGCTGGAAAGAGAAAACGTGTACAGAGATTCCACAGCCACCTCGCACTAGAAATATATCTTACAAGATGCAGTAAGTTACAAGTAACTCTGGAAGAAAGCAATAGAAAGAAAGGGAAGAATAATATGTTTAACCGTTAAACCCAGCATTCATCTCCAGCTAAATTTTAAGACTAGAACAGCAGTTCTCGAACTTTTTGGTCTCAAGGCCCACTCACCCTCTTAAAAATAAATGATCCCAATAAGCTTTTCTTTATATGGGTTATAGCTATTGATATTTACTATAATAAACATTAAAACTAAAAAATTTTTAAATATTTGTTAATTCATATTAAAACAAAAATAATAAACCCATTAAATAATATATATTTGTTTAAAAATCATTATATTTTCCAAAACAAAAAATACGTGGTGAGAAGAGTGGCACTGTTTTATATTTTCATAAATCTCTTGTAGTATCTAGCTTAATAGACTACAGATATATTCTCACATCTCCTTCTGCTTTTAATTTGCTATGATATCACACATCATGTACCCTCTGGAAATCTCCACTGTACACTCCTGAGAGATGAGAAAAAAAGAAATAAATAATGTGTGTCCTATTATGAAAATGGATTTGACCACAAATGTTCCCAAAGAGTCTTTCTCTAAGGGTCCCCAGACTATACTATTGAGAACTGCTGTACTAGTGATTGCCTACCACCTGCATGCAAGTAGACATTTAAATTAAACAAAGGAACCTGATATTATAGGAGTAGCTTCTTTCTATTTCCGTATAAACTGACTCAACCAGTTTATCTTGCTACATTAATATTATTTTGATTAATTTCATTAATCTATGAGTCAATTGAATTTAATAAATTAGATTGATAAATAAACAGGATACGGAAGTTACTGAAAAGAGCTTTGCAGAAGGGTAGATCTGGGAGTAAAACCGGCTCCTCTAAAAATTACCTTGCAACTCCTTTAAACAGCAGTGTCCCCATTTTTAAATAGGCGTAATAATGATACTTACTGGTGGGGTGTGAGGATTGAATGAGACAGTATAGTAAAATGGTTAACATAATGCCTGACACGCAGAAAATGTTCAAAATGTCAGCTGTTTTTATTATTTTTTTATTACTTAGCATATCTATACCCATAGCCACTAAAGATGAACCTTTCTTTATGCCTGGAGAATTAGTCCTATAAGTGATGACTTGTGTCTTGTTGCCTAGGTGTTCCTACCCCACAGGAAAACATGCCAAGTAACTATACCATGAAAATGGCTGTTGGGAACACAGTGTTCTGGGGGCGGCTTGAGGAGCAAATCTGAGGCCACCGTCTGTCCACATGGCTGGCTTAGAAAGTGACTGGTCTCATTGAGATGTTCTGGAGAATGCCTTTCAGTGGGGCTGACTGGAAAAATTAAAGTATATTTGAAGCTAATTATAATAATAGTAGATCTATTTCCAAAATTTTGTGTTATACCTTTATCTAAATATTTGTTGGTCAGGCACGGTGGCTCATGCCTGTAATCCTAGCACTCTGAGAGGCTGAGGCGGGAGGACTGCTTGAGATCAGGAGTTCAAGACCAGCCTGAGCAAGGGCAAGACCCCAACTCTACTAAAAATAGCAAAAATTAGCTGAGCAACTAAAAATAGAAACAAAAAATTAGCCACGCGTGGTGGTGAGTGCCTGTAGTCCCAGCTGCTCAGGAGGCTGAGGTACGAGGATTGCCTGAACCCAGAAGTTTGAGGTTGCTGTGAGCTAGCCTGGGTGACAGAGATTCTATAAGTAAGTAAGTAAGTAAATAAATAAATAAATAAATAAATGTTCCTTATAGGCTTAACTAAATTTTCCCTTTTGGTTAAAAACAATGACAACAAAAACCTCTCTGATTGGTTACTAGCACATCCAATTCTACACTATCTAAATTTCATCTTCATCTATTCCAAATCGACAGAAAATGAGGACAGGGAGGAAAGAGGGAGGTTAAAATTTCTTGTGTAGCTCTTGGAGTCCCATCAAATCTCATATAAAATAAGAAGTAGTTAAGAAAATGAGGCCCTGACCACCACTCTCTAGCTTACCTGTAACTTTCTTCACCTTCATCTCTTTTGTTGAGAACGTAAAATATGTAAGTTATTTAATTTTCTTTACCCAATTCCAGTATTTTCTTATAAAACGAAACAGAAAAGCATTTCCTTGAAGCATATACTGGGTGACCACAAACAAAAAATATCTTTTACAACAGGCAATACAGAAGGATAGTACATTACCTTATGTGGCCACTAATAATTTTATCCAGGTCCTGTTCCCACTACATCCTGCCAAACCTTGACCCAGGTTCTGGGCCCTAACATGTCATGATAAAGAGCCAGGAAATAACTCAGTTATTTGGCAAGTTATAACCACTTAATTTGAAGAACAGCCTTTTCTTCAGTTATTTTTTACTCTAAAATTTTTTCCCATAAGCTTTATAAGGAAATATTTAGATTCCTCTTCATTCTAAAATATCCAAACAAACAACTATAATCTAGAACCCTTGGCTTAACTTTATTGAGGGAATGCAACAAAACATCAATCCAAAATTACATAAACCAGAACAATATTTTGGAAAAAAAATTTTAATCAGCAGCTGAACAAAGCACACACTGATGAACCAATTAAAACTTTCATGTAGGCTGGATGTGGCGGCTCACGCCTATAATCCTAGCACTTTGTGAGGCCAAGGTGGGAAGATCACTTCAGCCAGGAGTCCAAGACCAACCTGGGCAATACTGAGACCCCATCTCTACAAAAAATAAAAAAAATTAGCCAGGCATGATGGTACGTGCCTGTAGTCCCAGCTACTGGGGAGGCTGAGGCAGGAGGATCACTTGAACCTAGGAGTTGGAGGCTGCAGTGAGCTATGATGAGGCCATTGCACTCTAGTAGCCCAGGCAACAGAGCAAGACCCTGTCTCAAAAAAAAAAACTTTTATGTTTAGCTCAAATAATAAAATGTTTATTTATAATTTTTATTTTTCACAAAGCCAAAAGACTCATATTCACAAAGCCAAAAGATTCACATTCACAAAGCTAAAAGATTCACATTTTTATAGATGCTTTTCATAATTTGAAGTACACAACTTCTAGCTTCTGGGTCAGTGGTTTGGCAGGATATAAGTCTACAGTTGCCCACAAATCTTTGTCATCCAAGCAAATTTAACCACAGTTAAAATACCAGGACCATACTCATTTTATATAATATATTTTAAAATACAGAAAAAGTTGGGGAGCCTTAGCACATCAGGATTCATTGCTGAGCAGAGTCATTAAGTATTGTAGCATCTTCTTTCCCTATATCCCAACAATTGCACTAACACTAGTGTTCCATGAGGACCTAAATGCTAATCAATCAAATGGGAATGATAGATTGACCAAAGAAAACATTACACTTTTTACAGGGTGATGTTATATAATGCGGAGAAAGCCAGAATTGGACTTTTTTTAAAAAAAATTCTTAAACATTTTATTTCTGGTCTGTACCCAAAATACAGACAAGGAGAATCCTTCCAAGATCATGTCATAAAGTAATGAAAATTCTCTATTTTTTCCACCCAACTCTACTCTTTTACCACAGTTTTCTACAAACTTTAAAATCTGTGTCAGCACCCACACTTTGAACAAATTAATATAAAGAAAATTCTGGAGGATGAAGTTTAGAAGTGGGCAAAATAAGAAGAGTTTCCATTTTTCCATGGAAATAGAAAAACGTAACTAGAAAAAAATTCTTGAAATTTTTCTGTTTTCTAAGGCTTCTTGTCTGTGGGAACTATCCAATTTTCAACGAAATATTACCTTTAGATCTTTGTAACTAGAGCACACTTATTATAATCAGGATTTTGAAATAACTGTGCTTTTATTATGACAATTAAATATTTTTTGAACACTGGAAGCATTTCTGATACTGAACTAAGCATTTCTTATCAGTGGCTTTACCACATTATTTTAATAAAACAAATAATAAATCAGGCCATAAGATCATTCGGCAAGATTAAATGACAAGTTTCCATTTCTATAACAGTAATAGCAGGGTGGCTCATATTAGACCAATCCTCCCAAAGTGGCAATTATAAACTCTGGACAGAACACACACACACACACACACACACACACACAAACAAACAAATCTGAAGCCATTTGAGAGTGGCCAAAAGCAGGCAAAACCTGGAGGTGGTCAATATTTAGAAGAAGACTGCAGCACTGGAAAATTGCCAATTTTTTATGGGTTTCTTTTTTCCGTCTGAGAGCAATCTCAATTGATGCCACAAGAAGATGGATAAACTCTGCCTAGAAATCTTACTAGCTAAGGAATGAGAAGACAAAATTCAGGGCAACACTAACTAGCAGGAAAGCGAAGAGAGAAATACTGGAAAGCAGAGAGTCACTGAGGGGAGCCTCAAATTCTACATATAAACTCTGCCCAAATCTTTAGCCAACCTTAAACTAAGAATATTTTGGGTGGATGCCAAAAAGCCCAGCTAAGGCTAAAAGAGCTCAACAGAGATTTCAGTGCTACGCACAAGGGAAAAGAATTTAGAATGTGAAATCAACCAGATTAATTGCCTGCCAAAAGCCAAAAGCAATGCTCTTCAGAGTTAACGTAACAGAATCCAGAGTCTCTACAATGTATCATTCACAATGTGTACAACACAGTCCAAAAGTACAAGACATAAGAAGAAACAGGAATCCAACTCATATACAAGAAAATGACAATCAATGAAAACCAACCTCAAGATGACGTCTATGTTGGAATTAACAAAAGTTTTAAAGCAGCCATTACAGTTACATTCAAATATATACAGAAAATACACTCATAATGAATGAGCAGATAGAAAATCACAACAGAGAAACAAAAGTATAAAAGAACCAACTGAAAACACTAGAATTAAAAAGTATATCTGAAATTAAAAATTCACTGGTAGGCTTAATAAGGTAGGAAATGACAAAGGAAAGAGTAAATGTGAAGACAGATTAAGAGAATTATTCAGTCTAAAAACAGAGAGAAAAACAATTGAAAAAATAAAGAGGAGAGCTTCAGGGGTTTGCAAGAAAGGGAATAACAGGCATAACATATTAAATACATATAATTATAATCTCAGAGAGAGAGAAAAGAGAAGGAATGGAGCATTAAAAACTGTGGAAAAGATAATGACCAAAAAAATATCAAATTTGGTAAAAGATACACATTACAGAGTCAAGAATCTCAGTGAACCCCAAGCAAGATAAATAAAAAGAAAATTATACCCATGTACGTATTAGCCAAAATGCTGAAACCCAAAGATAAAAAGAGCATCTTGAAAGCATCAGAGTAAAGCAACACATTATACACAAGAAAACAATGATACAGATGATGGCTGACTTCTCACTGGAGGGGAAAAAAAAATAAAGGCCAAAAGAGAGTGGAACAATATTTTTCAAGTTCTGAAGGAAAATTTAAAAACCCAGAACTAGGATTCTATATCTAGTAAAAACATCCTTCAGGACTGAAAACAGAATAAAGACATTTTCATATAAATGAAACCTAAGAATGTTTGTTGTTTGTACTACAAGAAATGCTTAAGAAAGTTTTTCAGGCTGAAGGGAAATGGCAGCAGATGGAAACTTGGATCTCCCAAAGCGATCTTCACAAATGATAAATATGTGGGTAAATACAAAAGTAATCTTTCTTGTTTTTTAAAAATGCATATCACTGTTTAAAGCAAAAATTATAGCATTGTAATCGTGGGGTTTATATCACATGTGCATATAATACCTGTGACATTTGTAGTATAAAGGAGAAAGTTGGGGACAGAAGCACAGATGGCCAGTGTAAGCAAAAGCTCCCTGACAGCCTTTTTTAAAATGTATAACTTACATTCAGTGAAGCTTACAAATCAGAGTGTAGAGCTTGATGAATTTATTCATGTAACCACCACTGAGATCAAGATTTAAAATATTCGGGCTCCCCCAAAACATTCCCTCGTGTCTCTCCTCATCTGATGCCACTCTTCTCCTCTATCACCACAGATTAGTTTTATCTGTCTTGACACCAACTTATTCCACGTTTCTTTTTCCTACCTCTCAGTCCTCTGCTCTCCCCTTGTTACCTTGAGGGCTATATTGGCACCTGTGTAAAAAGCTCACTGGAGGGTTATGTATATCTATTCCTCAAAGCTAGAAGAACAGACAAATTAATTTCTGAAACAAGAGGCATGTGGCTGAGGAAGACAAACAGGATTGTGAATAGGACAAGAATAAGGATTCTTTCCTCAACATGCCCTGGCCAACTACATGGAATGAAAACAAACACCACTTATTTTCCATTGAAACTCCACTTTTCCTAACCAGGCGTAAACAGCCACAGAGTCTGCCTGTGATGATCTCTAAAAGGACTTCCAGTTCCAACTTTCTCTGATTCTCCTGCCTGTGTAAGCGGGCTTCAAAGCTCTTCCCCAGAGCTATTCCAGCAGCGCTGAGTGCCTGTGGCGGCCAAAGACACCCTCACTCCAAGTCCCAGAACTTGTTAATGATGATAGTGCTGGCCTTGACTGGAGGGTTTCTGATGAGGAAACGGTGGGTGGGGAAATGCAGTAAGCTCTGAAGATAAATTAATTAATTACTGCAATGTGTGCAGTTACACTAACATCAAAAGCCAGTAGCATGAAGAGCTCTTTGATCTCTAGTTCAGCACCCTTTCAAGTTGTTCTCTTTATCCTGCCCAGAAAGTTCTTGCTTCTTTCTGCCTTGATTTTTAGGGAGAACTTTAATGAGTGACCTCTAGTCCCATCCACACACCCAGTGGTGAGCAGGACATGGACTGGAGCACCATCCTGAATACACAGTTAGATCCCCGCCTCTCAGCATTACCAAAAGCCTCCTGTCCCCAGCTATGTAAAGCAGAATCACAGCCTTCCTTTTAAGAAGAGCTTGCGCTCCGGGAGACCTGTATAAGAAGGTTCTCGGTAGCATTACTGATAGAAGCCAAAAACTAAAAACAGCTCAAATGTCCAGCAACAATAGAGTGAATACATTGCTGGGTGTTCTAACAATAGAATAATATATATCAATGAAAATGGACAAGCTACAGCTCCCTGTAACCACATGAATGCATCTGACAAGCATAATAATGGGTGAAAACCCCAGCAGTCAAATAATATGTGCTATATGATCCCATTTATATGAATTTCAAAACACGCAAGACTAAATTACAGTGTTTCTAGATGAATAGTTAGATGGCACAAGTATAAAGAGAAGCAAGGACACAATTACATTAAAATCAGGGGTGGGGTGTGACTGGGAAGGGGCACGTGGAGGAGGGATGTGTTCTGGGAGCTAGAAATGGCCTATGCTTGACAGAGTGATGGTGACCTGGGCGCTCCCTTCATTACACTGTACATTTATTCTCTGATCTTTTCAGTCATTGTACCATATTTCACCACTTTAAAAAGGAGGGGGGAGATTTAAAGAAAAGAAAAGCCTGAACATTTTAACAGTAGCTAGGAGAAGCTAGGATTTTTTTAAAAAAGAGGAAAAGAAAAGCCTGTTCATTTGCTGCAATGCCTAATAAAGCTGCAAATCCAGCCCAAACCCACAGGCTGTCAGATTCAAAGTGTGAATGCAATGTAGGCAGTGGAGATGAGCATTGAGTTATATTTCACACACACACACACACACACACACACAAAATCTGTCCTTCTGGCCGCCCACCCTTCACCTATTCAGCACCAGCCTAGGGTGCTCAGTGTGTGTGTTCTCACCAAGATGCTGCTGGCTAGGCCCACCTTGCTCAGGGAAGTGTGGTTGGTCCCGTTCCCTTTCACCTTGGGTGGTGCCAGAAATCCTGATGGAAGCAGCAGTCTCCCTGGTGCCAGAAGAGGAGGCTGTAGTGCTGCCTGGAAACAAATCCTTGCAGAATAGGTGCTTCCAATAGGGAACATGTTGCTTTTAGAGCCTCGGGGCCCTGCAAGGGCAGGATATGCCCCTCTGATTCCCAGCGTGTGACAGCAGGGGATTCCTCCCAATTATTCTCGGGCTTAGGCTGTGTTTTGTACTTTCTGTCAGATCACCCCACTGAGCTTTGCGACATCACAGATGAAACAAAGCAGATTAATATTGCCAATCCAGAGCCAGGTTCTGCTGCAGCTGGACCCAATGGACCCCTAGGAAGCCTGGGCTTTCCAGCAAAGATTGGACGAGCCAGGTGTGTCCTCATCCCTAGGTCAGAGACACTGTTGGGTAATTTTGATAGACTGCCCTCTTCCTCACAGAAGAAAAAAAAAAGCCCTTCTGTTCTTTTTCTTTTCACATCCAATTTAGAGACACCAACATGTTGTAACAGGAGAAGTAGCACATGTCTAAATCCAGTAAGGGGCACCCCCAACCATGGACAAGGTGAGTCCACACACAGACACACAGGGTGTAGACACGGCTGCCCTGTTGCACTCTTGGCTTCACCTCTCCCTCAGCACCTTGCATTCTCTATCTTGTGTTATAATTATTTGTGCACTTACCATTTACCTTATCTCCTCCATGACTGGGCTGCAGGCTTCCAGAGGACACAGTCTACGTAGGATGGATTCATCTTTGTTTCCCCCTACCTGGCACAATGCCCTGTGGTCACTAGGCACTCTAAATGTTTGTAGAAAAGAAGAAAGAGAATTAGCGTGCATTAATCTCTAAGCTGTACCAGTTACCATATTAGATGCTTAATGTATATGATTGTACTTAATGCTCACAACCAGCCTCCAAGGTAAGTGTTGTTATCATTGCTTTACAGACAAAAAACCTGAGGCTCAAAAACGTTAGATGATTTGCCCAAGGCTGCTAAGCCAGTTAGAGTCAGAGCTGGACTTGAGTCTAAAACTGTCCCTCTGCAAAATCCCTGCTCTGCTTTCTCCATTAATGACTGAATAAATGGGGTAGATGATACCTGTAAGATAAGTCATCCCTGTCTCCCAGGTGCTACTAACCCTGCTTCCCAATCCTCACCTGGGGTTTGCTGGGCTTTTAAAATTCATTGGCTAGTCCCTAACAGGGCTAGAATTAACCCATAGACAGAAGAGAAGTAGCCTTGGTATTAGTTTGTGAGATACTTTCTCTGCTCATGTAACCACCAGGCAAAAGTGAATGCCACTGCATTGCCTGTGCCTCCTCTGTCAGGCATGACCACACTCATGAGGGTTAAGCAGACTCCTGAACTCACCCAAGCGTGTGCCTTGGGACACCTTCCCCATCATCTGCCTCACCAAGGCCTGCTCATCCTTCAGGAAGCCCTCCCCGGCTCCCTCTGGCACGGCTGCTCACTCACTCTTCAGTTACTGAGGACTGAGTAGAGACCAGGCATTGTGGGGTCTAATATAATCAAGAGTCTCTACCCTCCAGGAATAGCAAGTCAAACAAGAAAGACGAGAAAGTAGACCACGAGAATACAGTATAACAGGACACTAGGTACCTCCTGGTGTGGTATAATTGAAGCTATACAACTTTGACATATTCTTCACAGAAAAATAGAGCCTAACTGTAATCAATCAATCAGACCTATTGCCAATTGACATGAATATGGAGGACATAGTAAAACCACCACGGGGTGGAATCAGCAGAAACCAGACTATGGAAACAAAACAATGGAACCAACTCCTTCAACAAAAGGGGTTGGGGGGTGATAAGGGGAACTGTTAATAAGTTAAAGGAAACTTAAGAAACATATCAGTCAAATGCAACTAGGGACCTGATTAGGGGGAAAAACTATACAAACCCATTTCGGGGACAATTGGAGTAAAACATGAACATGAACCAGATGACATTAAGGAATTATTGTTAATTTTGTTAGGTATGATAATAGTTTGCAGTTGTATTTTTCAAAGAGTCCTTACCAATTAGAGATATATCCTGAAGCATCAGTGAATGAGATGATACGATATCTGGGATTTGCCTTAAATTTCTTCAGTAGGAAAAATAACTGAGGAGAATGTATGAAACCAGAATGGCAAAATGTTGATAATTATTGAAATGGAGTATATTATTGAATTATTGAAAAGAGTATAATGGTCATTATACTCTTCTCTCTGCTTTTATGTATGCTAGAAATTTTCCATAATAAAGTAATAAATTTTTAAAAATACAGATTGCATGCTAAGTATATTAATGGATAAATGCTCAGAAGACTGGGAGAGCAGAGCGGAAGCGTTCTAAACTAGTCTGAAGTGGTTGAGGACAGCTGGACAGAGGAGACAGGACCTCAACTATTGAAGTATTCTAGCACTTACTTCACTACATTATTATTAGCACACAAGGGGCATAGCTGATTCATCTTCGAGACCCCAGCACCCAGAAGAGTATGGCTAACAACAGGCGCTGGGTCAAAGTTATTGAATGAGTAACCTATAACCACCTCAAAATCCCTTTGATGTTCCCATCAAAGTAGCAGTGGCAGCAAACACTGTACGTTGTGCTGTATGTGGGGGATGCACAGAAATAGAAAATAGTCTTTACTCTCTAGGGAAGACATCACATAAAGAGATGATTTCTGAAAAGGAGCTGAATGTGTTAAGTGCTAAATGAATGATAAGACATGTTGAACACTGCATCTCCGGAGGACTGAGGATTTGTGCCCAGAATGGCTCATGAGGCACAGAGGCCAGTTGGATCCAGGTGTGGAGGGATGAGGGCTGTGGGAGCTGGGGGTGGCTGTGGGAATATAAAAGGACAAAGGGGAGGATGTGGAAGGACTGATCACAATATGAGGAAGTGTGGAGATCAGAACAATGGTATCCCCCAAATTTTTCCCTGAGCCATCAAAAATCACATGGATTCTTCCATTGCCACTGCCAAGGGCATAGTGAAGGGAGGGTGGAGGGGAACACATATGTTCACAAGCAAAAAAAAAGCCCTGTGAAGACATTAGTTTTTGCAAATGCAAGATGTGGGAAGGAGTAAGGAGATAAGGTACAAATGTATTACATTGCCCCTGGGCAACTGTACTATCTTCCTACTCTGACTGCTGTGGAATCAGAATCCTAAAAATACCATCTCCTCTGTCAATATCTCAAGAAACCCAAATGAAAGATTTAATCTGAATATGCCTTTGGTTTCTCTGCATGAGCAGGACAAGCCTCAGCAAGACTGAGAAGGGGCCACTAGTCTGCCCTCCTAGGGATGGCTGGGAGAAGCCACTCCGGGTTGATCATCACATTGTATCTCTCTGGTCTGTCAGAGGCCTCATGGAAGTAGCTTTCCCAGACTGGCCTCCTCAATGCTTTGATACAATCTGGAAATGAACAGGGAAACCTTAAGAAAAACTCTCATTAACCCAGCAGGTTGTAGGCCCAAAGACAAAGTTGTGTTGTTTTACAGAGAATTTTAAAAGGTAATATCTTTTGCACACCTGAGTCTTTGGACCAAGATTTATGAACACATAAGGACTATATCCCTTTTAAGTAAGCTTAAATAGAAAGGGATTTGTTGGAAGAATACATGGGAATCTCCTAGAACTCTAAATTGGGTAGCATACCCATGCCTCAAGAGAGACAAGAACCAGGTACAGAAGTCATCAGGAACCAAGGCTCGTGCTCTCTCGCATGCGCACACTCTCTCTCTCCACATGGTTCCTCATCTCTGCTTCTCTGCACTTCTGCTTTTCTCTCTCACTCTCTAAATACTAGCATCCTCTATTCACTTGCACATACATGAGCCAAATACAGTTGTCCAAATCTGATTTCTTTTGTTTTTCCAAAAACAAAAATTCTAGTAACAGCAATGATATTTTTCAACATTTTTGCAAATTCTTTTAATGGCTTGCTTAATAGAAGACAGTTAAATTCCTACATCTGCTTTTGCATTCAATCTGTTGTGATATGTTGTTCTGGCTGAAGTATTAATAATATAAACAAAATTAAGTCTCATAGAGACATGTTGCTTAAAAAGAGTACAGTATTTTAACAGGATTTTCAGATAACTGTGGATAATCTTTGATACTACACCAAAACTTAATAAGTGGTTGTCTCTTAAAGTTTAGTTGCAACATGGAATCTGAAATCATATAAATGAGATTTTCTTATTGTTACATTAAAATCCATTAGTCTATCTTGCACTGTGAATAGATCTTTTACCCATGGATTTTGTCATTTGGAAAATATTGGTTCACTGAATTATGCACCATATTGTCCTAATGTTGACACATTTCTTATAAATGTATTTTTTAAATAGCATTTGTTAATACAACCACTGATCCCATCAGAAAAATCTTTAAGTATTGAAAAGCTACCAAGCTCACAGTGACAGATACAAGTTTTTTAAAATTCTAGTATTCATTTGGAAACTCAAATTTTATCATTGGCAAAACATGCTGCTGGTTGTTTCCCTTGAAGTGACAGGGTAACTTCAATCATTCTCAAGAAAATATCTGCCAAATACCAGGGTCTGAGGAATCATAGTTTGTGCTTTCAAGTAATAATGGTGCACCTTGTTTTACTTTGCAGCTCAAGCAATCACATAAGTGGTTTTCTCAGACAACTGCCTACCTCAGTATGTAATAGACATGCTATATGCATACTTCCCATTTCATCACGCAGAGTATTAAAAAGACATGGATCCTAGGGTCAAGATTTAAAAAAATTAATAATTTTTACTGCTTCATCAAGGACATTCTTAAATAAAACTTGCTTTTTCTTTTCTTTTATTCCTTTTTTTTTCCTGTGAGTGCATGGCAGTGAAAAATATAATGACTACAGTGAGTGCCATTGCCTTAGCTTGTGTTAAGACGCCAGCAGTATTACCCATCATCACTGTTATACCTTAGTGAAAAAGCACAGTAAAAAAAAAAAAAAAAGCAAATACCCTCTTAGCATTATTATGAAAATGGTTTTGACTTTGTGGACCCTATGAAAGAGTTTCAGGGGTCCCCAGGGGCCATGGACCATACTTTGAGAACTGGTATTCTAAACCATTCAAATTCAAACAATTAATAAAATCATTTGGCCCCAGTTTCCATTTCCAGGCGGAGAAAATCTACACGGCCCAGTTTGGGTTAGGTGTCTGTCCCTGGCCCTCAGTGTGGCCAGGCATGTGATTATGTGGGCCACTGTCCACTTAGGAAGGATTGTGGGACCAAACAGTTGGAAAAGGAGCGGACAAGTCTGGCAGAGCTGAGATTCGGGATAGGATGGGGTTAAGGCCCCGTGGACTTAAAAAGGAAAAAAAGAAAAAAAAAAAGTTGGAATGGCCAAGGAATTCAGCAGGGCTATATTCTGGGACCTCGCCAGAACACTATTAACAACTAAAGTGTGTTCAAAGTTTTGCAGATTCCAAACAGCTTTCACACATATTTCACCTCATTTAATCCTTCCAACAGCCCTGTAAGATAAACATCATTCCCACTGCTTTACAAGGTAGAAACAAAAACTTAGAGAGGTCAAGTAATTTGCACAGAGTCATGTAGTAAAGAAGTGACAGAACCTATGTCTTCTGACTAAGCAAAGGGCTCATTCACCCACAGCCCAGCTGCCTGCCATGGTGATTACACTCTAGGTGAAGACTAAGAGGTGCTCAAGGATTTGGAATAGGCATCCTGTACCTGGTGAGGGGGTGAGTAAAAGAAGAAAGATTTAGGGCTCCCTGTCTAGACCTTAAAGTTCAGAAAAGGGAATGGAGCCAGAGAGTCAGGGATTCCCAACTTTCCTGAACACTGGACAACTGGCTATGATGAAGACCCTGTGCTCTCACCGCCCATTTTAGGCTATTGGCCACTCCACCAACTCTCAAAGGATGAGCCTGCCCTTTAAGCTCTGGTCACTGCCAGCCATGTGAAACTTTATGTGGGAGAAGAATACTGGTTTTGAAGAATAAAGTGTGAAGGTGTATAATTTATTAACAATCCAATGTGAATTCCTGTGCTCAGACTAGGAACTAAGCATAGACTTTGTTACATTATAAACTTTTTTTTCTATAGTAAACCAGCTGGAGGACCTCTGGCATGAGAAAGAAATATGTGGTCTAAACAGAGAGGCAACCATTTAGGGAGCCTGGCTTTGATCCTTTCCCTAACACAATCCAGCTTCCCCTAAACCCCTTTCACCCAGTATCAATTTTTAGGATATTATTCCAAGTGGGTTGAGCCAAGAGGAAATGAAGATTAAAGTTAAGAGAGAAACCAACAGCATGTTTTTACAATACATAAACAGTCTGGCTTTCCATAAGAAGATCCAGGCTCTGAGTTCCAAAGCAAAGCCAATGAGACACCACCATGGGAGGGAAGTGACCACAGCCTAGAGTTCAGGGGTCTGTTACAGGGGTCACTAGTAACTCGCAGATGTTGAGACTTGAAATGTAGCTAGTCCAAATGAGATTATGCTGTACAAAGATATGCATCAAATTTCTTAGACTTAGTACAAAAACAATGGAAAACATCTTATTAGTAATTTCTGTATTGATTGCCCATTAAAATTATATTTTAGATATCTTGAGTTAAATAAAATATATTATTCAAATCAATTTCACCTATTTATTTTTACATATTTAATGTGGCTACTAAATAATTTAAAGTTATATATGTAGCTCACATTACATTTCTACTGACAGCACTTGTCTACAGGGGTCAATCCCAGGGGCCCTGCTAACCCCACTACCTGCCACATTCGGCTCCTTCTCATTTTTATTCTGAACAATATCAGTGTGTTCTCTCTTTAATTTTTTAATTCCTTCTCACATTCTAATGACAAAAAATAATTTTGAAGGGCAATGCATTGAAAGTTAGTTTGGGCAAGTTGTGATAGTAAAAAATTAGAAGAAGGGAAATAAAGGATCCAAAGCCCAAAGTCTGGTTTATTGAGAATGTAAAAAACAAAAAACAAAACAACTCTGCTCATCTATTTCCCTTTCTGGATAAAAAAAAGGGACGTATTCTATGTGACAAATTAATGACCCTCCTAGAGAAATGAGAATAAACAATATAACAATGACAGATTAGTTCCTATTTGACATTCACTAAAAATTAGTTTGTTGAATTTGAGGTCTCCCACCATGTATTAGCAGATGCTCAGAAAGTTGGAACTGCCAGTTAAATGCTATTACTTTGTGAAAATAAATCTAAATAAGTTCTGACCTGGAGAGTTAAACTACTGGGTATAGGAAGGGTGGAAGAGCAGGGAGGTAGGATTGTGTTAGGAAGTTTTCAGTAGAAAGCTGCTGTGCAAATACTTGGTCTCATTCAAATATTTTAGAAAAGCTAAGCTATATTTGGGAAATCTAGAGGAATTTTATGCCTTTGCCTCTAAGCTTTAAATACGCCTTTACTTCAGGAGAACTCAAAGCTGCCTTGAAGGTTACAATAAAGGTTAACAAAGGACCAGTCTAACTGTTTGGCGACGTTAGCTGGAATACAGAGCAATACAATAGAAAACCAAGAGTCTGGGGGTGGGAAATGGCAAAATCTTGCTGTAATTCTCTTCTACAGGATCATGATATTGCATTTCCCAGGTTCCCTGCTGTCACAAAGACGACCTTCGCCACAGCTCCCAGGAGTGATTCATTGCTTTCCACTGGACCTCTTTACACTAATCAGAGGCTTGTTAAACAAGTTATATAAAAGCCTGCAGGTAGCCCATCAAACCCAGCAGCAAAGTGTGACTTCTCCCACCTCCAATTCCTCTCTTATTGATTCAAGCTCTCCTGAGTGATCCTCGGAGCCTGTCTCAACTACTGAAATACTCGCTTTGTTGAACAAAGCAGTATGTAGGAAAACAAGCATCCAGGCAGGAGAACAAATCTTTATAAACCAATCCTCCCAGCCTTGCTTCTTCCCATTCTTTTTTCTACCCATCCTTTATTCTATGCATGAAGGGGACTCCTCCTTTATTATTCTTTCCCAGTGCCTGCTGGATTTGCTCAAGGTATGTGACTTGCTGTGCAGTCCTTGTCTATCTTTGGCAGCCTCCAGTTAGCATTTCCCAACACCGTAACCCTTCTCCTGCCTGTGCCTGTGTTACCCTCCTGGCTCCCTGGGCAATGACCCTCGTTTGCAAGTTACCACATGTGAATGGGCTGGAGTTTTGCTAGAAAGTTTTGAAATGATGAAACCATCCCTCCCCCAAGACAATGACTCAGCAAAGATCGTTATAAATGTCCCACATTTTATAATCGTGGGAAAGAAAAATTGGAGTTGAAATTAGTTTGGAAGAGCCCACTTTTCAATATTGTGCAACTGGTTCTAAAATATTTCAAAGAAGCCATTAGAAAAACAAAAATAATCCTTAAAGTCAAATGTGCATATGGTATAAATCTGTATAAACATAAAGCTCAGCACCAAATCACACACCTTCAAATTATGCTACAAAATGTATATAATTAATCTTAACCCACACCCAGATAAGTCAGTATTAACAATTTTCCTACATTTTTGAATGGAGAAATTCTGCCACAGTAAGGTTGTAACAAATGTTCAAAGGTACAGAGTACCACTATGAATTAGCTAGTGTTGTTTACTGAGGGCCAAAAAAGAAAAAGGATTGTGAAGGCAAAAAAAGAAAAAGAAAAAAAGGAGATCAGGGAGATACATGGAAAAGAAAGAAAAAAGAAAAGAAAGAAAGAAAAAGAAAAAGAAACAAACAAACAAACCATTCTGAGACTTAAACCACTCCCTGGAAGGGAATATAAGCCCAGTGTTTTTTTCATGGAATATTTATCCTTGAAATAGTTGCAGATAATATATTCATACAAATGAACCAAATTGGGCCAGTGTGTTCTAGAAGATAACCTTTCTTGCCTTAGAATACCCTCCCTTAGCCCATATTGTCTTTGGCAGGCTTTCTTTCTTTCTTTCAAAACATTTTCTTTTTCTCCTCCTTCTCACAGTTCTTTACTTGAATAGCCATGAGAGACATTATAGGCTGGTAGCTAAGAACAGAACTAAGAGTCAGAAAAAAATAGGCTCAAAACCTGGTTCCATTGCTTACTAGTCATGTTGAACACGGAAAAATTCTTAACCTTCTAAAACTGTTCCTTTATCTACAACATGGGATGACAATGGTACCTACCGCTTAGGATTACTGAGATGATTCAATAACATAATACTTGTTAAAATGTTTAGCACAGGGGTGGGGAACCTTTTCATGTTGGAAGGCCACGTTAATTTAGCTGTAATCAAATAAGGCTACATTCAAGAAAATTCAATTAGATACACTTAAAAATTTACATTATTTTGTAAAAATCTAACTACTATTATATGTACTTAATAATTTCAAAAAATAAAAACTATTTGTTAATTTTAAAGTTAACTAACCTTTTAATGACTTTGTTGTGTATGCTTTTTGTTGGAAAGCATTTGAATATTTGGTTGCAGCATGGAGGTCCACAGTTTCAGTTGATCCTCTAGATAGGTATCAGTCATTTGTGACCTTAAGGGTGTCTTGATTTGGGTTAGGTCGGAGAATGTAGCTTCATAGCAATAAGTGGTTGAAAAGCAAGAAAGCATTTTTCGGACATATTGCTGAAGGCATGAGTATTCTACTGCATTATCCATATTTCAGTTAGATCTTTCTTAGCATCAAACAATGACTTTAAAATGTGGTCTACTTGAAGCTCAATCAATTCCATCTGTAGGTCTTTAGGTGCCTTGGTGATAGCAACTAGGTGAGGCTGAAATGCCATTTGAGTATGATGTCATGATTCTCAAAGTCAGTGAACCTTTCATTGTATCCTCCAATTAATAAGCTATAACAGCTGAGTATTCTTTAAATGATTTGCATATATCATCCTGCTCATCAAGGACCTTTGCTAACTGGGGAAAATGTTCATCCGAAATTTCTTTTTGAAGAAGTGTTTTGAAAAAAGAGAGCTGTTTTTGAAATGGTTGGATTTTTTGCCACATATCATATATAGACTTAGTTTTACCTTGCAAAAAAATATTCAAGTCATTTTGATTTGACATGATTATCACACAAAAATGCTACATTCCTGTAGAAATCTTTTCAATAATTCACATAGCTGATTCTGTCCTTCATAAAATTTAACTAGCTGTTCTCACAGACATAAAATTTTGGCTAGCACCTATCCCTGCAATAGGCAATGCACTTAAGAATGATACCACAATTCCACAAGGAATACCTCATCCTTCAACTTTATCATGTTAAAAAACTGATGATGTATGTTGCATTTGCATGAATATAGCTAATGATACTTATAACTTGTTGCAAAGTGTCACTTAAAATAATAGCTTTAGCACAGAGATTTTACTGATACAAGATACAACAAAAAGAAACAAGAGCATCTAGATCTGTTAATCATTTTTTTAATCTGTGCAATAAACCCTTCATCCTTTCCTGTCATGGAAGGTGACCCTCTGTACATACACTCACTAAATTTACCAAATTCAGTCCAACTTCACAACATTTATCCTGATAGTTGTTGCAGACATCTATTCCCCGTGTTCTGTTCCCAAGAGTGCCCAAAGTGAGTAACTCTTTGTAGCAAAGAAAATCTTCTGTTATAACCTGAATGAAGTTTAAAACCTGTGCCGAGTCAGTAGCATGAGTTGATTCATCCAAAGTGATTGAGTACTATGTATTTTTCTTTTGCAGTATTGCATGAAGTTGTTCTTTTAAGTTGAAGGAGAATTCATGCTGCTGATCAGTGCTGGTTCATCTTTTAATTTCTGCAATACAATCTTTCATGCTCTCCCTCTAATTTAAAATATTTGTGGTCCTTCTGACGTTATAATGCTGATGAGCATTGAATTTCTTTAATGTTGACATTGCAGTATCACAAAGCAAGCAAATCATCTTATCTTTAGCAGAAACAAGTAATATTGCAATTCCTAATCTTCATTAAAAAAATCTGTTTTCTAAGATAAACAAAATTGACAGCCCTCTTGCTAGATTGACTAGCATCCAAAGGGAAAGGTCTCTAATAAACTCAATCAAAAATGAAAAAGGAGAGGTCACAACAGACACCACGGAAATACAAAACATTATTTTTGATTACTATAAAAACCTGTATGTCCAAAAATTACATAATGAGGAGGAAATGAAAAAATTCCTGGAAACATACAACCTCCCTAAGTTCACTGAGGAGGTAACAGAATATCTGAATAGACCAATCTCAAGCTCAGAAATTGGAGCAGCAATTAAAAACCTCCCAAAACATAAAAGTCCCGGACCAGATGGCTACACTTCAGAGTTTTACCACACATTCAAAGAAGAGCTCATACCTATACTACAAAAATTATTCCACAATATTGAGAAAGATGGTATCCTTCCTAACTCATTCTATGAAGCCAATATCACCTTGATACCAAAGCTAGGAAAGGACACAACAAAAAAGAAAACTTCAGGCCAATATCCCTCATGAATATAGATGAAAAAATCCTAAACAAAATCTTAGCAAATAGAATTCAGCAGCATATCAAAAAAATAATTCACCATGACCAGGTAGGCTTTATTCCAGGGATGCAAGGCTGGTTTAACATACGCAAATCTGTAAATGCAATTCGCCACATAAATAAAAGCAAGAACAAAGACCACATGATTCTCTCAATAGATGCAGAAAAAGCATTTGACAAAGTCCAACACACCTTTATGATAAAAACTCTCATCAAAATAGGCATAGATGGTTCATTCCTTAAAATTATCAAGTCCATTTATGACAAACCCACTGCCAATATCATATTGAATGGGGAAAAATTGAAACCATTCCCACTTAGAACTGGAATCAGACAAGGTTGTCCCTTATCTCCACTTCTATTCAACATAGTGCTTGAAATCCTCGCCATGGCAATTAGGCAAGAGATGGATGTCAAGGGTGTCCAAATGGGGGCAGATGAGATCAAAGTCTAGCTCTTTGCCGATGATATGATACTATATCTAGAAAACCCCAAGGATTCATCCAAGAGACTCCTAGAATTGATAAATGAATTCAGTAAAGTCTCAGGATACAAAATCAATACACACAAATCTGAGGCATTCATATATGTCAATTACAGTCAAGCCAAAATTCAAATCAAAAATGCAATACCTTTTACAATAGCTTTAAAGAAAATTAAATATCTAAGAATATATTTAACGAAAGATGTGAGAGACATATACAGGGAGGACTATGAAACACTAAGAAAACAAATTGCGGAAGATGTAAACAGATGGAAAAACCTACTTTGCTCATGGATTGGTAGAATCAATATCATTAAAATGTCCATACTACCTAAAGTGATCTACAGAATTAATGCAATCCCTATCAAAGTTCCATCATCATTCTTTGCAGAACTAGAAAAAATAATTCTACGCTTTGTACGGAACCAGAAAAGACCTCATATAGCCAAAGCAATCTTAAGTAAAAAGAACAAACTGGGAGGTATCAGTCTATCAGACTTCAAGCTGTACTACAAGGCTATAGTAACCAAAACAGCTTGGTACTGGCACAAGAACAGAGACATAGACCTCTGGAACAGGACTGAGAATCCAGAGATGAAACCATCTGCATATGGTAATCTAATCTTCAACAAAGCAGATAAAAATATACACTGAGGAAAAGAATCTCTTTTCAATAAATGGTGCTGGGAAAACTGGATAGCTACATGCAGAAGAAAGAAACTGGATCCCCACCTCTCACGTCACAAAAATCAATTCAAGATGGATAACAGACTTAAACCGAAGGCATGAAACCTTAAGAATACTGAAAGAAGATGTTGGGAAGACCCTTTCAGACGTTGGCCTAGGCAAGGAATTCTTGAAGAAGACCCCCAAAGCAATCACTGCAGCAACAAAAATGAATAAATGGGATCTGATCAAATTAAAAAGCTTTTGCATGGCCAAGGAAACTATCATTAGAGCGAATAGACAGCCTACAGAATGGGAGAAAATATTTGCTCTCTACACATCTGATAAAGGGCTGATAACTAGAATCTATCTAGAACTCAAAAAAATCAACAAGAAAAAAATCAAACAACCCCATCAACAAATGGGCAAAGGAAACGAACAGAAACTTTTCAAAAGAAGACGAAATAATGGCCAGCAAACATACAAAAAAATGCTCAACATCTCTAATCATTAGAGAAATGCAAATCAAAACCACAATGAGATATCACCTAACCCCAGTGAGATTGGCCTCTATCAAAAGATCCCAAAACAACAAATGCTGGTGAGGATGTGGAGAGACAGGAACACTCTTACACTGCTGGTGGGACTGCAAATTAGTGCAACCTCTATGGAAAAGAATTTGGGGACACCTCAAAGAGCTAAAAATAGAAATACCATTCGATCCAGCAATAGCACTATTAGGCATCTACCCAAAAGAGCAAAAAACATTCTATGATAAAGACATCTGCATCCGAATGTTTATGGCAGCACAATTCACTATCGCAAGGATGTGGAAACAACCCAAGTGCTCGTCAATTCATGAGTGGATTATTAAAATTTGGTGTATGTATACAGTGGAATATTACTCAATCATAAGAAATGACAGTGATCTAGCACCTCTTATACTTTCCTGGATTAAACTTAAGACCATTATCCACAGTGAGGTACCACAATATCGGAAGAATGGGCTCCACTTGTACTCGCTGTCAAATTGGTACTGATGAACACTAGGGTGCTCACATGGCAGTAATACTCTCCAGGGATTAGGGGGATGGGGGGGTAAACCCACAACTAAAGGACACAGAGAGCATTATAGGGGGCAAGGACATGCCCCTAACACTTGCTCAGGTGAGACAAAGACATAAAGCGTAACCATAATGTTTGCACCCTCATAATACCCTGAAATAAAAAAAAAAACAAAACTGTTTTCTTCCTTCAGCATTCTCTTGGTCTTCTTTGACATGATGGGCTGTTAAGCAGACAGAATTAAAAAATAGTGTCGAGCTGTGCAACTATTCACAAATTCCACTTAAAACAGAAGCATAGAGCACCGTTGTCAAAAGCTGACAACAGACTGGCATACTCAGCCCCCATAAACTCTTGCCAACCAGCCTCCTGCAGTAGTGGCACCAGTCTGGCAGGGGAAGTTAGAACTAAATCATGAGTGTAGCAGCCATCAATTTGGCTCTTATGGCTTATTAATGTTCTAATTGTGCAAGTCAATCTGGGAGGGTTATTTCATTGAAACATTTTATTCTTCGGTATTTTCAATACATTCACTTAAAAAATATAATAAAAATATAAAAGATGAACAGAAATGTATTAATAAAAATAAAAGGATTTGTTCTGTAAAATTTGGATTCAGTCAAAAGGCTTCCTGCCCTTAAGGATCTAGAAGGTCACATGTGGCCTTAAAGCCACAAGGTCTCCACCCCAGGTTTAGCATATTCCCTGACATGTGTGTTCTCAATAAATGGTAGTAATTACTGCAATTTTGCCTTAAAGCAAGAAATTATAGCTTCTCAAACAACAACAAGAGTAGCCAAAACATTATGACTGAGAGGTTTTAAGAGATTTTAAGAAATTTTATGTTGGTTCACACGTTTGTAACCAATTCAGCAACAGACACAGAGATCAGACAGACAGATCAGAATTCAGTTTGGTTAACGTTAAAAGCGTGGATAGTAGAACATGGTTTTGATGCACAGCCACAGCAGCCTTGTGCAGCTTTACCTCTGACTTAGATGGCTGCAGCTGGCCCATGACCCGCGGCCTCTAAATCACGGCAGAGAGCAGAATAGGAGGGAGGGCCTTTAAAAGAGAAAGGAAGAGGCTGTCTAGAGGCCAAGAGTGTAACTCTAGCTGAAGTCCTTCCACATGGAAACATAAAGAGTAGGGAGAACATTCCCTTGCAACCGTATCCCCAACAAGAAAGTATTTTCTTCTTGGGGTTGCTCTACAAAAATGCCTTGACTCTCCTCTTCCTCTAAGACATCTTTCCTCCCTCATGCTCTCCTTTTCTTGCCTCTTCTGCTCCATAGTATGATTCTCCAGGTTTGCTCAGGTTCAAATCAGCACTCCATACATACAGCTCCTTGCATTCTCTACTAATATACTAATAACTTACAAAGACATTTATTTGCAAAGGCTTTAATTTTCATAAATATCATAGTCTTTTTCTCCTCACAAGTTTATTACTCCTCCTTTCCCTCACAACAATATCCAATTTCGAAGAATATAATGAGTAAGAATATACCAAAAAGATAGGAAACTGGAAAAGAATATACTATTTGATCACTCAATCATTATTGAGCACCCAGTATGTGTATTTAGGGTGCCGTGAATACGGCTGTGAACAAGACAAACTCTCACCTCTGTCCCATGGACCTTCCCGCTCAATGCGGGAAGAACAGGGCAAACTGCCCAAAGAGATTCATCTCCACCTTCACGGAACAAGCCACCAAAGACTTGAGTTTCCTCCTTGCTCTTCCACTAACTGTGTGGCAAAATTTCTCCAGGCCTCCATCAAATACAGGGATAAAATTAGAAATATAGAATGCTAATTCAAAGTTCTCAAAGGTTTCCCTCCCTCTTGGGTCTTCCCAAGGACAGCCTCTTCTGGATGGTAGTGAAATCAAATGCAGACATCTCTCACTTAGCAGATGTTCTAGGCAAATGCTGATGGGAAACTTAAAGGAATCCACAAGTCAGATACCACTTACTTGTATTTTTGGACAAAATTCCTTTGAGGTCACTGATCCTTTTTCTAAAGCCAAAACAGATACAAAGAAGCAAATTAAAGGAGACCATAGACGCAAGGACAGCAGCAAAAAGTGTTGTGCTATCTGTCTTATTTTAATGTGCTGAAACCATCACCACATAAAGGGGAAACAAAAGGTAGTCATGCTAATGCCCATATTGCAAAGATATGCTTAAAGTACTTTCAGAAGTCTCTATGAGTTATATATATATATGCATACAAATATAGATATGAAAGATTTCTATTCAAGAGATTAAATTTAGAAATGTTTAGTGCTTTAAGGAGTAAATTTCTCTATTCTGGAAAACTAGTCTTGTTCCATTGTATGGGATTTACCTAGTGAATTTGCAATTGATTTCTTTCCCAGACATTGCAAGCTCAAATGCTTCAGGGGTCAAACAAGTAACAAACATGTAAAGTATCTGTAGGGGTTCAAACTCAAACCACAATAAAAACTAAAACTCAAAACTTTTAAAATTGTGTAAGTCATCTTAATCAATGTTTAGGGAAGAAAAAGGTACCCCCAAAATTTAACAGTAAGGTCACCCCTGAGAGTGACCCTAGTAAGAATCAACACATAATGGATGAGATGGACCATGGATAGAAATTGCCTGTCCTGTAATTGGTCTGTACATGTATGGTTAAGAAGATTCACTATCTCCAGTTTCAGTCAAGTTATCTAGGGTAAAGTCTTAGGGAGACAGGATTGATTCAAATTAAGCAAACAGGAAGAGTGACTGCCAGGCTGCCTTTCCAACAGCCATTCCTTTCCCCTTCTTCATTGTTATCAGAACCTACCAATAGGCTAGGAAAATGTCAGATACTACCTCTCCCAGCCTCTCTTGCAGCTAAGAGTAAAAAGATGACACTGTTCTACCCAAGAGGATATGAGGAGAAATCTGCTGAGAGACATCTGGAAATTTTTTTCTCTGTGGTAATAATAACCACAAGAAGAAAGCTTATGCCTTCCCTGGGCACAGAGGTTAAGGGGGGAAATGGAGACTCCTCGAAGCAAGTTCAGGCAAAAGCCAATGTAAGTTGACCTTCGAAAGGGTTGCTATTACATATTCTACATTTACTCTTGGAGAATGCCTTATAAATAAAAGGTCGTATCTAGCTCTTCATACACTCTCCAAATAAAACACTGCAGGGAATAAGAAATCATGAAATCACGTTTGGAGAAAAGTAAAGAATTCTAAGTGAAAACTGTCATGTTCACTCAGAAAAGAGTTGACAGTGAATAGTTTGCCCTGGGACACTGAAGATTCCCAGAGAGGCCTAGAATAACCATTATGAAGATGCTGCAGAAGGATTGAATATCCTGTTTATAGCAAACATGATGATGAATTTCATAACTGCAGTTAGTGATCTCTGTCAAAGAAAATATTAGGTCAAAACAAAATATAACAAGTTTAACCACTGTTTCAGCTTTCTCCACATAAAAAGTAACACCAAGAGACCATTCTCACTGTACAATGGAAGTATGGTGGAACCTCTGAGGTTCCACTTCAGATCCTCCCAGCTTTAGCCTTCTCTGTGGCCCTTGGCCTCTTGTTCCAGCTCAGCCAACACTGTGGCAGCCAACTCTGTGTAAATTCCAACCAACTTCACTCAGACACACCAGCAGCACCTCACTTCAGGCATCCCTCTAACCTCCTGTCCTGTGGCTTTCCTGTTGACCGTAGGTGTCAGACCCAAAGGACGTGCAGTGCCTGCACATGTACATTCAGGAAGTGCAAGGAAATTAGCACCCAGGGGAGAACCTCTGACCAAAGGGAGACAGGAGCCAACAAATAATTCTCCCTATCTCGCCTGGGAGGACTGTCCTGAGAAGCAATCATTTATATGTCTCTCAATAAACAATTTCCCAAGATCAAGGAATCAGTTACTCTTAATAACCACGCCCTCCTTCCCTGCCTCACTCCACTTTTCCCTTACTCCTGATCCTTCTTAGGGAATTGTACTCCCTAATAAAGTACTAGCACATAAGCCTTGGCCTTAGACTCTACTTTCTAAACAACACAGACTCAGAATGTATTCTTTTTTCTATTGCTGTGCAACAAATTACCACAAACTTAGATGCTTAAAACAAATGCATATTTATCAGGTCACAAATCTGTAGATCAAAAGTCCACCCTAGTGTGGTTGGATTTACAGTTGGGTTCTCACCAGACTGAAATCAAGGTATAGGCTGAGTTGTGTTCTCATCAGGAGTTCAGAATCCTCTAACAAGTTCACCTGGCTGTGGCAGAAGTAGGTTCCTCACAGTTGTAGGGTTGAGGTTTCCATTTCCTTGCTGGCTATCAGCTGTGGCCTGCTCTCGGCTCCTAGAGGCCACCTGCATTCTCTATCACATGGTCCCCTCCATCTTCACAGGCAGCAATGGCACGCTGAATCATTCTTATGCTTCAAATCTTGTTGACCTTTGTGTTTCTGTCCTTTAGACCCAGATTTAAATGACTCATGTGATCAGGTCAGGCCTACCTGGATAATCCCCCTATCTTAAGGTCAACTGATTTGGAAACTTAATTACATTTGCAAAATCTCTTTGGCTAAATAATGTAACATATTCACAGTTTCCACTACACCCAAAGGGAAGTGGATTATACAAAGGCAAGAATCATTTGGGCTCATCTTATAATTCTGCTTATCACTTGGACAGTTGATACCAAGGGTGACCCTAGAAAGCAGACACTTAGGTTGAGGTTTTGGTGCTAGATTACACACAGATCTGAAAGCAATAGGGTTTCCATTATTGGTGGTAAGTGGGGGAAATTCCTGGAATGCCCCCCCAGGTGGAATGACATCACAAGTATGAGCTCTTTCACCTGAATTTAATTGATTTTAGGTTGCGCTGGAAGATGAGGCAATGGGATACGTAATAGCCGTGGTGCTAGAAAAGTATAGGATCAATTATGACTAAAAATTGTGGAAAGACCCTACTGCTATCAACAAAATTGGAAGCTCTGAAAAAAGAAAATGACAGACTCAGGACAACTACCAATTCAAAGCCTGCTTTGAAAGCCAGAGGACCACTGAAGTAACTTTTTAAAATGCTCATCTCCAGTAACCAAAGAGCAGAGTTGCTAGGGAAACAAGCACTGTGCCTCAATCTTAGTGTAGGAGGTTTGAGCTGAAACCTCTCTCTCTTTTTTTTAATCTTAGAAGGGGTATCTTGGCATGTTCCAGACCACAGGATCCCTAAAAAGTTCACCAATGTGGCAAGCCCCTGAATTTTAAAGGGATTTATCTCCCACCCTATAGAATACTTGATTCTACTAGGGCATACTGGTACTTGCTACTTCCTGCTCATTGGGTCTGTTTAGCAAGATGCCATGTGGTTCTCTAACAATTTTCAACATGATTGAAGTCCCTGCAATGGAAAGTAGGAACATTTACATAGTTTGGGGCCAAGAGAATGAATGTGTACTGCTGTCCTTCCCATGCAAAGGTGAACTACTTTTCATCTTCCCTTTTAATGGGGATTGAGAAATATGAATTCACCACATCGATAGCTTCTTATCAAGTGTTAGACGCTGTGTTGATCTGAACCAGTGAAGATACCACAATCAGGACATCAGGGATTGTGATTAATATATGATGACATTAGGATTAATAACTGGTTAAGTCTATGGAAGTCTAAAATCTGCCATAATCCATCCAGATTTTACAGGAACTATACAAGCAAAATGAAAGGGAAAAATGATGGTAACCACAACAATTGCATCTTTTAAGTCTTTCATAGTGATACCAATCTCTGCACTTCCTTTTGGCATGCAGTATGCTTCTGATTTATTATCCTGTCTGCGGGGGCAGACAATGGGGAAGAGTAGTTTTAGGAGCTTCTACTTGGCCTTTCTTACTCTAATGGCCCTTCCTCTACTGGTTAGGAAAGAACTGTGAGAATTCTTCCACTGCTATCTATTATACACTCAGGGACTGAGAAATAGCAAGATTTGTTCACAGTACCATTGGACCCAATGTGAGATAGATTTGGGTCAGAACTCCATTTAACACATGACCTTCAAAAGTACCCACTCCATCTGGAGGTCCATGACAGAGTCCTGGGTTACCTGGTTTCAGTGTCAACCTGAATCTCATACCTAAAAATCTTTGAATCTGAGTATTCTATTTTTCCTAGTATAATTACCCTGACAAATGTCTACATGTCTCTCTAGGGAAGGAGAGGGAGAAATACTTACTTATATACTTATCTTATGTTATAAGGTCCTTCCTCAAAAAGACCTGTCCTCGCCTTAAAACAAAGGGATCTGGATCTCTGAAATGACTTAAATCTAGAAATTGGGTGGTGGGTGACCTATAATACTTTTTCTTTTACAATGTCTAAAATTAGCTTTCTACTTACCAACTTTCAATTCTTTTTTGAGTGACATCCTAATTAGCTATCTACCTCAACCCTAAGAAAATCATGCTCTATTAAGCTGTCATTAGAGATATCTGTAGGTAAAGACACCCTGTTTGTCTTTCTGGACTTGCTTTCCTTTGATGGTTAAATGCTTTTTTTCCCTATGACAGTTGAGTACCAACATCTGACCTCTATTATTTTGGAATACCATTAACCCCATTGATATTATAAGATACAATTCCATAGCAACATGGCCTATGAAAGTGAACTACCATTGAGTTTCTCAAAGACAGGTCCCCTGTAACTGATGAATTCCTTATTGTCTTAACGAAGGGGATCTTATCAGGACCCACTGGGCAACATAATCAGATGATGAGTGTTCATGGTTTTCCCTGACTCTCTGATACATTCCTCAGTGTTGGGCCAAGGCAATTCAGTATCTTCACCTCATTTACTTTATTATTTATTTATTAGAGACAGGGGTCTCACTCTATAGCCCAGGCTGAGTGTAGTGGCAGATCATGGCTTACTACAAGTCCAAATTCCTGGCCTCAAGCGATCCTCCCACTTTAGCCTCCTGAGTAGCTAAGACTATAGGCACATGCCACCACATCTGGCTAATTTTTAAATTTTTTGTAGCGACAGGGCCTCGCTATGTTGCCCAGGCTGGTCTCAAACTCCTGACCTCAAGCGATCCTTCTATCTCGGCCCCCCAAAGCGCTGGGATTACAGGCATGAGCCACTACACTCAGCCCTCATTCACTTTAGTTCATCATTACATCCAACTTTGGTTCAAGGAGGCATCAAACGGACTATTTAGATGGCATTACATGTCCTTCGTATAACATTTAACCCCAAAGTTTATAAGTCCCCAGTAAACACTCCCCTATTCAGACTTATATTCTGCTCTCCATGATCCAATTCCCTCAAGATTTACTTCTCAAGGTCTCCAAAGCAATCCATAAAAGCCATACAACTCCAAAGTCTTTGTATAATTATCATTGCCTCTGTACCATTCAAGTACATAACCATCACACAACTTAGTGTTTCTCCTTCCACTGGTATCTCATTCCAATCCACCATCGATGAGTTTTAGTAATTTTGATGCTATCACATTCCAGGGGTTATCACCATCCATATACAACCTGAGATTGGGTTCTTATTGCCATTTGACCAATCAGTAGCCCAGCTCTAAATTCCCCTTATGATACTGCTTTCTAGTTTCATTTCCGATACTGTCTTAACCCAGGTTCTTCTGACAGTTGAACCCCAAACAAAGTCTGTATGCAGGGAGTTATTTGGGAAGTGGTCCTAGTGAGCAAGATTGAGAAGCAGGAGTGAAACCTCCCAAGATGCATCTCAGAACTGTTTGCCAGGTACAAAAGAAGGAAGCATTTGTTCATCACTCCCATCTCTCTTTGGTCAAGGATGACCCCATGGATATTATCTCCACTGAAATTCTTGTTTGCCTCGTATGAGTGTTCAGAGATTCTGTGGGTGTCACTCCTCAGTATTAGAGAAGCTCTAGGGCAAGAACCAGAGGCTAAGATAAGGCACTATCAGAATAAGACTGCATGCAGCTTGTGAACAAATGTGAACCTGAAAGAACCAATCCTTCAAAATGGACCCCAAATGGCTAACTGAGCCTAAATTTAAAATAGAGCTAAGTGGCCATTTGCTGACTTGAGGTCGTACATGTACCCTGAGTTCCTCCAAAACCCACCCCTCTGTTTAACTTTGGGCCTTCAGGTGCTCACCTGAGCTGACCAGAGCTCACCTGGACCAACCAATCAAGCTAACCTGCCTTGACCGACCAGGGTTCAGCTGCCTCAACCAATAAGGACTCAGCTGTATCAGCCAACCAAAACTAAGTGAGTTTGAGTCCTTAATTTGCATAAATGAACCTGACTGAGAACCTGGGCAGGAACCATCCCTGTAAAACCCTAACCGTCCCTTTGTTCTGTGGGACACAGTTTTGTTTTATGCAGGCCGTGTATCCTCATTTTTCAAATTGTTCGCTAGAATAAAGTCTCTTTCCTCCAAATTCCTTTTCAGAGAACTTTCGTTCACAACCTAGTCTAAGCCTACAGGACCTAATTACCAAAGCAGAGTAAGAGGTGGAGCCAAAGGATCTAAGGAGTGCACAAGAAAGTGTTCAAAGATATTATATTTGATGAATTCAATCCAAGCTGATTCAGACCAGAAATACTTATGTGTGGAAGAATGCTGAATCCTGGAAGTTAGCGTTTTTGTGCCCCAAAGAAGCAAGCTTGACATCTGATTAAATACAGCTAGTTGAACACATGATTTTACTCCTATTCCTGCCAAAATCCCACTAAATGAAAGTACAAGCATTAAAAAGGCCCCCAGCAACAAAGAAAATGGGAGAGAAAATGAAAGCAGATGAAAGAGGTCAACACAAACCTTGGAAGCTAGAATGAAGATGGATAAGTAGTAACTGATTTAACACAGTAGAAAAAAACATCTAAACTTCCAAGAGGGCATAGAGGGAGGCAATAATAAGCATCCCTGATAGCCTTAGAAATTAAACACACCAGGAAATGCCAAAGGCAAGCAGATAGGTAGGGCTGAGAACAGGATCACTTTTAAGTCTGTATAGAGAACATTCAGAGCACCTGATCCCCTCCCCAATTGTTTCCCTCCTCCCTGTGCAGCCAAAAACCACTCTTACCTACTCAAGCAAAAGACTATTGTTGACCTTCTGGAGAGGCTGAACCAGACAGATTCCAACTGATTGAAGACCCAATGTGCTAAACATTGCAGAAAATTTTTCATTTCTGTCAGCAAGTTTCTAGAAAAATTAGTGATAGGTCCTGTCAAAAGAAGACTTGGAAACAGAAGCATTCAGAAAAGGAAAGAAAAACTTTACCTGCAAAGAGTATAAGTAGGTCAGACCCAGAATGACTG
The DNA here is from genome assembly GCA_004363605.1 of Indri indri. NCBI lineage: Eukaryota > Metazoa > Chordata > Mammalia > Primates > Indriidae > Indri > Indri indri. The sequence continues at coordinate 45,850 of RJWJ010000682.1, read as the reverse complement.
GCTCACCAAATTAAAAACACAAGTTTTTAAAGGAAAAAGAAAACCCACAAAAGTACCACAATACCAAGTTTACATTATTTACATTGTTTACATGGTTCATGATGGAAAAAACCATTTTCTCACATAGTTATCTCATTCACAAAGGTCATGACTTATCTTCAAACATCACATAGTAAAAATCAGGAATAAAACTTTTTCTGTTAGACAGTCCAGACTTACAGGAAATAGTCAAGGTTTTATTATGTGGAGGACCAGAACCATACAGACCCTACTATTTTTAGATTGTCTCAGGGTAAAAAGTACTTAGTCATATTACCATCTGGGTAAAATATCAGTTTTTGCTTCTACAATACAATAAAAAAGTAAGCAAATAAACAGCAACAACAAAAAAAGTGAGGCAATTATTAACTTCAGAGAAAACAAAAGATCATACATGCTAGCTTTTCTCCATTCTCTATTCTTCTTTGCTTCAGGCAATTGACCTGTGTACACTGCATGGCCCGGGCCTCTTTGTCCTTTGGACTCTAATTGGGTTCAGCCAGTGGGAAACAAGGGCAGGAGTGGTTGGGATATTTATTCCACCCTCATCTCAACCCCAGCCACCAGGCCATGGTATTTTGGCAGCAGCTTTTGTCTGGTGACCCCTCCCCCACAGTACAGCTATGTGTGTACTGGGGTGGAGTGGGTAGTAAGAAAGCTAAATCCTCATCTTCCCTAGTAGGAAATCTATAGATAAGATCTAAAACTGAAAAAAATAAATAACAGTATATTATTTAGGCCGGGCGCGGTGGCTCACGCCTGTAATCCTAACACTCTGGGAGGCTGAGGTGGGCGGATCGTTCTGAGCTCAGGAGATCGAAACCAGCCTGAGCAAGAGTAAGACCCCGTCTCTACCAAAAATAGAAAGAAATTAATTGGACAGCTAAAAATATATATAGAAAAAATTAGCCGGGCATGGTGGCGCATGCCTGTAGTCCCAGCTACTCGGGAGGCTGAGACAGTAGGATCGCTTGAGCCCAGGAGTTTGAGGTTGCTGTGAGCTAGTCTGACGCCACGGCACTCGCCCCAGGCAAGAGAGTGAGACTCTGTCTCAAAAAAAAAAAAAAAAAAAAGTATATTATTTAGAAATATAGAAATAAATACCAGAAAATCACTAGCTTCTTTTAAGATATTTTTTAAAATGTTTGAAAATGTTGAGTATTTTTACCTCATAGAAAAAAGAATTAGGAAATGAAGATTGATGGAGTCCAGTAACATTATCATAGTTCTAAAACTAGGTACATGCATTTAATTTTTAAAAATAAAAATTCAGCTTTAAACAAAGGCAGTTCCTTAAAAATTTTTTTTAAAAAGTGTCAATACTGAATTCCCCTTTTTGACTTTTTGACCAATAGAAGAGGGAAAAGTGCCCAGATATACTCTAGGGTCTATTGAGATTTAAAAACAGGGCCCCACCTGCGGTGGCTTCCATTTCAGGATCATTGCCCAAGGCCTTGGCAACTGTGCCTCGCTAGCTGAATGCTTTAACTCAGCGTCGAATTCCAGTTGGCTCCAAATGTTTGTTCATCTTTGAGAGACCCTAGTACGTATGAAACTAAATCCACAAGGAAATCTTTTTCCTCAAACATTAGTACTTTGTTGAAAGAATGCATTCAACTGCCACGTTTGAACTTAATTTAGGGTGATCATCCCAACATTTTGAGAAAAGTAAACATTAATTTAACTTGATCTCAGAAGTTATTAAAGAAAAATTAAACCACAAACATAAAGCCACTGTCAGCTCTTTAAAGGCAGTGAGTCTAGAGCTGTTCTCTGGATATTCAGCCAGAATTTTAATACACAACGAAGTCTTATCTTACCTTAGGGTTAGATTCAAATGTTAGCACATGCAGGTAAAAGCACATAGGCAAATTACCCTTGATAATCCTTTGGGAAGACTCCATGTTGGAGTCCATTACCCTGAGTAAATTCTGCAGAGACACTTTTTGCTTCATTGTTGAAACAGATTTTTGTCTCTTGAATTGAGCACAGACAAGAATAACTGACATGCATTTGGGCTGTAAAAATTAGGTGTCTTTAGCAATAGAATCACGCTCAGTTTGGTGAGATTTTCACTCTACAAGAAGCCCTCAGGTACAGAGCAGAGCTAAGGAATAACTTATTCACATGTCTCAGATCACATTCAGTCAGGGACATATGCTCACTGAGTGGAACAGTGGGTGGATTCTCCCACACCGATCAAATATTATTTCTCTTTCTTTTTGCAGAGTACTTAATTTAAACAATTAAATGCATATGTGATGCAAAATAAGTGTGATTTTGAATGAAATGAGAGATAATCTAAATAGGTAGAGTGGGAATACATTTTCACAGTATAGCAATCCAGATGTGCAAGGGTATAATTTTCTTTATCTATGGCTAAAATTAAATTTAGCTCTCACGATCCCATTTCCTCTGATAGCAGAAAACTTAGTTGTGCCAGTTCTAGGGAATCAAGTCACTTCCATCTTAAAGATAATCTCTTAAGATTCTCTTCCTTTCACTTTTCTTTCTCCTCCTTTCCCAGAATAATCTAATTCCATGGGGATCACCTATCATCCTAGCACCAGGAGAGGGGTGTTGGTCCATGTGTCATCACTGTCCTCACTAGCCTTCCTGAAGTATAAACGTTTCACCAAGTTTTAAGCAGCAGACTTTGTCTCTACCAGGTTGGTAGCCAACATGAGGCCTAGGTAATCTGTCCTCTTTGCTGTTTTGGTGCTCCAGACCTGCCTGGAGGCTTGGTGGTCTCTCCTTCACTGTCTCTCAATGGCACTCCTGATCCTTCACAACTCAGCCACATCTCTCATCCCATCCCTTGCTAAAACTGTTCTCCCCTGACTTCTACCCTGGAGTTCCCTAATTCCACAACATGGTGATGCTCTGATGGACACCCCGCCTCAGTTAGGAACTTCATTCTAGGTCCCACTAAGACATGCAAAATAATTTGCAAATCTATTCTAGCCTCAGGGACTAAGGAATATTTGGGGGTCAGGGGTGAGTAAGGCAACTCTGTCATATCCTCTCTACCTAAACATACTATGCTTCCTTTTCTTCTCTATTGTGATCACACCACCACCACCACCACCTCCCCCTACCCCCAAATGGCCCAGGGCACTCTTCCCTGAGCTCTAGATGGATTGAGGAATTCCCACATTTCTCTGAGATTTCTATTCATATCCAACCAGAATTTTTATTTAGAGAGAGGAGCTATAGAGTGCAAAGTCCCATCCTAACATCTCAACTCTTAATTTTTCTCTTCAAATGCTCTGAGCTCCTCCAACTAGCCTAGAAAGAAATCCTACATCCTCTCTTTCTGGCTGGAAGCATCTGACATCATTATACATGTGTAAATGGTATGCCCTAAATCAAAATGGAGGAGGGAGTACTTCCCTCCCACCCATCCCTGGCTCTTGCAAACTAAAAGCTCTCAGACTTTTCATCAAATTTGAGGAGTTTTCAGACATTATTTTGTAAGGCTGGTGGCAGGCACCCCTCCCCTCCCTAAAGAAAAAAAGAGAAGCCCACGAGACCCGCCCTAATACTGTAACAAAGAGCTCTCCACTTTGCGCTGAAAAAAAAACCCCATCCCCCAACTCTGAAACCTTTATAAGCCTGCTCAACACTTCCGGGGCTCGACTTCTCTGGCCCCCTCTCTCAGGACCAGTGAACCTCGCCCAGGAGCGCTCTTTTTCCCCTTCCCCCAATAAAGCCTCCTTGCTTGCCCTTTTCACTCTGCTCGTCTTTCTTTCTCTGGCGCCACCCATCCAAAAACCTTACATATTTCATCACGTATTCTTTCTGTCTATTTCACTCTCTTCTTTCCTTCTGGAACTCCCAACATGTATGTGTCGGTATGCTTGACGGTTTCTTAAACTTTTGGAACCAATAAGTCTCCCAGTCTTTGCTGAGTGGCCCTGTGTACATGCTGAGGCATACCTTCAATATTTAGTCAGACAGGTGACAACTTTGCTTTAGCCTTCCCTTTCTATAGAGCCTGAAGGTCAGTTAGAAGTGAGAGCCTGAGGTTTTCTCAGGTCTTTCCTGAGCATACACACAGCTCTTGGTATGCACAGAGCCCTGCACAGGCATATGGCCTTCCAAATTCCTGGGAATATGTCACAGTTTTTCAAAGTGCCTGTAAGCATCCCACTCCTCAGTTTTTCCTTTTAAGCTTTTCAGTTAGCCTATTGTTTTCGCCAACTGTTATCCACCACCTCAGCCAGTCAAAAAGTTAAGCAATTACCTCTAAAAGTTTTCAACAAAGTCCTATCTCAGGGGAAAAGCCCTTTTGTAGTGACCCTCAGTGAGGTCTAAGTTACTTGAAATAAAGAGAGTCTTGAAAATAGGTCTTCCAGAGAACCATCAGACAGGTCAAATAATGAAATTCTCTGGGAATGAGGCATTGAAGGAGCAATGACCCTGCTCTGCCCATTCCAATGGGTACCACACTGCTGGTTTCACCTGGTTCAACTGTTGGTTTTCAGGCTGCCACGGAGATGGAGAGTGGAGGATGGGAACAGAGCAAGTTAAATCGCTGCAAAGCTCACAATTCTTATTTAGATTCAGCTATTTTCTTGAAAAAATGCTCCCTAGAGTGTTGCAAACTTTTGGTTAACTTCCAGAGGTCTGAAAAAGTTTATTCTGACAATCTTTTCCAGTTTTCTTGCTGCTTTCTTGGAGGAAAGAATTTTCATAGGTCCTTACTTCACCATTTTTGCTGATGTTATCCTAGTACAGACTTTTAATACACAGACATTTTAATGTAGACTTTTAAAAGCATTTTAAAATGCAAAGCTAAGCAATAACTATTTTGTTTTCAGCTGTGCCTGCTCTCTCTCAGGGATAATAATAGTAACAGTAATAACAAGATAACATTTATTGGTAGCCATGTGCCAAGCACCATTCTAATAATTTTACCTGTATTATCTCAATCTTCAAAATAATCCCATTAGACAGACATTATTATTATACCAGTTTACAAATAATGAAAATGTGGCTAAAGAGTTTAAGTAACTTCCTTAAAATCAATAAATGAATTAATACCTTTTGCAACAATTCTGGATGGAACTAGAGGCCATTCTCCTAAGTGAAGTACTGCAAGAATGGAAAAAGAAACACCACATGTACCCACTATTAAATTGGAACTAACCGATCAGCACTCATGTGCACAGATGGAAGTAAAACTCAACAGAATCATGCAGGTGGGAGGGGGAAGGAGGGGATGGGTGAAATCATACCTAATGGGTACAATGTACACTATCTGGGTGATGGGCACACTTCCAACTTTGACTCAAGCAGTACAAAAGCAATCCATATAACCAAAACATTTGTACCCCCGTAATATTCTGAAATTAAAAAAAAAAATCAATAAGAACTAAATGGTGGAGACTGGATTTGAGCCCAGGCTATCTGGCTCTAGAATCAAGGATTGTGAGGCAATATGGAACTAGGAATTACCAAAATGAAAAATAGCTCAGTTAATATTTTTGAAACATTAACCCACTAGATAGGCTTTTATTTTATAGATGTCTAGATTACTTTTAAGTGTAAGAAGCATTCATACCAGATATTTCTTGATTATATGAAGTAATTTTAATATCTTTGATAAAGGCAAATTATTCAAGATACAACTAAAGATTCTTGAATTTTCAGAATTATCAGAATTTTTATATAAACTATTTAACAAATCAAAAACAAAATCCTTTACCAGACAATAATTTCCGCCTTTTGTTTGAGTAAATACGATCATTGTACCTTTAAGATCCCTTGTGGTGGTGAAATCTTTTCGAGACATTCGTTTAGTTAGTTCATTTTCAATTTAACAGAAATCTTAGAGCCTTTACTCTGTGCCAGACACTGAGGATGTGATAGTGAACAAAGCAGATTCTGCCAGCATGAGACTCAGAGCGTAGTGGGGAACTTAGCCATGAAATAATAACGTATGTGATCAGCATTATGAAAGAGGAAGCACAGAGAATTATGATATCACATGATGAGAGACCAGAGCTATTCCGAAAGACTGCAAAAGGCATCTTTGAGGATGGGACATTTAAAATGATGGGAAGTCCAGGCAGAGGAAACAGACATGTGAAGGCTAGAGGGCCAGAAAGAATATAGTTTGTTCAAGAACTGAGAGCAGCTTAGGGTGACCAGAAAACAGAAAATGATGGCAAAAGGCAGACAAGGAGAGAAAAGGACAGGGCTGGAGGATCTTGTCTGTTCAAAAGGATTTGTTTAGATGGCTTAAAGTCCCCAAAGAACCACATACTATACATACATGTAAATATTCTTTGAGCATGTCATTAAGAGGTTGCCCAATGGCAGCCTATGTAGCAGGATTCTGCTTTTGGCTGGCAGTTTTTAATAAAGAATTGCCTGCCTTCCTCAAGAAAGTTAAAATCTATCTAAAGGTGGTGCTAAGATAGAAGGATAAAAGGTTCATGAGAAAACTGGTAAAAGCAGACCAAAATATAAAACTTGAAAGAGAGAGAGACACAAGAATAAACTATGCCTGGAAGTAACAATACAACTGAAGTTATTCCAAGGTTCTCTCTAACTACTGTCTTCTCTTGTCAGGTATTTTATAACACACCATCTATCATCTTCATGACAACCCTTTGAGGTGTTATGTTTCCCCCTTTCATTTGAGAAAATCAACACTTAGAAAATACACATGACTTCATTCATTTAACAAGTACTTATTGACAAGTGCCTATCAGGTTCTGGTTCATCAGTGAACCCAAACTCACAGAACTTATATTCTAGGAGGAACTTGTTCAAGTTCACACAGCTGATAAACTGAAACCAAGATTTTTTGAGCTAGAAAGACTAGACTCTCTTCTATTGCCTCACACTGAACAAGAAAGGCTACTTTTTTTCCCTTAAATATTATATGGAAGGCTCCTGAATGGTTCACTAACAATGAATTTGATTCTGTTGTTGGTTCAAGTGAGCTCTCCATTATTTGCTGTTAATTATAGCAGGTACCTTGATTTCTCCCTGTAGTTGACATTATAGAAAAGGTATCTAATGAGAGGCTGGTTTTACCACCTTAGTAACATAGTTAGAACCATTCAGACTCATAAGACTGTGAAAAATGGATACTATATCCCAGCTGTGAGTTGCTGTTGGCTTCATCTCCTATTCTTCTTTGGTCTCTTATTTCCTTTTCTATTTGAAGCCCTCAGAAAGGAGCCCTCAAAACCCATGCCTTCTCTTATAGCAACATTAAAGATTCCCCAGGGTCCAGCTCATCACTCAGATGTGTCTGCCTTGCTGTTCTAGTTCCAGATCTCTGGCTGCAGTCTCAAAAGGACAAGGCAAAGGTATTTATCTTCCCTAATCTTTCAGAATTCTCGCTTCCCCTCTGATGCTATTCCAACACTCTTGAATTAGGGAAATTTGAAATGTTATCACATATCACACATTCAAAGAGAATAAAATCAGAGAGACTCCCATGGAACTGCTCTTCTAGGAGATTTTTCTTTTGAAAACACTGATTCTTTGAGAAAGTGAAGAGGGAAGACATTGGGAGGAGAAAGAAAAGGTAGGGTTGTCCTCCAGGTCTTCCTTTTGAAATGTTTTCCTAGATTGTAGCTAGGATGGGGGAAAGGTGGCTAGAAGGGGAAAAAAGGGTTCTACATTCTCAAAAATACAGCCTCAATACATTTATAACAGATTTCATCCATGAAATCTCTGGATTTCTCTATCCATATTTAATAAGCTGGCATTCTTTATAGGTCTCTTTTATATACTCTCTTTTAAACTCTTTGAAGTCTAAGAATATCTATGTATTTATATTATTCTGTTATTATTAGCTAAACTTAACAAATAAATACCAGTAAAACTACTTTGCAAGAAAGAAATAGTATTTTTCTAAGGAGATGCTCTTCTCAAAACAGGAACAGATTCATGCAACATCCAGCAATCCTAGTGGGACATAGTCTCTCTCTGCCCTGTGCTGTGTGTGTTATCTTTATTTCAGCTCCCATAACATCCCCACCGTCCTTTTGTAACCCTCTTACCAAGGAGATCCATATCTGGTGAAATTCAACTAGCCTGCCGTCTTATATAAACAAACATAACTGGAGCAGACAAGAGATTGATGACTGCAACTAAGAGAAGATTAGCTTCAAAATTGTGAAGCAGACAACTTCAGATTTCACTCATCACCTAATGCACCAACTTGCTGGGATCCTCAAGAGAAGAGACATAATTTGCTTTCTTTCTTGGTAGATACTGGAAAGAATCCAGCAATTGCATTGACACTTTGGCATCACAACACATTGTATAGTTGTAGCTCTACATTCCATATAATTTTGAAGAGCTGCTTTTCACCTTTCAGAGATTATATTATGAAGTCCTGTGGATTCTACCTTGAAAATACCACATACCCCACATGTCCTGTCCCCTCTCCAACTTCACTGCCATTACTCCTGGACATGGCCTTATCTTGCCTGGATTTCTACAGTAGCCTCATAATTGGTTTTACCACTTTAACCTCTCCAATCCACTCTCAACATGGCAGCCAGAGCTAAAACATCAATTCTTTATGTCATTTCTCTGTTTGACATTCTCTAATGGCTTCTATTTCAATGTAAGACAAAATTTAAAATCCCTAACCAATGATCTTGCAGAACTAGGCCTCTGCCTGTTTCTCCAGTTCATGTCTCCTTTGCTAACTGAATTCCCACAACACACTGTCCTTTATTTCTCTTGAAACTACAAGTTTTTTCCACTTCAAAGATTTTGTTTGCTTCATCCCAGGAGTTCCAGCTGCAGTGAACTATGACCACACCACTGCACTCCAGCCTAGGTGACAGAGCAAGACCTTATCTTTAAAAAAAAAAAAAGAAAAGAAAAAGTAGACTTTGTGCCTGCTATTCCCTCAGGCTGGGATGCTCATCCCCTATGCTTCGTCTGATTAACCCCTGCTCATTCATCTGAGCTCAGCCTAGATACCAGTTTTTCAAAGAGGCCTCCTCACTCACCCCAATCAAAAACATCTAAGTAGGGCTGGGGAACCTGTGGCCTTCAGGCCACATGTGGCCTTCTAGGTCCTTAGTAAGTGCAGCCTTTTGACTGAATCCAAACTTTACAGGACAAATCCTTTTGTAATATTTCTATTAATACAGTTTTGATCATCTTTTATATTTTTATTTTAGTTTTAAAATGAATGTATTTAAAATACCAAAGAATAAAATAAGTTTCAACGAAATAATCCTCCCAGATTGACCTGCACAATTAGAACATTAGTAAGCCACAAGAACTAAATTGACTGCTGCTACACTCACGATTTAGTTCTAACTTCCCCCTCCTGTGTGGTGCCACTACCACAGGAGGCTGGTTGGCGAGAGTTTATGGGGGTGGAGAATGCCAGTCTGTTATCAGCTTTTGACAACAGAGCACTGCGTTTCTGTTTGAAGTGGAATTTGTGAATAGTTGCACAGATCAACAGTATTTTTTAATTCTGTATGCTTAACAGCCCATCATATCAAAGCAGACAGAAGACCAAGAGAATGCTGAAAGAAGAAAACAAATTCTTTAATGAGGATTTGGAATTGCAATATTATCTTGTTTCTGCTAAAGATGATTTGCTTGCTTTGTGATACTGTAAAATCAACATTAAAGAAATTCAATGCTTATCAGCATTATGACACTCAGAAGGACCACAAATATTTTAAATTAGAGGGAGAAGCACAAAAGGTTGTACTGCAGAAATTAAAAGATGAAAAGCAAAGCAAAGACAATTCTTTCAAGCAGCCATAAGACCTGGAAATAATGCCACTGAAGCAACTTATAAAATAGTTTAGGTACTCAGGGGAAAAAAGGGAAGCCACTCAGTGATGTAGAAATTGTGAAAGAATGCATTGTCGAAGCTGTAGGATACTTAGACCCTGATAACATTTCAAAGTAGAAACAACTGCCTCTTTCAAGGAGAACCAAAACTGATTGGCAGCATGAATTAGCCTTCAACTTAACAGAACAACTTCATGCAATACTTCAAAAGGAAAATATATATTATTCAATCACTTTGGGTGAATCAGCTGATACTACTAACTCTGCACAGGTTTTGTACTTCATTCGGGTCATAACAGTAGATTTTTGTTGCTATAAAGAGTTACTTGCAGCCGGGCAAGGTGGTTCACACCGAGGGAGGAGGCAGGAGCATCGCTTGAGCTCGGGAGTTCAAGACCAGCCTGAGCAAGAGTGAGACCCCCGTCTTCACTAAAAATAGAAAAAATAGCCAGGCGTGGTGGTGCACGACTGTAGTCCCAGCTACTCAGGAGGTGGAGGCAGGAGGATTGCTTGAGCCCAGGAGTTTGAGGTTGCTGTGAGCTAGGCTGATGCCACAGCACTCTAGCCCAGGTAACAGAGCAAGACTCCGCCTCCAAAAAAAAAAAAAGAGTTACTTGCTTTGGACACTCTTACAAACAGAACACAGGGAATACATATCTTTAACAATTGTCATGATAAATGTCGTAAAGTTGTTGGACTGAATTTTGTAAATTTAGTGAGTGTATGATACTCACGGTGTACCTTCCGTGGCAGGAAAAGATGAAGGGTTTATTGCACAGATAAAAAAAACTATTGACAGATCCAGATGCTCTCATTTCTTTTCATTGTATCTTGCATCAGCAAAATATTTCTGCTACAGCTACTATTTTAAGTGACACTTAACAACAAGTTATAAGTATTGTGAACTATATTTGTGCAAATGCAACACAGCATCAACAATTTTGTAACATGCTAAAGTTGAATGATGAGGTATTCAGTGTGGATTTGCCATATCATTCTAAAGTGCGTTGGCTATCTCAGGGATAGGTGTTAGCCAAAATTTTATCTCTGAGAGAACAGCTAGTTAAATTTTATGAAGAACGGAATCAGCAATGTGAATTATGGAAAGACTATTTCTGTAGGAATATAGAATTTCTGTGTGATATCATGTGAAATCAAAATGACTTGAATATTTCTTTGCAAGGTAAAACTAAGTCTATGTACGGTATGTGGCCAAAAACTCCAACCATTTCAAAAAAATCTCTCTTTTTTCAAAACACTTCTTCAAAAAGAAATTTTGGATGAACATTCTCTCCAGTTAGCAAAGTCCTTGATGAGCAGGATGATATATGCAAAGCATTTGAAGAATACCCAGCTGTTATAGGTTATTAATTGGAAGATACAATGAAAGGTTCACTGACTTTGAGAATCATGACATCACACTCAAATAACATTTCAGCCTCACCCAGTTGCTATCACCAAAGCACCTAAAGACCTACAGACGGAATTGATTGAGCTTCCAGTAGATGACATTTTAAAGTCATTGTTTGATGCTAAGAAAGATCTAACTGAAATATGGATAATGCAGTAGAATAGCCATGCCTTTGGCAACATGCCCAAAAAAATGCTTTCTTGCTTTTCAATCACTTATTGCTGTGAAGCTACATTCTCCTACCTAATCCAAATCAAGACACCCTTAAGGTCACAAATGACTGATACCCATCCAGAGGATCAACTGAAACTGCGGACCTCCATGCTACAACCAAGTATTCAAATGCTTTCCAACAAAAAACATACACAACAAAGTCATTAAAAGGTTAGTTAACTTTAAAATTAACAGTTTTCATTTTTTTTTGAAATTATTGAGAACATATAATAGATTTTTACAAAATAATGTAATTTTAAGTATATCTAATTAAAGTTTCTTGAATGCAGCCTTATCTGATTACAGCTAAATTGATGTATCCTTCCAACATGAAAAGGTTTCCCACCCTGATCTAAATTATACCCTTCTCTCATCTCATAGCACTCACTTTCCAAATTTATACCTTAATTTGTATGTTTATTTGTTCCATCTCTGTCTCCCCTACTATAATAAATCTCCATGCATACAGGGATATTGATGCCTTGGGCCCACTGTTTCCAGTGCTAGAGCAGTATCCATCATAATGGTATGTGCACAACAGATGATTAGTCAATGAATGAACAGATGAATATTTGTGGGCACAGTGGCTTACGCCTATAATCTTAGTACTCTGGGAGGCCAACGTGGGAGCATCACTTGAGGTCAGGAGTTCAAGACCAGCCTGAGCAAGAGTGAGACCCCATCTCTACTAAGAACAGAAAAAATTAGCCAGGCATGATGGTGCATGCATGTAGTACCAGCTACTCGGGAGGCTAAAGCAAGAGGATGGCTTGAACCCAGGAGTTTGAGGTTGCTGTGAGCTAGGCTGATGCCACAGCACTCTAGCCGGGGCAACAGAGTGAAACTTTGTCTGAAAAAAAAACAAAAAAAAAACCCCAAAAAACAAAAAACACAGATGAATATTTGTGGAAGAAAGAGAATCACAACAGCCTCTCTGCCTTTACTCAGCCTCCCTGCAGAAGCCCTCTCCCATGGATAACCATACAACTTCCAGAGAATCTAATGTAGCTCCTCCTAGACACCTTGTATATGACACTGAGACTTTTTTTGTGGATGAGGCATTTTACCCATACTCCCAATGAATCGACTCTATAATGGGTCCTTAACTGACTCTACTACCAACAATCCTGCTCCCCGCCTCCTCTCTCCCCACCAGGCAAATTCACTCTGACATCAGAGGAATAGAGGCTTTTTAAAACTCTGCCCTCTTAATTTGATCATCTAAGGCCATTCATTTTCTTCTGCTTCCAGTCCCTGTGTCTGCTAGCTACACAGGTCTGCCCTTGCCCTCTGAAGCCATTTCCAACAAGCCCCAACCCACCAGCTCTGTCCATCAACTGTGCCTTGGGCACAAGCTCTGCCCAGACACTTCCTCTTGACTCTCCATCCCATTCTAGCAACCACCTAGCTTCTGACACTCAATTTTTTCTCCCAGTTCTGGCTCCACTCTCCACGCTTGAGTTCAGTGACTGAGGGAACAGCCCAGCTTGGCATTCTTCCCACCTAAGGGCAAAGCTTGCATTCATACTTTAGATCTCTCCTGTTGGCTGTTTGGGGGAAACGTTCACCCTGGCACCAGTTCTGTGGCCAGCACTTGGACCAAGATTAGACAAGTCTCTCCACAAAAGAGGACATCAGAGAGATCTGGCCTTTGCCACCTCTGTCCCCCATTTCCTTCTGGTAGTCCATGAGGATTATGTTTGGCCTCTCATTCCTTTGTGTCCTCAGTCATGAACGCCCTGCCTTCCCACCCCCATCCAACCACTCACTAAATCTGGTAACCAATTCCAATTCCTCTGCAAAGCTTATTCCAGATCTTCTAAGTCCTTCCCACCCCTTCTATGACTTGTTTATTCAATACATGAAATTTTCTACAGAAAGTCGGAAAAAAGAGAAACCCAAATTTAAATCCCATTCCTGTCACTTCGTAGCTATGGGGCCTTGAGTAAACAACTTAATATCTTAAAGTCTCATTTAAAAAAAAAATCCATGAAAAGAGATTGATAACCTACAATATTTGGCTGCTAGCACAGATGTGTCACACAAAAAATGAGCAACAAAGGACAAAAAGAAGGAATGTGTTCATCATTTGCAGAGACATGGTACTATAGCAATAGCAAATAAATGACATCGTATTTTTGGCTATATAATTCCTGTAGATGCTGAGGGAAATCATGATAGCAGCATAGTAAGGACAGATGTGTGGAGAAGAAAGCTGGGCCTTAAAGAATGAGTAAATTTAACAATGAGAAAAGGAGGCTCTCCCAGAGGGCCAACAGGAGCCTGAGCACAGGACAGCCGCGAGACTTTGCAAAGGCACAGCTGAAGAGAGTGAAGGGAACAGTTGAGGAAAAGCAGAAAGTAAGTCTGAAAAGATGGAGACAGGCCAGTTCAGGAAAGACAAGCCCAAAGCGAAGCCCAGGTTTCCCCTCACTTCTTGCCTCATCTCCATTGCTTTGGGTTTTCCCTTCTCTGTAAGTGAACACTTGAGTTGCATCACCCCTAAGCATTTGTTTATCTGTAACTCAATTAACCTAGCCCAGGAGTGACGTAGCTCACACTTATCCAAGTAACTAATTAATGTTTGTAAAATTCAGATGCCACCTAAAATAATTGTCATGAGGATGTTGTCGGAGACCCTGCAAATGCCTTGGCTTAGCCCCGGACGTGGTGACAGAGGCAGGGCCCTCTCACTCTGCTCCCCGGCCTTGCTTCACTCTGCTTGTTCCTTAAATGTTTGCTGACATCACACAGAGATAGTTATGAAATGTTTCCAGTTAATCCACATTTGCAAAAGTTCTTGAACTCTTGGCTCTTGTACAAAGCAGCTGGGTTTAAATTTTTTTTTAAAGTAGTTTCAAGGTAACTTCTATTTGTGTTTATTTTTCTACCTGTTTAGACCTCAGTATCCCTAGTTAAGTTAGATATTTATTTTCTTTTACACCTGGTTAGGTTATAATAATAATATCAATACTAACTCCAGATAAATAATGTAACACTAACACTAATGTTGATTGGGTGCTATGTGCCAGGCATTTTACCTATATCATTGCATGTATTCCTCACAATACCATGAAGTAGGTACTATTATTATCTTCATTTGCTAGAGGAGGAAAAGGAAACACAGAGATAAGTAACCTGCCCCAAATCACCCAGTTGGAAGTGGTAGAGTTAGAATTCACACCAGGCAATCTGCCTCCAGAGCCCATGCTCTCAACCCACTTGCCACACTACCTGTATAATAAATGTCAGGATCCGTATTTTACAGACAGAGAAATTGAGTTGTGAAAAAATGAAGAGAATTGCCTCAGGTCACAAGACAATTGGTGGCAAAATCAGAACACTCTGGAATCCCAGCTCTTTCTTGTCCCAGTTTGCTGTCAACACATCTATTATTTCATTTTTAATGGTTCTCAAGGCTATGGGACTTGAGTAAGAAGAAACAAAAATCCACTTGAAAAGCAAAGCTGCTCCCTGGATAAAATTATATTGTCTTAAAGCTCAGGATTCCTAAGAAAAATAGAAATCAGCCAACCCCAACCTTCTGGCATACCATAGAGTGAACTTCACATAGTCTGACCTCTAGAGAAATGGACAAGTCCTTCCTCTAGCTTAAGATGAGCAGGGATCAGAAACAATGGGTGAGACCACAGGCCTCTCAGGTTTTTTTCAGTGCCTAAGGTTACAACATATAAAGATGTTTAAAAAAGTATTACTTTTAAACACTTGAAGCTTCAAGTGTTCTGTTTAAATCCCAAGGAGATCCTTTATCCTGTCTCATCCTTATCCCTTAACTAAAGAAGAAAATAGAATTTGGAACTCTAAACCAAACTCTCCATGTGGCAGCTGCCTAGAGAACTGATAACATTTTCCCTGTTTCTTTATACATGGTAGAAATACAGGCCGTACCTGGGGTTACAGACAAGATACGTTCCTGAGAACAACTTTAGGTCGGATTTGTATGTAACTCAGATCCTTGATGAACAGTGCATGCACGGTAATAATAATAATAACAACAACACTATAATGGTTCATATGTGGTAATAATAATAGTGTAATACTGTAAGAATAATAAATTTACAGATATAGGTAAAATACAGAAACCATTGTGCTCTTTTTATTAATTCAAACGGAACATAAAGACAAACTCATACAAAAAATTTAGATAGGAGAAATGCCAAAAAAGAATTTTTTTTTTTAAAAGAATATTAAAGGTTAACACTCACCTAATGTTGCATCAGCGCTAGGCTAACAGGAATGTGACGCTTATTTTGATCTTCTAACCAAATCAATGACAACCTTTCCATTTCAATAATTAATTCACTAGGCTGCTTAGTAATAATTGATGGTTTCACTGGAGCACTGCCTTTCACATGTTCCGTTATTCTCACTTTACCCTTTATAATTGTTCCAATAGTCGACTGACTGAAGCCTGCTTTCCCAGCGAATGATGGCGTCTGGCCTTTCTCCCAATGTTTAATTATTTCTACTTTTGTTTCCTCTGTAATCACCTTTTACTTCACTGCAGGCTCACCTGCACTTACAATAGACTTTTGCTTTGGAGGCATGGTCATAAGGGGAAACGGAGACTCACAAAATCGAATAAAAAAGTTAAAAGTGTTGCTGCGCGTAAGGGCCCATATAAACAACGACACAGCCGCTGGCGTAAAGATACTGCGCCAAGAACCGCTTACGCTACGCTGCTCTTTTACATGTCTGAAGAAACTAGTTCTTGAATTATTACTTAATTACAAACTATCCTTATAGGGAGCCTTGGGAGCCCGTTCGTAAGTACAGAACGCTGTAAGTCCAGTCGTCTGTAACCCAGGGACTCCCTGTACTGATGTGCTACTCCTATATGTTACAATTCTTTAAAATTTTATCTAGTTTCTAGGGTTCGTTGGTACCTTAGATTTTGACACATTTAGTTACGACATAGTTTTAGAATAGAAAAATCAGGTTGGGTTCAATTGTTAAGAAGCATCAGTAGCTGCAGAATTGTGAAGACCTTATGGGGTGGTGCCACCCCTAATAGGTGACGACCCTGAAACGGGTTCAGGGGTAGGGGTGGGGTCCCTGGGAACTGGAGCTACCCTCAGAAATGCCATGCTTGCAGGACAAGGGACATAAGGCAGCCAGTTTTTTGCACTAGAGCTAGCCAAGATTGAAGTAATAATAGAAATTTCATGTGGCCTGTGTCTGTCGAAAATAGTCCAAAAATTTCCCTACAGTGAACAACCAGAAGCCCTACTCAGAGCCAAAGGCAACAACTGGAAACAAAGTTGCCAAACCCTTATTTCCCTCTCTGTCTTGTATTATTTTGTGTTTTTAATTTTTCCCTTGGTATTTAGAATTTAGATGTCAGCTCTGGTTGATACAAATCATGAAGTTTTCCTGCCACTGTATGTTCAAAGATAATGCCATTGAAGACTGTGCATAAATGAGGATTCTTCAGGAGTATGAAATAATCATTTTTAGTTTAGTTTTCAGTTCATGTGCAATCTGGCTTAACTTCCCCATACTGAGGATATACTAATGGTATTCATTTTTACTGTGTGCTTGGCACTGCAAAAGGGCAAGCCTAATTTAGGCTAATGTCCTTTTTAGCAAAGAACAGCTATGTGGAAATTCATTAAGTGGAATATCATGTCTTTAGGAGGATTGTCATTGTATAAGAAGTTGGCTAATGGTGAACCTTTCCTTTCAAAAACTAAGATGTATCTTTCAAAAATACTCAGGAAACTGTAGCTCAGCTTCCCTCAGATGAGTTTTATGATAAAAAGAAGAGTGTCTGTTGAAACAAATAAATCATCCAGAGTTAAGAGTAGAAATATAAAGCACGAATTTACTCATAAATATTTGACATTTTCTGACCTCCACATAATTTGGTTTTTATTTAGATTTTTAATTCTAATGCAAAGAGTATCAGGCACACAGGAAGTATACAAAACATATTGAAGTGGATGATATCATCTGTGTTGATCCAAGTGTATTATCATGTATATAATTAATAATAGCATGAGTTGAATTTATAAAGCAAACAGAAATGATTTTAAAAAAATACCAGCACCACAAACATAGCTCATTCCTGAAGGAAAAGATCATCTCTAATTTGAAGAGGTCTCTGGGCTCATGGTCTCACTTTTCTTACCTCAGCATCCATATGCGATGTTTGGCCACCATGTACATTAATCAACCCTTACAACAACCCTATGAGATAAGCTGATGAGGAGGATCATTAGCTCCATGCAGCAATAGGACACACCAAACATGTAGGAATTAAATGGTTCACGTCAAGTCACTCAGAGGCCAATGGCGGAACTGAGGTTAGAACCCACAAGCTTCTGCTTTGTGTGCAACCAACACTGTGAAGCTGAGCTCACTCCCCAGATTGCCACCCGAGAAACTGGTCATACCTAGTCCCTGCTGGACAACATCCTTGCTCTGAGTGCCAGGATGGAGAAAGAAGGCCCGTGAGCCAGAAAGGAAAAAACAAAACAAAACAAAACATCTTTAAACTGTAGGTAGATAAATGATGAGCAATTTGAGAAGGAGTTTTGTCTTAAAGAAAAATGAGGGATTAAAAGGGCAATTGCAATAGGCTTTTTTCAGATTAAAAGGATCTGAAAGATTTCTGTTCAATAAGCTGGGAATAAAAGTTCAAATTCAGTTTGTAAGCTTATCTCCAAATTTCATTTTTTAAAGTACCTCAAACATAAATTCCCACTCAACTTGATCAAAAGCCTCTCCTGCTTCAAGAGGCAGAGCAACAATCAACCCACTTGTTCGCTTAGCCAAGTCAGTGTTCTTAATCAGCATAAAAAAACACCAGGAGCCAGAGGGTGGTTTTTTAATAAAAAGTGGTTCGATGAGGCTCCAGGCCAGCGGCAGCATTCTTAGCCCAGAAAAATATGAGCCGATTCCTCAAACACGCACACAGGACCCAGGACGGGGCCAGCCGCAGGGGCCAGTATTTCTTCAAGCCTCAAGTCTGCTATTGTGTACTTCCTTCCACCGTATTTCCCCACCTCTACCCTTCAGCGTTCCACACTTCTCACTCTTGTTTGGATCAAGGTTTCAGTGCCCTTCCTTTCTTCTAAAAATATGTCATTTGGGATTTTCTTCTCTTCTCTTCCCTCTCTTAACACTTTGCTCCTAAAGCCATTAAACAGGCAGAGCAAGGTAGCATCTGTGCCTAACGGGGGAGCCATGGTGGTCCTGAGCTGGGTGTGGGAGCTCCAGCAGGGTGAGAAGGGTGTCACACAGGAGGCTGCTCAGTGTGGGGTGTCAGAGCCTGAGCAGGCTAGGACCGTGTTCCTGCAGAGGCAGCCTGGTGTGGGGTAACAGAATCTGAGTGGAGTGAGGAGGGTGTCCCCATGGAAGGGTGGCTGGGTATAAAGGATCAGAGTCCAGGCAGAGTGGGAGGACAGCCACCCACGGGCAAGAAGACAGAGGTGGAATAGGAAACTGGTTACATAGAGGAAATTAATCAAATAAGTAACTTATTAAGGACAACAAGAGTCAGGTTTCTCACAGTTGGGGAAGGGAGTTGACAAATATTGAAACACAGAAAGCTAGAACAAACCCTGTAGTCTTTGGAATGGAATTGGAGATATCTAAGTGAGGTTATATTTTCAATATATTTATTTAGATATGGAAATACATGTGTGTATACATACATATTGTGGAAGGTAGAATAATAGATCCCCAAAGATGTCCACATCCTAATCCCCAAAACCTTAACCTTACATGACAAAAGGGACTTTGCAGGTGTGATTAAGTTAAGGACCTTGAGATGGGAAGATTATTCTGGATTGTCTGGGGGAGCACAGTATAATTATAAGGGTCCTTAAAAGAGGGAGGCAGGAGGGTCAGAATCAGAGGAAATGTGACAACAGAAGCAGAGGTGAGGGAGAGAGAGACAGACACACACGGGGGTTGGGCAGGAAGAGAGAAATGTTAATGTGCAAACGCTATGCTGCCAGTTCTGAAAATGGAGGGAGGGGCTGCAAGCTAAGGAAGACAGGCAGCTCTTAGAGCTGGAAAAGGGAAGGAAAGGGATTCTTTCCAAGTATCCAGAAAGAATATAACCCTGCTGACACCTTGATTTTAAAACTTCTGACCTCCAGAACTATAAGATGATAAATCTATGTTGTTTTAAGCCATAAAGTTTGTGGTAATTTGTTACAGCAGCAATAAGAGACTAACACACATACTGTGTGTATTGGTTAGTTCTGTCCAGTGAGAGCTTCTGGGAGCAGCAACACCCCAGCAACAGGGAGCACACCTAGTTCATAAATACTTTTCTTCATTAAAAGGAACCAAGGCTCTTTGGAGAAATGGTTGACTCCAGTCTGGGGCAGGGAAGTACAAGATAGGTCTGGAATATATTTTTGTGTCAGAAAGCAAGGAAGTTCTCAAAGAATGGTGAGGACTTGTCAAAAGGACTCAGAAGTAAGCTCAAAGGGGCTGCCATTGGACAAATCTGGGACATCCTGAGCTTCAAAATAAATAGTGATAGTAACAGACTGTAAACCATTGAATAAAATAGAAACATGAGTCCATAATGATATAAATTAATAAATAAAAAATTAAAAATTTGATTAAGAGTGGGACATTTACATGGTTTCAAAATACCTCTCTGCGAAGTACTAATTAATGGCAAAAGAGAAAAAAGTAGGTTTGCATCAAAGTAAATTGATGGATAACACCTTAATCAAGTGGTCAAAGAGAATATTATCAGTAATGGAACAAATCAAAATCGTGTGCCATCTGACAGGATGCAATGAGGAGAACAGGGCATCACTTCAGTGATCTTCCTCCCAAGATGCATAACCTGAATCTAATTATGAGGAAACATCTGACGAAAGCACACTGAGGGGCATTCTACAAAACAAACAGTATATATTCTTCAAAAGCTTTAAGGTCATAAAAGTCAAATCATGACTGAGGAATTCCTCCAGATTGGAAAAGATTAAAGAGACATGACAACTCAAGGCCACATGTGATTCTGAACTGAATCTTTTTGATCTAAAGGAATTTGGTGAAACTTGAATGGCATCTGAGTGTTAGATGGTAGTAATGTATCAATGTTAATTTTCTGATTTTGACGGTTATATCGTGTTCATGCAGAAAAAGAAAGTATAAGGGAATTATGGGACATCAGGTTGGGTTGGCAAATTATTCTTATGGTGCTGGAAGAAAATTTTCCTACTATACTTTTCTGTAAATTGGAGAGTATTTAAAAGATTTTTTAAGGTATATCGTTTGGTCCCAAATTCTTTTCTCATGCTATAAATCTTTTCCCTTTAACCATTGCTTCAGTTCTGCTGGTAGAAATATCCATTTTCTCAGGAATCAGAGTGTCTTCAGGCCAAGCAACTTAATTGGAAAATGACCTGAGACAGGCGCATAGAGCCCGGCAGGAGTTGTCACAGTGCTGATTGAATCTTGGGGTGGTGTGAGATGCTGAGAAGAGGTGGCATAAAATGATTTTGAAAAGCAGTCAGGATGTTCTTGCTCCTCATTTTTTATTTCCTAACATCTGATTAAAATACTCAAGTCCACTGTGGAGTGTCAAGAAAAAAAGTTGAGTATCATCTGTTAGCATTTTTGTTTTACAGTCAATTTAATCTCTCCAGTGTCCTCTGTTAGGAAAATAAGCAGACCAACCTTTTTAAGAGACTCAGCCTGAAGGGACTAGGTTCTTAGACTGTCACTGTTTCTAAATACCAGCTCTTCTTTTCTTTAGCTTTCCTCAGCAGATTAATCCCATTTCATGTGTACTTATACCAGCCTAAGTGATATTTCAGGATTCAAAGAAATTTGGTAAGGTGCAAAATACAGTTTGAAGTAGAAATTGGACTTCTCCATGTCTAAGAGGTCCAAAAACTTATGCCGGCCATTAAAAATATATAATCACTTTGTCAAAAAAAACTATAAAAGATAATTTGGGGACAACCAAGAAATATAAATATGAACTCACTATTAGAAATTAGGGAATTATTGTTTATTATATTAGGTATGATACTGGTGTTTCGTTATGTAGGAGAATGTGTTTAATTTTTGGACATGTGTGCATGTGTACTATGGTATTTCGGTAAAACTGTCGTATCTGTAATTTTTTTTAAAATGGTTCAGAAATTATGTATACACACATATACATATATGTGAATCAAATGGGAAAATGGAAAATATTGATTGTTGAATCTAGATGGTAGGTATATCAGTACTCACTGTACTGATTTTGTGGGCTTTTAAACTCCTTTGGTTAGTTTATCTTCTGTATTCTGACACTTGTTCTCCTTACCTTCTCACAAGCCTGCCTTAAAAAAGACCTTTTGGGAATTGTGGATGGCATCTCATACTACATATATTTTGGGATGATTTAGCTGCTTTGTGGCTATACCAGGTTCTTTCCGGGGGACTCGAAAACCATTATGCTCCTACTTTTAAGACTTAACATTTAATTATGTTATGGAGGTACTCCTTTTATCATCAGTATATCTAACATAAATTCTCTCATCCCTGGAGGAAAGTGGGAAGTTAGACGGGGTTGTTCCCCATCTCTCTCCCACCAGTTAAAAAAAGTTTCTCGTTTTTAAGGGATGTAGACTGTGCCTCCCAACAGGCCCCAGCCCCTGTCACAAGGCCTTTGCCCTTCCCCTTGCCTGCAGTGCCTAGACAGACACACACTCAATAACACACAAAGGTCTTATTGCCATTCGAGGCCCACTTCGGTGGTCACTTCCTGGCTTCTCCAGGCACAATTAAGTATTTGATTCTCTGGGCTCCCACCGTGTTTTGTTCATGTCATTGTAGCAACAGTTACCACTTTTATAGTTTATACATTTGTTCTTCTGTCTTCCCCATAGCCTCTGAGCTTTTAAAAAGAGGAACCATGTGTTATTTATATTGTACAGTGACTGATAGATAGCAAGTGCTCAATAAAAGCTTGTGAGTGAAAGAATGAACGAGTGAATGAATAAATGCATTTAAGCTGGGGTCTACACAAGGTCTAATGACTTGTGAAACCATGGGGGCCATCAGCATTTCTAATACCTCCCTTCGGATCCTGATACTCAACCTTCAAATCTTGACAATGCCACATGGAGGTATTAAGCAGCAGCCACTGCACATGACATTAAAACCAAAAAAACATTAGAATTATTTAAAGCTTAGGGCTTTTTTCATAACAAATTTCACTTTTTTTTCACAGCCTGAAAATTAAAGTTCTAATAGCCATGTTGAACATCCATCAAACACTTCCATGAGATAATGAAAGCCACAAATATTCACAGGGCACATATGGACACTCCAGACAGCTGGGGGTGGTGACCATACAAAAAGCACTAAACTCAGAAAAATCCATCTGGAAAGGGAAGCATTTTTAAAATCAAATGTCAGCTCACATTTTCGCCAGGCTCTAGTCTAAGGGCTTTAGGTGTATTATCACATTTAGATCTCATAGCGGTCTTATAACATGGGGTCTATTACCATCCCCATTTTAAAGATGTGAAGGCTGAGGACTGGGGCAGTGAGCTCACTCACCTGGGAGTCAGTCTGAACCAAGCTGGTCTTGCTCCGGAGCCTGTGCTCGACATCACGTAGGACGTCATGATACTGACCGTGTATAAGACTCATCAAACATTAACTGCATGTTGTGAGCCATTTAGTCAACCCACTGAAGGTCTAAAGAAGGAACCCCAGTGGGGTGAACAGCCCGTGGTTTATGCAGATTGTTCCCAGCAGAACTCAGCTAGAACTGAGGGCCCTGGTAGCCAGGCCAGCAGGCCTACTCCTATGACGCAGTACCTTTCCTCTCATCTTCTCCCAGTGTAGCATCTACTAGATCACGCAGTGCTTATCATATGACGTCTCCAGGATGGTTTAGGGTAGTTAGTGAAATTAGTCAGTGGTTCTTAGCAAATGGATCCCAGAATGCTTGTCCCACCCAAACAATTATGTTGAATATGTTCACGCTAAGTTAACACACCAGTAATAACCACTGTGAATGAGATGAAAGCTTAAAAAGAAAAAAAACAACAGAAGAGATGTTTAAGGCTGTTTCCCCCACAGCAAGGTTCGGTTTTTTCACAACTTGAAACAAAATGGGAGTTTCTGCTGGAAAGGTCTGTTATTAAATATCAGTTTTCTAGTAACTGAACCATTGGACACTCTTGCCTGAGTGAAACAAACTCTGCTTGTGCTTCTCCATGGGTACAGAGCTTTAATTAAACACATGTGATTAAACATTTTTCAGTTGACTTAGAAAGAGAACCACAAGGTACAGAGTGGATTAACTGAAATACTTTCCTTTTAAAACTCTTGATCTTTTCTTGATCTATCTTTCAAATAAAGATTTGAAACTCTTTGTTTTCAAATTCATTTGTCTTTTAACTCATTGTCACCAAGATTTTAGATTTTCCAGATTTAACATTAAATTTGAAATTAAATATAACATAAGCATAAACTCCAGATTTGTCAAATATCGAATACTGAATAGCTAAGTGACAATTTACAGTTTTATTCTCTGCCCTTCACCCTTTCAGGCAACAGTCAGACGAGGTACTAACATGTTTCAGAAATGTGTTTAACAAAGAAAACAGTAATTTGTGCTGCCAACTCCTATGCGAAACAAACACCCTTCTCTCTTCCACCCTCTCTTATAAGAGTGGAGGTCCCAGCATGCACCTCTTCCACACATCTTTAGCATCTTTAAAAGCCTAGTTGTTCTTTACAGGTTTGGTGGGCTATTTAATTGAGATAAGTAAAATGTGAATTCCTTTAGGTCAAATAAATGCCACCTGATGAAATGCAGATTCTCCTGCTCTTGCTCTCCTGCTGGATAATTCTCCCAGAATTTCATCACAGTTTGGTTGTCACAGTATCAGAGAACCCAACCGACCTTAGTGTTATAACCATCAGAGCAACCGCCATTGTTTGAGAACCTACTGTGTGCTCAGGCTTACCATGTTATCTGAGTCAGCACAAGCAGATTGCCTTCTTAGAAAGAGGAGTGTCCTGTAAAATCAGGCATTTTTTTTTCCAATCGAGACCTGTCAATTCTTTCTTTACAGGTCAGGGAGAGAAAGGAGAGAAGTTGGTATACATTTACTTTTTCCTTTGGGGAAAAAAGTGACCCTCTAATGTGCTGCATAGGTTATTTTGCTGGGAACTTTTCGATTGTCTTTCTTTAATTTTTATGTGCAGTAATCATGACTCTCTAATGAGGGGCCATCAGAAAGAACTTCCTTGCCAAAGTTAAGGGGGGCAGAGGGGTAGGCCCTGTTCCAGCCTTTGCTCACTTCTCCCCCTGCCCCTACCCAGGCCTGTCACAGGCTCAAGGCTAGTCAAACCACTTCTCCCAAACCCAAAGAAATCTACTCCTTCTCAGAAGGGTTCTAGTCATTAGAACCAAGGTTATCCAGGCTTCCAACTCAATCTAGATAAAAACTACCTGAAATGAGAACATTCTAGAAACTAAGACCAAGAACAGGATGATACTTTGTAACTGTGGAAGGGCATATGGCTTCTCATTTTTAGAGAAAAAATAAAAACAAGATTTCAAGTTCTTTCCACTGAATGCCAAGGGAGCCTCTCATTGTTAGCTCTCTTTTCTCCTAAACAATAAAGAAACAAACAAAACAGAATAGAAAACCTCTGTGCTTCAGAAGCCTTTCTCAATGCTGAATGTTTTATGCATTATGAACTGAAGTTATTTTTCCTTATTAGAGTTTACACTGGGCTGAGGTAGCCAGTAGATTATTGCGATTACCAAAGAAGCTGGAAAGACTTTTGAACTCTAAAGGGCCCTCTATAATGCAGAGCATTTCCTTGGACACTATGAGGAGCTTAAAAAGAAAGATGACTAAGATAGTCTTATTTTTGGAGTTTATCATCTAGTTAGGAAGAGATCTGAGACAGAGAGGATAAATCAAGAAAATGGAAAGGCAAGAAAAGCACTAAACGCGAAGGAGTCTTCTAAAAACCTGTCTCAGGAGTGGTGGAAGGTAGGGTCCTGTGGTCTTCTGATTCATTAATGAGCAGATTGAGGATGCAAGTGATTAACAAGACACTGTCCCTTGGCTTGAAGGAGTTTCCAGTCTAGTGAGAAAGACAGGCATGTAAATAAATAGGTTACGGTAAATAAGGCAAGAGCTGTAAGAGACAGAAATGAGATACTGTGAAAACTGAGAGAAGAGAATGACTGTCTCTGCTCAGGAAAATCAAGGAAGGTGTCACATAGAAGATGACATTTGAGCTGGGTCACCAAATGTGGTGGATTTAAAATATGTTCACAAATTTTTGGATACTTCTCCTTTCAAGAGGTGGAACTTAACTCCTCTCCCCTTGAGTATGGACTGGACTTAGTGACTCGTCCCCTAGTGACACTGATAGAATACGGTAGAAGCAAGTGTGTGTTACTTCCAAGACTAGGTTATGCACAGCATTATGGTTTCCTCCTCACTCTCTTCCTTGGATCACTTTCTCTGAGGGAGGTCAGCTGCCATGTCATGAGGACACTTGAACAGCTCTATGAAAAAGATGACATGGCAAGAAAGTAAGGCCTCCTGCCAACAGCCATTGAGGAATTGAGGCCTCCCACCAACAGCCATGTGAGTGAACCATCTCGGAAGTGGCTCCTCCAGTCCCAATCAAGTCTTCCATAACTGCAGCCTCAGTCGACACCTTGACCGCAACTGCGTAAGAGACCCTGACCCACACAGCTAAGCCACTCCAGAATTCCCGACCCCCGGAAAATGTGAGGAAATAAATGTTCATTGTTGGCTTAAGTCACTCCCTTGTGGGAGAATTTGCTATGCAGCCATAGATTCCTAATATACCAGGCGAGTATCAGCATGCCATATTGGCAGGTAGGAGGCATCCAATTAGAGGAACTGAGGGAATTCTAGTGAGTGGTT
Source organism: Indri indri (assembly GCA_004363605.1). Lineage (NCBI taxonomy): Eukaryota > Metazoa > Chordata > Mammalia > Primates > Indriidae > Indri > Indri indri. Next base: position 19,462 of record RJWJ010000682.1, on the reverse strand, counting down.
TACTTTGGCTGAATGTAAGACACGCAGTTGTGAGTCCTAAGCTTTTAGTGTATTAGCAATTGACTTAAGTATTCTTAAAAGTGTAGTATTCTTGAATGAATGAATATTGTTGTGTATGGCTACCCACTGCACTTAGGGGAAAAAAATCTAAATTCCTTGTTGCGACCTAAAAGCTATTTCTCTAACTCAGCTTGTGCCACAGGCCCCCTTACTCACTGTGCCTCAATCACAGTGGTTTTCTTCTGTTCCATTTCCCCCCCCTTGGAGTTCTGTGCACACAATTTCTTCTGCCCAGGATGTTCTTCTCTTCATTCTTTCTCTGGCTGATTCCTCCTTCTCTCGTAAGACAGCCAAGTGTGCCTCCAAGAGACACCTTTCCTGACTGTCATGCCTGTTGTTCTTTTCTGCTGCCCCGTTTGTTTCCTCCACAGGCGCAATTACCCCCTAAAGTTATGTTCCGTGTCTGTTTGTACGTTTTGTCTGTCTTCCCCTCCAGAGAGTATATTCCACTATACCTGGGACTCTAGTTTGTTGTGGTATCTCCAGCACTTGGCATGGTGGCTGGCGTATGGTAGGTGTTCAATAAATACTGATCGTGGCTATCTTCTCTTTCCTGCTGTGTAGTAAACCCTTGTATTAGGTATTCCCGTTTTAAGATGATGTGTCTGTGTTAACCCCAGATCAAAAAGAAGCAAATTAAATGAAATTCTACAACAAATTTTGAAAATATAGTCTGTTTAATCTCGTGTAACTTCATTTTTATAGTTTTTTATTATTTCAACATAATATAGGAGTACAAATGTTTAGGTTACATATATTGCCTTTGCCCCACCCAAGTCAGAGCTTCAAGCATGTCCATCCCCCAGACGGTGCGCACCGCACCCGTTAGGTGTGAATATACCCATCTCCTCCTCGCCCCTCCCTCCTGCCTGAAACCTAACAAATGTTATTACTGTAAGTTTGATGAATTTCTCTTTCATGTCTTGAACCATGAATACCAAAACTCATTTATTATGATAACAGAAAGCAATAGAGGCATCCCATCCTGCTCCCAGGAGAGCATCTCCTTTCCCTGCCTGCATTCTGCACCCAGAAAACTTTCTTAATGATGAAATATTTAAAATACATTGAAAAGTAGAAAGAATAGTACAACAAACACCCTCCTCCAATAAATAAGAACATTCTCCTATGTAACATAATATGATTATCACACCATACAAAATTTCGATAATTTCTATTATCATCTAATAGTCAGTTTTCCCCAAATTTCTTTTGTATTTGGTTTGTTCAAATCAGGCACCAAATAAGGAACACACATTGCATTTCATTGTTATGGATCTCAAGTCTCTTCTAGCCTAAAATGGTCCCCTTTCCCCCTCATTCTTTCTTTCCACAACTTTGACTTATTGAGAAGTCCGGGCCAGTTGCCTTATAGAATGACCCAACTTTTAGATTTGTGTGATTTTTTCCTCCTGGTATTGCTTAACATATTCCTTAAGCCTCTGTATTACCCGTAAGCTGAAATGTACATACATTAATAAAAGGCTTGATTAGGTGTAGATTAAACATTTTGGCAACAATATTTCACAGATAAAAGGCTGTACTTCCTATGTATTATACTTATGTATGTATGTACTTCATATGTATCTTATGTATGTATCATATCAAGAGGTACATAATTTAATCTAGTTTCTTGCTATTAGTAATGCCAAAATTGGTCACTGGACTTTGGTGGTGACCCCAGATTTCACCATTGTAAAGTTCTGTTTTTCCCCTTGTGACTGTCAAGCCATCTGAGGAGTGATCCTTTGGCATCATGCAAATGTATGACAGACTTCCCCCCCAACCCCCCGTTTTTCAGAAGGAGACCTAAAGGCTGGGGGAGGGGTGGGGGAGGGGAGTGGAGCCTGGGCTTCAATGTGCTGTGGTTCACTTCCTTGTCCGTTCCAGCTGTGCCACACTGGCCATGAGGCAACACACACGTGGCCAGCAAATGGTCACCTGGGCTTGACTGGCCTTGAGATACATAGCAGGGACGGGCATGGGATTCAAGGAAGTTAAAAATAACTTGCCCTTTAATAGCACTGAAAGGACGTATGTTAGGACCTTTAAGGGTGTGCAAGACTCTAGATACAATGCTAAGTGAAAATATACAGGAGACCAAATTGTACATATACTGTGATTAAAGTAAAAATCAATATAATTCAGAAAACAAGCTGAAAGAAAAAAACATCTGCTAATGATATATGGGTTGGGGAAATGGGACTAAGAGTTTTTAAGTTTTTTTCTTTTTTTTTTTTTGAGACAGAGTCTCACTCTGTTGCCCAGCTAGAGTGCCATAGCATCAGCCTAGCTCACAGCAACCTCAAACTCCTGGGCTCAAGCCATCCTACTGCCTCAGTCTCCCAAGTAGCTGGGACTACAGGTGCATGTAACCACATCCAGCTAATTTTTCTATTTTTAGTAGAGACAGGGTCTCACTCTTGCTCAGGCTGGTCTCAAATTCCTGACCTCTTGTGATCCTCCTGCCTTGGCCTCCCAGAGTGCTAGGATTACAGGCGTGAGCCACCGCACCTGACCTAAATTTTTTATAATATTGTTATCTTACTTTTGTAACAAAAATAATAAACGTACAAATAAATAAAAGAGTGCAAGTAAAGGTAAGATGTTATGAGAAGAAATATTGTGAATAAAAATGTAAACAGAAAAAATGATAAAATGAAACAAATTTTAATTTTTTTGACTCACTTTGCTTTTTGTGTTGAAGTTTTTAAGGCAAATTAGAATTAGACACATAGTGACATCCCACCTATAAATATTTCAGCATACATCACTAATGTGAACATTTTCCCTCATAGTTAAAATAACATTATCTTGCTCGACAAAATTAAAGTTAACCCCGTAATATTATCTAATATTCAGTCTGTGTTCAAATTTTTTCCCAATCATCCCCAAAATGCCTTTTATAGCTTATTTTCCAAACTGGGATCTAAAAGAGCAAAACAAGTTCTTAAATGATTGTAGGAAAAACTTTAAAATAGTAATATTACCTTATTTTTCTCTTTAATTCCATATCTTACCCACTAATTTAAAAAGAAATACTTTATTGCTGTCATTGCAATAAATGAATGTCATATGCATCTAGATAAGATATTTATAAACCTTTCAGCTCTAAAATTTACCATCACTGATAACATTTATATCCTTACGATTCTCAAGTCCTTACTAGCAATAAAGAAATCTTAAAATCACTATAAGATTTAAATATGTTCATTCATAAGTTGAGCCCCCAGAGTAAATCTTGCCTAAGAATCAGAAACAGAATCAGCTCCTCTAGCAATAAGCACCATCTCAGCAGAAGAAAGAGCAAACTAATGGCTAGGTTCAGGCTAAAACATCAAGGATGAGAGATACAGTACATTTCTACTTGTCAGTCAGGAGGATGTGGAGCTACAGGCTTACAGAATCTCCTTTCTCTTTATAACAACACTTTAAACTTCCCCTGACTTTGCCTAAGGTCTGTCCATTTTTCTAAAAGAACACCACTCCCTGCCCAGGTGTGGAAATTGGCAAGTCAAAAATGATATTTCCAAGACATGAAATCACGTATCTTTCATCTCACTGCACCCCAAAGTATTTGAGCTATTCAAAAATAATAAACTGTGCCTTTATTTTCCTATTAAATATTTCTGATGAATAGGGGAAAAACATTCATGTTTTAAATTAGCCTTTTCATTAAATACTAGGACCTGCCTTATTCAAAAGAAGTAAAAAAAATTTGTTCATAATGTTTTTCTTCTGTTTTTTGGTCTGAATGTTGGTTATTTGATCAGGAACAGTGTAATATGTCATAATCTTAACTCTCATTTTATATAAAAACTTTAATCCTGAGACCACAAAATTCTTTGTAAGAATCTGTTTGCAAATAACATCGGTCACTTTGAAAATAGGAAAGCTGTGAAGAGAAAATTGCCTGCATACTCAAAGTTACGTGAGTCAAGAAGCGAGTCAGAATTAAAACTTTGCCTCATTAATCTCAGCCTTGGCCTGATCAAAGTCTCAAGGATTGACTTTAAATCTTAAAGACCCTTTGTTTTTCCTGGACCATGGTACTGACCCAAAACATTTTGGGTACTCTGACACTAAGGTAATAAATCTTCGCTTGATATGTAAGCCATTTTTCCATAACTATATGAAATACCTGTGCATATATGAATCAATGACATGTTTATATGTGTATTTATTTTGTCTGTTTCTTTTTGGTGACTGGGCACATCTAAGAGACAGAAGAGTCTGTATAATTAGGAACACAAGAGAAATAGACACTCATCATTTTGATTATTTATTTTTTGATAATTTATTGTTCTTTTCTCAGGGCACAAGGGTAACACATATTTGTTGTACAAATTTTGAAAACCCAGGAAAAGCACAAAAAAGCAAATACAAGTGAACTATTTTCCTACTTCCCTCTCCTAGAGACAGCTACCATTATCATTTTTTATTTTCTTGATAAACTTCTTGTTATGTCTGTACTTTTCAGCTATCATCTGGAATCTCCCTATCCCTAAAGATGAGATAAATTTGGCTCAAATCCCTTTCCAGGGCTGTGGGAAGTCCAATAACCTCCTAAACATTTCTGCAAATTCCTCCAGGCCTGGAGGTGGGTGGGAGAGTGAGGGGAATTTGGAGAGGGCTGTCACATGGTATAACTCTCATTTCTTTCCTCTGCTAATTCCTGTTCTCTGCCCAGGCAGTCACTTAGGGTTTACACACAAACACTAAATGTGAGGCCCTTTTGTGCCAGACTTTACTGACAGTTTGAGAAGGTTTGAGAAGATGGAGAGAATGATAGAGGTTCACTTTATTGCAACAGAAACAACTTACAATTGAATACTTCATGTCCCTGTTCTTAAACTCTCTTAGCTTTTTTGACAATTTGGATTGTAGCTTCCTGCCACTGTGCTGGGCTCTTTCTACATCTTCACTGACCTACTCTGAACCCACTCTACAACTCTACTCCAAAAAAACCTCTTTGCATTTTATAATACTAAGCTATTCATCTATATCTGTACCTCTCATTTAGAGGCTAGGTACAGAGCGCGTAGGTTAAAATCCCGAGACTTGTCCTCCGACAAGTAAACTCTCTAAGCCTCGGTTTCCTCACGTATAAGATAAGGAGATTGATAAAACTCCTTCATAGACAAAGCACTTAGCTCATCACCTGGCACATTTAATAAACATGAGCTACTCTCATTTTTATTGAGACTGTTTCATCTGGGCTGTGTGGAGCCTGGAGAAGCTGTCTGGACCTCTGTTGAGTACCCCTTTCTGGGGCCACCACACTTATATTAAGGGAGAGTGAGGCTTGGAGATTAAGAACATACAGTCTGATGCTGGAATACCCATCATCGGTGATTAGGATGCAAGATATTTATTAGACATCAATGCCTGTGGAAGGAAGGGGAAAGAAGCAGGATTGGGCTGAAGCAACCATTCCTCCTGGTTTGCATGGGACTAAGGGTTTCTAGGACGAGGAACATTCAGTGCAAAAATCGGGAGAGTCCTGTGTACACTGGAATAGCAGTCACCCTAGCTGAGGCAACTGGGCATAAAGTCCTTTGAAGGATCTGGATAGTATATCTCCCTGTCTACTGCAAGCACCATTTTTGCCTCCGTTTCCTCATCTGCAAAATGGGGATAATAATGGTAAATGCCTGGTAGCATTGTTGTAAGGATTAAATGAGTCGACGTGTGTAAAGTGATTAGAGCAGTGCCTAGCACACAGTAAGCTCCTAAGTATTAGCTACCTCACCAGATCAAGTATCCTCCCAGGGTTTACTGTCAGATCCTGAAATTCTTGATCTTTGTTCTCCTTTGTCAAACCACCGTACTAGCTTCACCATTACCTCAGTCTGACTGCAATGCACATGACCAGTCTGCAGCTTTCTTTGTTTAACCTGTTTGAATTTGGATCCATGCTGGTTTCTTGCTAACGGCCAAAAAACTGGGTTATTGGATGATGGAAAGGATTAAGTGAGGAGAAAAGTGACACAAAAGTAGGGACAGAAGGAAGAATTTTAAGTTAAAAGTAGCTTTCACCAAAAAAGAATTTAAGCATGAGAATTTGGAAGCAAGAGGGAAAAGCATAAATGTCAGAGTAACTAAAGATCATTTTTAGCTTGGGTAACTTTTGTGATTATGAAGCTGATGAAATCAATGATCCTCACTCTGACTTCCCTTTTCCCCAGAATAAACCATGATGTGTAATTCCATCAGATGACCACTGCCGTGCTTGGTCCTCCATTCTGAAGAAGCTAAACTACTAAACGTCATACGAATCACTTTGGGAGCAAGAGCAGGAAACAGCGCTCAGTTAAAATTTGGAGCGTGACATTCTCAGTATGAATAATACTTCCCTCCCCCAAGAGCTGGACACAAACTACTTTTGATAGTATCTCTTGGCTTTTCATTTAGCCAGGAGGGAAGTATGAGGTAGCAGGGTTCCACGCCCTCTTTTACCTGGATGACATCCCTCTGTGTCATCTAAACAGATGCTACTTAGAACAAGGAGGTGGGTTATTTACTCCCTCATCTCACCACCTGAACTAAAGCAAACAAGCAAACAAGTCAAGCAAAAGAGCAGTCTCAGAGGCCATTTAAAATATGCACAGACCTCTTTCGGCTTGTTCTTCTCTTGAATTCCAAGCATTATTTGTCGAGGTTCCCTTGCCTGAACTGTTGGCACAAGAGGCGCAAAATTATCCTCGAAGCAGGGTGTTCCTCGGGCACTGAGCCAGCACAGTTGGCTCATTCACTTCCTTCCCTGCTGCATTTCTTCAGGGCTTTCTGTATGTCAGAAGCCTATTGCGCAACGATTCAGAAGGGGATACAGGAAGTATTGTTCCTGCTCTGACATTGGCTGTTCACCTCTCCACCTCTCTCTGGCCAAAACTGGTTTACTTCACCAAGGAAGCCGCAGGGTTTCCTTCATTTCAGTTCCTTTCTGATTTCGTAATTATCACAATGGAAACCTAAAGCAGAAAGAAGGACTTCCCTGCACTCTGTGGGGGAAAGTGACTAGGACTTTGCAGCTTCTGGTGAAGAGCGTGGACTGTCATGCATTGCTGTTTGTCCGATATCTACCTCATGCTGCCAAGCTGCTTGCAAGCGGATGGCCCAGCTGGGCTCTGTCCTAAGGACAGGCACACTCACCTGTGTCCCTGGTGGAGGTATTGGTGTGCATCACTGCAACCCTTCTCAATTTGCCTGATCCTTCTCAAGAACCACAGCACACATTTCCTGATCTAAAATGTTAGGATTTGAGGCACTTGGCCCAAGCTAGGGGTGCACACTCTGCATCTCTTTCCAGGGATCACACAGATGACCCTGATCTCAGAGCCCACCCAACTGCATCAAACATTCCCAGGAAACCTAAATGTCACATTCCTTTGTGTCATAAAGAGACACTGAGCCAGACCTACCTGTCCTTACAGTCATCTCCACAGAGGGCCAGGGTTCTCATGTGAATGGTAACGGGCCAGCGGGGACCTGCACTGGACACTTGCTTACAGAATCATGATGGAGGATGGTCCCTGGGCAGAAGGGCTGCCAGAGACCAGAGGGAGGAGAGAGGGAGGGCTGCAGGGTCAGCCCTCCCCTTTTTATCATGCGACTTGGAGATCCTCTTACCAACTGGAGGCATGCCCGGCCCAAGCTTCTCATTCGAGAATGAGGACGCGGGAGATAAAATGACTGAGCTGATATTTGAGCAAATGATTCACTCACCTTTTTATAGTCAGAAGGATGCAGGGAAATTTTAGTCTTTCCATACATTTTCTACTTTCTCCTCACACTCTACTGATAAAAATGAGAAAAATGAAAAAGAAAGCACAATATCTGGGAAAATTCTTTCATGTGCCTAAGACTCAAATTGTATTTTATACTCATAAGCCAAAATTATATCTTATCTCAGAAATACTTGCGCTTTACAATTAATGCATTTTTAAGGTTGCAGGTTGACCATACCTGTACCATGAGATTTTCTAATCCTGCAAAAATAACTGGATAGATTCAGTATCTTTTTCCCCTCACTACCTCTTTTTTCTCACTCTCCACTTTCAACATAACCACTGCTAAAATGATCTGACAATCTATTTCATATACATGAAAACATGATGCTTAGTTCATGTGTGGTTAAATATTCCAAATGAGTATTTGTATATATCCCTCTAGAGGTTTTATAAAACTGGCTGTCAGAAAATGTGAGAGCAGGTAGACACTGCATGACAGTGACGGAAGCAGGTGTAGATGAAGGAATCACCTTCTCCCTGAAAGCCAAACTAGCCCCCATGCACATCCTGAGTCACATTTCTCCTCCAGATCTCCTGCTATCCCTCTTCATGTAGCTTGCCTTCCTACCACATACTCAAAATATGTCTCCTTTCTCCTCTAAGATTCAACTAGAGATACAAAGAGTAAGCAGAGATCTTCAGATGCCTTTTCAACTGTCGAATCTCCCCAGAGTGCATCTTTAGCTTGGTATCAAACTTAAAGGGCTTATACTTTCCTTGGCATGTCTCTTCCTGTAAATTTGGCAGCTTGTGAAATCTCTCCCTCAGAACATTCCTGGATGTCCCTGTCACATTAACCAGTATTTTTTTTTCTTTGCCCTTTGATGAATTTTGAAAAAGTTACAGGGATTCACTATACAGGATTAAACTATGCTTTCCCTAAGGAACCTAAACACAGATCAAAAAAGCAATAGAAATTGTGTACCTATAGAATTCTGAGGCATTTTTTGTAGTATTTTCTAGAGAAGGGATTTTTAAATGCCACTTGCAGAACTCAATCTGTGAGCATAATATTGCTTTAGGCTCTTTTATGAACCATAAACTGGAATTGTTAAAATAATGTGGGTGGACAGATGCCAAATGGCAAAGCTGGGGTGGAAAGTAGTGGTAAGAAGGGATTTTTACTGCTCCATTTACTCATACAAAAACCCCACCCAATAATTTCTGCAAAGTAAGACTATAATACATTGAATCCTCTGTTGATCTCTAAAATCTTGAGCTTCTCGAGTTAAGGTGAGTAAAATATCCTGGTTGAAGTTATTAAAATAAACACTGGCACAAGAGCCAAGGAAAACTGGCAGTGGTACAGCTGAGAAATTCCCTAATTGTTCGATTTTCCTAAGACTCAGTGCTTGTGCTGACATTCTGAATCTACTTGCCAAAGAAGTTGCCGGTATTCTGTTAATAGACAAATACCCTGGGGTGGAGGGAAAAAAGACATCTGTGAGAAAATATTCTGGCAAAGGCAGGCCCTGTCAGCATAAATTTTACAGGACAAATTGACTGTTTTAGGCCATACTTTTCTCTCATTGAAAAAATGGCATTATGACAACAACTGTGAAATGTTGAAAAATAAAAATAATGCTTCAGAAGTCCACCAGCTTGATCCTAAACTGTTCCCACTCTGAGGACACGGGACAAGGTTTGAATGAACAGCAGGTACAGCCAGTAATGTGCAGGTGCAGATGTCTATCTGCATGACTTGATTGACATGCGGGGAGAGAGGAGGAGAGCTTGTGTTTTGGAGAAAGAAAAAAGAAATGGCACAGATAGGCAGCACAATATTTGATCCCTCAGCTCATGCTCAGGTACCCACATGTGAGCCCTGAGGACAGAAGGGCTTCATGCAGTTGCTAAAGGAAGCATTTTTATGGGGGACACCTGTAGGGCAAATGGGCCTGTGCTGTGGCGCTTTGGGTCGAGGAGTGACACAGAGTGAAAGTGTTATAAGGCAGCACACATTTGTCAGTGGCATCAGCCTGTCATGCTTGGCATTGACGTGGGTACTGACCTGCAAATGGCTTCTTAGGCCATAACCAACAATATAGGAGGCAAAGGAGAATATGAGAGAACTGTTTGTGAGCACATATGAGATAATCTTGAGGATTTTGGGAGAGACTTTGGGTGAGGCCAGAGGTGGGAGCAAGAGTCAGTAAGATTTAGAATATGTCATCAACATGACCCTGGTTTATATCTACAGGCTGGAGAAGCATGATGAATAAGAAAAATAAATCACTTTTAACTCATTTAGTGTAATATAAAAATCATGAAAGTAGGTATATTTTTCAAGATTTTTAGTTGCAGACAACAGAATCCATTCTTGCTAGTTTAAACATAAAATAACAGTATTAAAGGGTGTTAGATAGCACAGACTGTCTGAAAGGGCCAGAGAATCATGTTCTGAGCTGCTTGGCAAGAAGTTATATCCAAATTGCACTGTTGGACTGTTGCAGAAGGGACCACCACCAGCACTGGCACTGTGACTGCACTGATAACCCCTTGCAGGAATCCCAGCACCAGGGCTGGGCTGTTTTGTGCCTCTGCCAAGCTCTACAGCTTCACCAGGAAACAGATTCTGCATGACACCTGCTTTCTCATGGTTTTCTTTTCTGCAATGCAGTCACATGGCTGCATATCATTGCAGAAACTAGGTCACATGCTTGCACCCTGGTTGCAAAGAAGGCTGGAATAAAGAGTTCTAGTTACCTTGAGAGGCAGGACTCATAATGTAGAAGTTTCCTTGATTTGGGAAGGGCTTTCAAGAGATAATGAGTGGCCACAAACACATCAAATGTCTACTAAGGTAGGCATGAAATGATTAGGCCATCAAACCCTTGCAAAGCACAAGAGGCCAGTTTTGACAAGGAGTCTTGTCATGATTGGAACAAAAAACCGCCATAGAAGGACTTTTCTGTAATGAAAGAAATTTTTTTTTCTACTGAATACAGGAAGAGATATAATGTCTCTCCCTCTCACTTCAGAATTTTTGCAGAAATTATTAGCAGACTACAGGAGAGTTACATCTCTACCTTGTCACAGTTTTTGAAAATAGTAGACAAAAAATAAATGAAAGCAATCTAAACATAGTTCCTGAAATTTTTAGGGTACAAAGCAAAAGTTCTCCATACCAGACTAAATAATTGCAGATAGAGAGGAAGAACTCTCCATAGTCAGTAGGTCACATCAGTTGGGAGTGCTATGGACCAGCACAGAAGGAGATTGGCACAAGGCACAGAATCAGGACAATATAGGAAAAAATTCTGGACCTGAATCAGGACAACTTTTCCCTAGCCAAAATCATGTAAGGCAGAAACACCCAACAGATTTTATTTTACATACCAAAATTGAAGGATTGGTTGTGCCTGCCTCAATTACCTTATTGAAGACTACCAAGAAAAATGTCCTCATGTAAACCCGTTTTCACGTTGTTGACACTTACGATTTTTCATTCTTCTTTTTCCTCATTCATTGAATCGTAAACATCTTTCCATGTTGTTTAATCTTGTTAGTTACCCCTTTTAATATCTGTGTAGTATTCCATCAGCTGATGAACCCTAATTTACTCAATCATTTCTCCACTATTTTATACTTAGATTAACTCTAAGAATTTTAGAAGGGTAAGCAGAATTTTTCAAAGTGTTCATTCCATTATTCTAAAGAGGTTAGCAGAGGAATAGTACCTGAGCTTTTCACAGATATGGCCATGTCCCAGCTGGGTCAACCTTGGGCCAATGGAGATTCCACAGGTACATCTAAAAGAAAAGGGACTTTATGGGAAGTCAGGTTCCACCCTTTCCTGAAATCTTTAAGTCTTTTAAATTAAAGACTTTAGGAAGTCTTGACATATGTTCCCAAGGTGGACGCTACATACTGTAAGAGCTGTATTTCTGGACCAAATATCTCTAGGATATTCTTGGGGAAAGATCCAGAGTGGGGCTGGCTCCCATTTGAAGTTCTGAAAACTGCTCACCCTGAAAGCTCAGTCCCCAGAGTCTGGATAATTAGTGGGGTGAATGCATAAAAAGCTGCTCCTCATGTTGTGGGTTTTGCGATAAGACCTCGATTTCCATAATCGTCATAAAAAGCAGAACAGTCTTTCCACCCCAAAATATATTCAATATGAATTGTTAAGTGTCTTAGGAAGAATTTGCATGCAAGGAACAGAATTCCACTTAGCTTGAATAAAAAGAGGGTTGATTGAAAGGCAGAGGTTATTATGGGGTTACAATAAGCCAGTACTGAAGATACAGCTGCTGGGCATTATAGGACCAGGAAGGGGATTATGCAGATTTTTTTTCTCTTTCTCTCTCCTCTGCCTTTCAAGGTACATAGTCTCTCTATTTGTCTCTGGGAGTCCTTCTGCTCCATCCTTGTGCTCCTTTGTTTGCAGACTGGCTTTTTCTGCTGATTCATGGTTTCTCGGCCTCTCTTCACTTTGGCTAGCATGTGGCTTTGGCCTACTGTGGCAGGCCAGCTGGGCATGACCTTGCAGCTTGGTCACACAGCTAAATGATTCAAGCTCTTTGTCCCTATTCCAAATTCCTGGGAGAGAATTTGATCAACCCAGCTGAGGTCAGATGGCTACTCGTGGGGCAGTCACTGAGACTGGAGGGGCACAGTCGCATGGAATGTAGTACTGTCTCTCCCAGGGTTATGAGTGGGGCAGCGTTCCCAAGGTGGAATGTGGGTAGGGAGGAGGGAATGTTTGGCATCTCTGAGGGAGATACGGGGCTGAGAGAGGCATGCCCAGTTGCGATAAAAAGAGCATGGGCTTTGGAATAAAAAAAAAAAATCTACCATTTCTTAGTCATGAAATTGTAGACAACATTACTAATCTCTCAAAGACTCATTTCCTCATATGTAACCAGAGGAAGCTGAACAAAATGACTTCCCAGCTGTCATGATCTATGATTGTTATTTTCATCTTAAGAAATTCATAATGTAAGTAATGACCAACTCTAGTGGCAATGGATTTGGCAGGTTTTATATGAACAATCATTCAAAAAACTGCCTTCACAATAAGTGTGTATTATCATCAACATTACCATTACTGTAAACATTTTTGGAAGGCTAGACATACGTTAACAATGTTGTCCCTAGCTAAGCATTCTTGCAAATGCTTCTTGCCTGGAGGGAATTCTAAAAGAAGAGGAAAACAGACCTTGCTGTAAAGTTTGCCTGTCAAGGTGTTAAAGGCTTAAAAAAGTAGTGTGGTGAACAGATGCTTCAGTTCGAAAAGAAAATTCACTCAGCTCTAATGCTGATGAAGAACAATGCTCTAAAATGCTTTATTGGTAAACTGCCACCTGCAAATACAGACAAAAGACTGTGTTAATTGAAATTGCTTTCTATCTTTGCCAAATTAATATAGCTATCCTGCACCTGAGGCATTCCTATAAAGTTACCTACAAAGCAAGATTAATTTCCCCCCATTGAAATTCACTGTGGTATTGAACATCTAGCATGTTCCTATCAAGAAAGGATGATCCAAAGGAAAACACTTAAAAATAATTATTATCCCAGTAAGAATTTCAATTTCCCAACCAATTCAAGTTACTTTTAAAAAGCCTGAGCACCCAACACAACCATGATTGATAGCAAGTAAATGTGTCTCTTGAATTACCCCAGCCCACCTCCGGTTTCCCAGCTTGGCCTCTAGGTCTTTCTATCCCCACCCTCTCACTCGGCTGCGCATCTCAACTATCATCATTTACCTGCCTCCTCTTTCCATATGTAAATGTAAAAACATATTATTTCTGGATTTGAACTAAAGAGTTCAATTCAATTCGGTTCATTAATTCATCAATAGCAGAAGAGGAAGGCTCTTTGGGTAGTTGTTAAGCAAAATTCCTCAGACAGGATAGCCCTGATGTACTCTGTGGTGCTGGGAGAAGCTGATGTTTCTCTTGTCTACCCTAGAGAACTCCTCCTAACAACCCCAGGCCCTGGGCAGAGGCAGCCTTTGTTGCCACTGGGAAAATACTAGATTTTTGCTGTCCTCTTTAATTTTAAAATATCAAATATTTCTCTTTCATATATAAAATTGTACTCTTTTCCCCCCCAAAATGGAATGTATTATTGCTTTTTTTCTTATTATTATAAATATATTATAAATATAATTCATGCTTGTTTTTTAAAAGTTCAACAGTATAGAAAGGGATAAAGTGGAAAGTGAAAACTTCCCATAATTCTATTCACAGAGGCCACAATTATTAGTTTTATATCCATTCTTTGAAATATATATTATACATGTACATGCAGGCAAATACATATACATGTATATATACTCCGAAAATGGTATGTATAGCACATCATGTACACATTGTGTAAACATTATACTATATGTTTAACAAAAATAGGATCATACTATCCACTCTGTTGTATGGCTTGTGTTTTGTCACTCTACAGCTTGTCATGCACATCTTACATATGGATCTATCTCAACTTTTATGTCCTTTATAGTGGTTGCTCTGTATTCCTTTGTATCATAATCTGTACCCTTCACTGAAGGGCATTTATGATGTTCTAAGTTTTTCTTAAATACTAAAAGTGCTGTAATAAACATCTATGTGCATATATGCTTGTATATGTTCTAATTATTTCCTTAGGATAACACCTTTTAAGTAAAATTACTGGGCTAAAGCTTATGTACATTTAAAATATTAAAACATAATGCCCAATAGTGCACCAGAAAAGTCAGATCACCTCTATTCTTAACAAGTTTCCTGTAAATACCTTTATTTTTCATTATTGCCCATCTGATAGTCCAAAAAGAAATTGGCCAGCGTCTCTACGTCTTTATTCCCAGGGTCCCACCAGGCACTGCATTGGCTGGGCATGATGGCTCGCGCCTGTAATCCTAGCGCTCTGGGAGGCCAAGGCTGGACGATCGCTTGAGCTCAGGAGTTTGAGATCAGCCTGAGGAAGAACGAGACCCCCATCTCTATTAAAAATAGAAAAAATTAGCCAGGCGTGGCGGCGAACGCCTGCAGTCCCAGCTACTCGGGAGGCTGAGGCAGAAGGATCACTTGAGCCCATGAGTTTGAGGTTGCTGTGAGCTAGGCTGATGCCACGACACTCTGGCTGGGCAACAGAGTGAGACTCTGTCTCAAAAAAAAAAAAAGAAATTTTGCACCTCCCATTGTTCTGCTAATTTGCATTTCTTTGAATATTAGTGAAGATGAGTATCTTTTCAGGTGTTTTTTAGCCATTTGGTTTTCTTCTACAAATTGTTTG
The DNA here is from genome assembly GCA_004363605.1 of Indri indri. Taxonomy (NCBI): domain Eukaryota; kingdom Metazoa; phylum Chordata; class Mammalia; order Primates; family Indriidae; genus Indri; species Indri indri. The sequence continues at coordinate 4,376 of RJWJ010000682.1, read as the reverse complement.
GACCTGTGTGACTGTACTGCTCAACCCTGTTTCATTCCCCACCCAATGTGTACACACATTTGGTTGAGAGTGTAAGGGGCAGGTGTGTGACAGGAGCTGGGCCAATTCCCTCTCCTGGGAATTTGGATTTGAGAATAGGGCACGTCTAGTTCACTGTGTTTAAACCGGAAAATCATGCAAAGCTGGGCTGGGTCAGCCATTTTTGGTCACTTGCATTCTAAAGAAGAAAAAGTAGATCTGTAAAGCAAAAAGAAGCAGGCATATTTTGGAAGCAGAAGAGATCTTGAGGGCCCAGGGCCTTGATCGCTGCCTGTTCTCCAGGCCTGTGAGAAAGTCCTGTATCTTGCAGCTAGTTTGACTGGGTTTCTGTTAAGATAAACAATATCTCAAATTCTTCTCCATGGGAATATGGGGGGGGGGGGGTGTGCATGCCGGAGTTGGTTTTGGAAGGATAGTCTGATCTTAATTTTCCTCTTTCCTGGTTTCCTGAGAAGCCATAAGAAATCTGTAATTCCCAAGCTTGGAGAAAAGCTGAAGCAAAAAATTGCACAATGGGACAAACGTGTCTTCACTGTACTTGTCCTTCGATTCGTTCTAGAATTCCCCAACCAATCAGACACCCGGACCCCTGCTGCCTCTCAGCTCCCTGCAAGCCCAATCTCAGTACTATGCGCTTTACCACAGTAATGGCTTTGTTTATTGAGCACTCTACCTATGTACTTGCTAAGTGTTTTGCATACATTGAATTATTTAACCAAAGTGGTTATATTATTGCTCAATTTGACAAAGAGGAAATGATGGCTTAGGGAGATTTAGTAAGTTGCCCAAGAACACTCAGATGGAAAGTGGTGGAGCAGGTCTCTGGTTTCCGCTGTCTGACTCTGCTATGTCTCCTGCTCCCTGCACTGCCCGGATTGGCATCTAGAGCCCAGAACTAAGGGGACATTGGCTTCTAGGGCAGACTCCAGCCCCCTCTGACTACCACCTCCAGACCCTTGTCTTTCACAGAACAAGAGGCACACTCAAAGCCCAGCAGCTGGCAGCCGTTTGGGCCACAGGCAGAGAAGCCTTGTTACCCATTACTGGAGTGATGTTTAGGCTGGGACTTTTTGCTGAATATGCAAGCTCTGAGGGTTGTGCAGGCTGCATCCTGAAGATAGACTGGGATCACCAAAGTGCCCTCACTCTCGTCTCTGCTCTAGGCTCCCCTGAGACACAGGTTTCCCATCCCCTCCTTGGTCTACCTCCTCTATACTAATGATACCCAGCACATACACAGAGTTGGCCATTCAAAGCGCTGTACACTTACTGGCTCATTTGCTCCTCACATCAGCCCTTACAGTTAAGACACCATTAACATTTCTGTTTCACAGATGAGGAAATGGAGGCACAAACTGGTTAAATGACATGCTCAAGGTCACACAGCTAAGTGAAGAGCTGCCAGGATTTCGACCCATGTATCAGAGACTCCTTTGAGTAGTTAATGATAGCTAGGACCCTGCTCCTCAGAAAATTGTATATATGACTTGTGATTTTATATAGTTTCAGGGTTTCCTCTGAAGGAATTCCTCTATAGTAGGCCAAGCACTTTGTATAACAGGGCTGGAAACCCAGATGCCCTCAGGGGCAAGGCAGGGAATGTTGATGAGTGCAGGGGCTGGATGCGAGGAAGGACAGTGGGCCTGGAAAGGGCTTTTTCTTCCCAAAAGCATTCTGATTAAAACAAACAACCAAAGCAAATCCCCTGTACTGGACCAAGAAAATTCACTTGTGGGCTGAACTCAATCACAGCACAATTGTTTGCAACTTCTGCTAGGATGCAACACGGCCCCTTAATTGCTGTCAACCCTCAGTAGGTATGTCTGGTACTTCTACTATTTGAGAAAAGGTGTGTTGAACTCTCTCCCAGCTCAGGGTAGATCTGCAGCTGATTCCAGCCAGACTCTCTCCTTACAGGTCTAGAACTGTTCCTCACTTGCCTCCCACCACCCCTTCAGGTGCCCAGGGCCCCAGCCACCCTTCCTCAGGCTTCTGATGGGATAGGGATGTTTCAAAGGTGCCATTGTTCAGGTTGCATGAGGCAAATAGTATCACTCCTTCAGACAGTCTTGTGGCTGGAGAGAGGACAGGTGGCTCTCAGAGACTCTGGATTTAGGCAGTGTCAGTTCCTGGCTCCCACGTGGTTCCAGGACACTGGAGGATGGCCCACTGTGGCTGAGCAGTGCTTAATTTCCGTCTTCCTGGCCTCTTCAGCCCAACCCTCTCCTTTCTGATCCCCTAATCTCCCTGCTGTCTTCGTTATTCCCCACATTCACCCTCAGGAAATTACAAATATTTTTCTAGTCCTGGGAAAGCTGCCCTCTTTCAATACTGCCATTATTTTTTCTCAGTGGCACTTGCTCTATTTTGTTATTACTGCCTCAAAGCCCCCAGCATAATTTCCTTAATGGGTTTAGGCTTTTGGAAACACAAAAGCTAGACACCATTTCTGCCTTCCGCTTTGTAATGTTCCTCCTCTGAAGCAATGAATTGCAGGGATCACCTGCTTGAATGGAAGGGAATGGGGGAGGAAGAGAAGGATGGAAATATTGGGAGAAAAAAGTTACTATTAGTATTAAAAAATATCCCACCACATATAATCCAGCTTAAGACCCCCTTACACTTTTTTTTCTTTTCTTTTAAAGTGGAAAATAGCTTTTAGTATTTTTTTGGCAAATTATAATCACATATAATAATGGTGTACACAGTGATGTTATAATATACACATAAAGTGCGGAATGATGGAATTAAGCGAATTGACATTCCCCTCCCCTTAAATACCTGCCATTTATTTCTCCTGTCTAACTGCAACTGTGTACCCAAGACCCATTTACACTCTTGAAAACACCAAAGAACTTGCTTTTATGGATTATATATATGTTGATGTTTACTGTTTTAAAAATTAAGATGAATAAATGTTTAAAGTATTTATTAATTCATTACAAACAACAATAAACCCATTACATGTTAACAGAAATCACACGTTTTATTTTAAAAAAAACTATTTTTTTTCCAAAACAAACGAACAAACAAATAGGATTCAGTGAAAAGAATGGCATCGTTTATGTTTCTGTAAATCTTTTCAATGTCTGGCATAAGAGAAGGCACAGCTGGATTTTCATATCTGCTTCTATATTCAATGTGTCATGATATCACATGTCACGTAGCCTCTGGAAAACTACCCTGTATAGTCATGAGCGAACAAGAATGAAAGAGACAAAAAACATCTTAGTATTTGATGAAAATATCTTTACCTGGAGGTAAAAGGACTACACTTTGAGAACTGCTGTTTTAAATCATGAAGTATAGTCAAAGAGTCTAAAGTGCTAATCCAAGGAGGAAACAAACATAGTCATTACCTAAGGGAGGCAGTACATACGGTGGTTAAGGGCCCTGATTTTAGAGGCTGACACTTCTAGATTTGAACCTCAGCTCCTCAGCTTCTGCAGAGTGGCCTTGGGAAGGTTACTGAACTTTTCTAAACTTCAGATCTCCTGCCTACAAATACAGATGAGTACCTACCTTACGAGTTGTTGAAAGATAATGAAGTATTTTCCAAACTTCATTAGTCATAAGTTTTGCCAAGTCTATGTATGACCTATGCTATTATCCTCCTTATATTTTTATGTTGCTTACTTTTTAAACTTAAATAAATGTTTTTAAAGGAAATTTTATGTCCCTATTATAGATGCAAAACTACTCGCTATAAATTGAAGATGCAATGAAAATAGAAAAGATCCTGTTGCCTGAGAAAATGTTAAGCTGAAGGCCTGCTCTCCTTTTGTAACAAAGGGAAGTTAGTCGATGTTAGTAGGTCATTCAAGACCTGCACCAAAGGAAGACTCAAGACTCTCTACCAGATGTGATCGGGGGTCAGAGACTTAAAGAAGGAATAGCTTTCTCACTATGCGATGCGATTTGATTTCTGCCTTGCCCATGCACCACTAAACCACCTTCCCTACTACTGTAACTATTTCTTGTATCGCCCCACCCTTAGGAGACTAAGGTCATGTATGTAAATCACTTAGCTCAATGCCTGGCTATTGTAAGGACTCTGCAATGTAGCTTTAGTCACCTTTTCTAATTCTTCCTTTTCTTCTCCCACAAGGGTTAAATGCCTCACCTAAGCCCATAGTTATTTTTTTTTTTTTTTTTTCTTGAGACAGAGTCTCACTCTCTTGCCTGGGGCGAGTGCCATGGCGTCAGCCTAGCTCACAGCAACCTCAAACTCCTGGGCTCAAGCAATCCTACTGTCTCAGCCTCCCGAGTAGCTGGGACTACAGGCATGTGCCACCATGCCCGGCTAATTTTTTCTATATATATTTTTACCTGTCCGA
>RJWJ010000681.1:159717-189653 GCA_004363605.1 Indri indri | reverse complement strand
ACCAGCCTGAGCAAGAGCGAGACCCTGTCTCTACTAAAAATAGAAAGAAATTAATCGGACAACTAAAAATATATAGAAAAAATTAGCCGGGCATGGTGGCACATGCCTGTAGTCCCAGCTACTCGGGAGGCTGAGGCAGAAGGATCGCTTGAGCCCAGGAGTTTGAGGTTGCTGTGAGCTAGGCTGACGCCACGGCACTCACTCTAGCCCGGGCAACACAGCGAGACTCTGTCTCAAAAAAAAAAAAAAAAAAAAAAAAAAAAAAAAAAAAAAAAAAAGATTTAAAGAAATAAAAGTAATTTAGTTTATAAACATTATACAGAGAAAACATATCATTTCAATAAATGCAAAAATATTAAAAGTGTAACATTGAAACCAAAATCTGTACAAAAAATGGGAATTTTATAAAATTGCTTGAATATGACAAATTTATGATAAGAACCTTCATAAACATGAATGAAATGTTGAAATCTTTTCATCAAAAACAGGAAATAATACATATAATATACATACAACCATTATTGTACCTGCTTTTCAACATTGAAAATAAAAACCTACACGGTAAAAATAAATCAAGAAAAAATTTATGGCAACTGGAAAAAAAATAAAAGTATGATTATTACAGATAAAATAGTAGTTTACATAGGGAAATTCAGAAAATCCTGTTCTTGAAGTGGTAGAATTAATACATAAAATAATGAGGTAACTGGATATAACATCGACATGCAAACCTCAATTATATTTCTATTTACACCAAAAAAATAACCAAAGAAAATTCTAAAATAGGGATGCTATTTACAAAAGCATAAATGTGAAATATCTATATTTTTATATGACTTCAATACCAAAAAATAAAAATATAACAGAGAGAAATTAAAGAAAATCTAGTACATTGCCAGACATAGATTGATATTCACTGAAAAAGTCACAGTTGTAAAGACACCTAATCTTTAAATATGACTTTAGAGATTAATGCGGTCCCAAATATAATCCAAAGAAAGTTGTTTTCAGATATCTTTTATTGAGATGTCATGTAGATAGATAAATTTCATTCATTTAAAGTGTATAAATCAGGAAATATTAGCATATTTACAGAGATATAACAAAAACCACTTCCAAAATTCAGCAAATTTTCATCACTACAAACATAAAAAATGTAACAATTTGTGCTAATTTCTCATTCTGAAAACTCCTTAGCCTTTGACAACCACTATTCCAATTTGCATCTCTAAGGGTTTGCCTATTCTTGATAATTCATATAAGCAGCTTGACATAACATGCAACTTTTAGAAAAGTTAAATGCCACAAACACAGTGATGACCAAAAAGAGCCAGACACAAGAGCAATGAAATCCTGTTCTTTCTGGTGTGTGTATTATACTACAAATAGTTATTTTTGGAAATCTTTTCATTATTAAAACAAAAAATAATTCATTTTGACTTACGCAATCATAATATTATTTCCATTGCACAAAATATAATATTACATGGCCAACTCCAAACTCAGATGCTTTACTTATAAAGCTTGTGCTTACAATAATATCTTTTCAAAGATCCACATCCATCTGATCGAAGTCTATGTGAGTGCAGCATAGCACATTTACGTTCACTATGTGCTGTTTCTGCTATTCTGTAATGGAAAAAAAATCCATACTTCTGTTATATTTTAAGGGGACAATCCATGAAACAGGAGCATTTTCATGTACTTTAAGAGTTTTATAAAAACAGTTAATGACATGTTAATGTAATATTAGTAAGAGTTGGTTATTATGAAAACTGAACACAGGACTCCTCCATATCTACAGGGGATGTGTTTCAAGACCACCAGTGATGCCTGAAGCCACCTATTTTATTGAACCCTATTATATACTATATTCATTCTATATATACACACCTGTGGTAATGTTTAATTTAGAAAATAAGCACAAGGAGACATTAATAATAATAACTAATAATACAAAAGAGCAAATATGGCAATATGCCACCATCACTACACTTGGGCTTTTGGGTCATTATTAAGTAATATAAGAGGTACTTGAACACAAGCACTGCGATACTGTGACAATTGATCTGCTCACCAGAGGGCTCCTAAGTGACCAAAGTGTGAGTCACCTCTACAATGTGGACCTGCTGGTCAAAGAGATGATTCACATCCAAGCAAGACAGATGGGACAGTGTGAAATTTCATCATGTTACTCAGAACACTGAGCAATTTAAAGCTCATAAAATGTTTTTTTCTGGCATTTTCATTTCATAATTTTCCAACCATGGTTGACTCAAACTACAGAAAGTGAAACCACCAATTAGGGGGGACAACTGTGGTCCATTCCTTAATATTTATATCAACGTTTCTCTAACTTCCAACATATTTTTATGTCTATAATTCAACTTAAACTCACTTATATTATTCTTCTAAATTTCTCCTTTTTGTATTTTTTCTACTATACAGCACCATTCAAAGAAACTTACTTAAGTTTGAAAGTTGAGCCATTTATTGACATCCATGGATGATCATCGCTGTTACGAAAAACTCCAACCCATGATTGACGTGACAGGGAGCCCAGAAATATCTACAGGAATATAAATATTTTCCATTTAAATAATTATTAAAGATTGTACAAAATTTTAAAATGCAAGTAGCATGTTCTTACACTGGATCTGTAATTATAAAAAAATTAACATTTTAATCAATATATTAAGGTTGAAAACCACTTTTTATATGGCCAAAACATTTCACAAATATTTGTAATTTTTCCTTAAAATGAACCCTAAAACATTTATACTCAGTAGTTTCATTCTTATTCATACATAATGAGGATAATTATGAGCCATGTATTAATAATTTAATAGCAACCCATGCCGGCAAAACAAATATAGCATGAATTTAAATGAATTTCCAGACACCGTATATGGATTTCTCCCGATATTAAATCAATGTATATTTCTACTACATTTCTCAGCATTTGGGGTTTAGCAGGAAGTTAAAAGGTCTTCTCTTGAGGAAATAAATGATATGTAATCCAAAAATATGGTTTTCTGGGCACCACGGCATTCTTTCACCAGCTAAGCCCTCAGTTTTGCCTGTTTTGGCACTGGAGCAACACTAGTGGTGCAAAACAGGTGCTACTCCCTACTAAATACAACTATAAACTCTGGAACTTATGAAAGACACAAGCAAAGGAGAGTCTGAAAGGTGAAAAGAGAAAGGTGGAATGGTTTGGGACCCCAGGATCAGGGATCAGCACAGTGGCTGGGCATCTTAAGTCCTCACCCAACAGAAGAAAGTGACCTAGGCCTGCTGTCACCCAGTACCCAATCCGGCAATGAGAGATGCCTCATTCCCCCTCTGTATTGAGAGGGAGTCCTGCCAGCAATACAAGCAAGGCTGGAACTACCACCAAGGGTGATCTGTCAGGAGACCTGCTAATAGTCAGTAGCCAGAGGAAGTGCTAATGCTCCCCACCAAGAGACACCAGGGTAGGTGTGGCTGAGGGGGACCCACAAAGGCATCCTGTGCCTACAAGTGCTCCATCCAGGAGGCCTCTGTGTCCCTGAAGGCATGAGACTTATGTCGCCCAGCAGCAGATGGATTTTTAAATGTGATTAATATATGTACATGCTATAGCATGAAAGTTAACAAACTACAGTTCACTTCATTAATATGGATGAATTGGACAAATACCACACAGGAGTGAAAGAAGAAAGACAAAAACATGCATACTATATGACCCCATTATGAAAATTCAAAAACAGGTAAAGTTTTTTTGTAATATTAAAAGTCAGGACAGTGGTTTGAGGAGGAGGGGGTGAAGTGCTGAGGGCATGCACCCGGGCAGGGCTGCTGGGGTGGGAAACTCCTATTTTGTGATCTAACTTGTATTATAGGAGTCCATTCACTTTGTCATAAATCTGCACCATCATGATTTGTTTATATGTAGTACAATTAAATAGCAAAATTTGTCATAGAATAAAAGCATTTATAGAAGTATGGTTTTCCACGAGCAGCAAGAGTTCATAATAATTACATGTGTTTTAGCGGTGTACGAATGAAAACAAACTATTGTGAAGTCAAACAAAAGAATATTGTACATATGTGAAAATAATTAAACTCAAATATGTATAAGAATATGATGAATTCTACAAATATAATATCAGCTGATAGAAGCTTTTAATAAAATGTTTGAAACCTTTAACATCTTACCATTTCTTCTTCATTATCTATGTAAAGCAGACTAGAGTTCTTAGAAGCACAGGCCGTCAAACTAGCGTTCCAAGTTTTGAATTCCTTACCAATGGAATAACAGTTGGTAGAATATGTGAACCACCCATCTGGACAGCGACCACAGTGATATGCTGAGGAAAGACTATAAATTACTATCTATACACAATATGAATTTTTAAATGAAAATTAATTTACATATTTTCAAAGGTATAAAAATGCACGTACATGTCTATGTATCCTCATAAGCTGGTAAATATAAAGAAAACCCACTCACACACATGCACAGAAAAGGGTCAGCCTCTCATCCCCTAATTGTATTGCCACATAAAGCAAATTAGCAAACATAAATCCACCCTGCAACATGTCTGAAAAATCACTGAATGAACCCACTTTTTTGGAATAGCAAAATTATTTAACTGTTATCATATGATAGCAGGAGTAATTTGAGTCAAATATTAATAGCAAAAAGAGGTATAGTGATTTTAAATCAGTATTTCTACTTATTGGTGAATAAAAGGCATCCTCTCCCATAATCTTTATTTATGGATGTTTTTTGCCCAATATTGTCAGTAATTTCCCCCAAAAAAATATCTATTATCATTTTTGCACAGCCTAAGATTGACACAAAGTAAAAAATGAGCAATATCGGTACCTTTCTGAGTTCTTACAGTCTGAAGAGTATTGTTCTGCTTCTTTGTTTCTCTAGCTAGAAAAATTAAAGTAATCCTTATTAAAAATTAGTATCTGAATAAGTCACAATAATTTTAATTTTTGTTTGAAATTCAGCGTATCCCCTAGAATTATAATTATATGAAGTAAAATTGTTTTAGCAAGAAAAAATGAATAATGTAGTAAAGGTTTGGGGAAATAAGTCCTCGCAGAGCCTACAAAACCAAACTTCGTCATCTCTGTCTACTTTATATATTACAATACAGTAAATATTTGATTTATCCACTTTCAAAAATTAATTTCTATTTACTGGTAAGCTTTTTCGGTCTCCTACAACATGCATTTGAGTTATGAAATTTGAATATGTATATATATATAAAATTAAACGCAAAGGTTTTGTACAATTATTCTTTCATTTATACTTTTGAAAAATTCAGATTAACCATTCCTCAGTAAGTCCAAAACATGCATTATAATGAACATTTTATTCCTTGATATTGTGCAATGTTTGGAGGCACTTCCAATCATTAAGTGTAAAAGTTTCCGTTTATTCTTCCAAAACCTACTTACAGGGATTGACAAGACTTGTTACCACAGTGGACATTATTAAGACGAGACAGAGGATTCCCAGGATCCCAGCAACGAGCTTCTCTGGAGGAAACAGTAAATCTGCAGGGAGAGAAACAGAAACACTGAGAAAGGAGACACAGAGAAGGTTGGTTGGAACATTTACATACAAGAGACCCCACATAAACAGGGAATCATAGATAAAATTGGACCCCAAACCCACATCTACCACAGTAATCTTTCTCTCAGAATATACCATTGCATTTTCAGTAAATGTAGTGCTCCATGAGTGTTGCACAAAGACTACAAATTTCAAAAATGTGTGAGTAAAAGTCATCTGCATATTTCATATTAAATACGATATCTCAATTTAGAACTCTTATTTCCACGAATAAAACCATGTGAGCACATCCTACTCTTTCCCCACACCCCTGCATCCCAACTGCACATCCCAGAACAGTTGTTGAGGAGCTATTAAGTGCTTTACCTTTGCAGTGGTAAGATCTGTCATCCCCTCGAAGATCCTGAGCAGCATTTTGAAGGTTTAATTCAGCATAGGTTATTTCCTGTTCGGTTTCTGAAATGGAGCTTTTCGTGCCCTTAGGTTTCCATTGCTGCCTCTTTGAGTTTTTGGCCAGATTCATTTCAGAGTAGATTACTCTTTGGTTATCCATCTCTGCAGCTGTGTGATGTCAGACTGTGCTCTATGATACCTGGACTTAAGAAACTAATAAATAGGGAGTACGACAAGATCCCCAGTACAGTCAAAATGGATGAGGCGTAGTGTGCGTATTGGTTCTCATTTTGCATTGAACAATCTGAAGTTCTCATTCTAATTTCCTTAGAGCTTAAACAAGTGTCTTAAGCTAAAATATTTTTTTGGAAAATTTTCCTGTGTTGACAAAAAAAAAGATTTTCTACATTTTTGAAATATTATTGCTAGAACAATGAAAACCAATAAATTAACAAGGAATAAAGAAGTCTATGAATAAAAACATATTTATTAAAGTCTGATTCAAAAGATATATTTTAAAACAAATACAATAGCTGTATCAAAAATAAAAATATATTAGATAAACATATACAATGGTTTATGATAATTTTGAAGACCAACAATGGTGAAGGGACTGAGTGATCTTAAAATAGAGAATAAGAAAGTTGACATATATCTTATTGTGTTGCTCTAAATTACTTTTATTTTGCAGTTTGCATTTATTTATTAAAATAGATTCAGGATTATTATTAAGTGTTCTTTTGTTTAAATGGCTGAAGGGTTCTGAGAAATCATTAAACTATTTAGAATATTTTATATGTTGGAAAATGTACGTGACACAAACTTATACATAACCTAAACAGTATTAGAAACACTATAAATTTTTTTAATCATATTTACAGAAGTATGGGCAATTTATTGTAATGCTAAAATATAAAACCATAAAATTACAAATAAAAATGTAAACTGTTTATGGAAGAACATTGTCAGTTCAAACTTCCAGAAAGATATTATGTTTGTTAACATCAATAGATGTCACTTCAGTTGTGTGGGCATTTGTAATAATTCATATAATTTAATGCAATATTTTAGTCAATGGGCTCTGGAGTAAATGATGTCTAGAATTAATTTTGGCTTTGTAATTCATAATGTGTAACCTTTAAAAAGTTACTTAGTATCTAATAATCTAGTCTGCTAACCTAAAGTGGGAATAAGAAGATACAAAACATAATGCATGTAAAACTTTTACGACTCAAACTGGCACCTAAAGCTCTCTACAAATATTAACTATTTTAATTTTTATTTTAGTCACAATTGTTATGTTATTGTATCTGATTCATGTCAGTTAAACCATGGAAAATAAATCATTAGACAAGTCTTTTATGTCAGTGTGGTACATTTTCTGCAATATTTCATAAATTTTTAAAAGTCTTTTGATTATAACTAAGTTTAGCATTCTATAAAATTTATCTTACCCTGATTTTAATTAAAAATTAAAAATGTTTTCTTTTAATAAAACTGAGGAATTATGTTTGACTTTCATATATAAAGTAATTCCTTTTAATAATCTTTTATAATGGCTGAACTACATATAAATTATTATTATTCAACAGTACAGAATGCAATGATTACTAATCCAAAATTAATTGTTCATTTTCATAATGTTTATTTGTCTCAGTTAAATTATGTTTGCTAACTAACCAGATATATGTATATGTCCTTAAGTAGGTCTCCAGAGGCCTAATTTACAAACTTAGGAAATCCTCCATCATATTTCGTATTTTAGGTTTTTAACCTGAATTATACAAATTAAGAAATTAATTTCCACATTGATTTTCTTGTAGATTAATTGTACCTTGGTTGCATTGCGCCTAGTACTTAGTATCTTCCACTAATGAGGTAGGCTAATAGAGAGGTGGAGAGTATCAAAACATACCTTCTATCCCCAGAAGTCATGTGTCCTTTAGTGCAGAGGCCAGGTTACTCTCATAAAAAGGTCTACGGTAACTGGGAAATAAAACATAAAATTTCAAGGCATAAATCCAGGACAAGAACAAACAATGTCTGTGACCTTCAAGAGTACCCTGTGAAGGCTCAGAGTGAGGCAAGGGTGGAAAAAGTAGATTTCTCATCACTGTGTCACTGAAGGTCTGAACAGGAAATTCTCACACATGGGCTACTTTGAAATCAGTTTATCTCATCACACACCTCCAAAATATAGGAGACTTTGGGCTCCTATTGCAGGGACAAAGTAGAATTCTAAAGTGTGTCCTTTAGATCATGTATATTAAGTGTCTCTGAGAAGCTGCTTTCATGTTCTACGAGATATAGGGGGACAGATACTTGACCACCCATGCAATTAACTTTTTTTCATCTCAGTCACAAATATGCCAACTTAAGTCTTAAGTGTGTCTTGGATGTTTAAGGCCCACTTTTAGACTAGGTTGATAAATCTTAACATTACACACTTCTTTTTTTTCAAATTCATATCATGTAACTTATTTTATGACAGAAATAATTATAAAACTCATAATAACATTATCAAGAGATATTTACTGGTATTTGTCATTAATTATTCTGAGAAATTAATACAGTGTCAACTTATTGTAGCTGGCACAAAATCCATCATGCCAAACTTATCTTCTCAATTGCTCTGCCTTAATTCTTAAATTCTTGTATATAATTTTATTTTTTAAAACAAATTATTTAATCTTTGAATTTCCCTTAATAAAAATAAATGTCTCTGAAAATATTAATCAATTTTAAATATATCAGCATTCCAGAGATTGAAATATTAAATCACTATTCATTGTAGTGTTCATTAATTCATTCCCCACCGTGACTAATTGTATTTTGATATGAATATTTGCTGTAAATGATTAAAGTCTTAGTCAAACAAAGTAGGGGAAGGGAAGTAATTAAAAAAAAATTCCCCTAACTAAAAAATAATGAGGACAAAATAAGTAGACATTTAACACAAAGTTGCAGGACACATAAACATCAAAAGAAAAACTTTAAGAGGGAGTGGGGCAAGACAGAGGCCTAGAAACAGCCGGTACATGCTCTCAAGAAGAGGATCCAAAGTTGCAGGCAGGTGCCTACCCCCACAGATGGTTCTTCTTGGAAAGAACATTGTAAAACTCCGGAGAAGCGAGGGGGTATATTCAGGGTGCAGGAGAAGGTGAAGGGGCAATTCACTGGGCGAGATGGAAGGGAACTTTGGGGTGGCATCTATACCTGGAGAAGGACAGGAGAAGAGAACCCTGGGGCTCCACGTTCATCCCACAGGCATCGCTACTGGAGATATGAGGTAGATCCCTCCACCACCACAGACCTCTGCACTGATGAGGAGCTGCTTGGGATCGTTGCAGAGACATTGTACTGGAGAGTGATCGTAGAAGGGATCTGTTGGCTTCCAATCCGAGGTTTCTGTAGCTGATGCCACTCTGAGCTCTCAGGTGCATGGTGCCAGGTCTGCATGGAGCTTGCTTTGCTGCAGCAGCCTTGGTATCATCCCTGCAGGGCTGCAGAGTGAGTGGGCAGAGGGGATGCTCCCCAGAGCCATGCCTTGTGACTGGGTGTAGAGCACTCCACCCTGCCAGAGCAGGATCTGAGCAGAGGAGGCACCTCAAGCACCACAGACACCACCTGGGAAGCCTAGAGCAGCAGCCTTCGTGGAAGCGGTACAGGCGTGGAACCCAGCCACCTGTTGGCACCAGACCACAGCCCATCACTCCCCAGCAACCTGAACACTGCCGCCCACCCCATGCAGATCTAATTCCACCATTCTCATGGTACTGGTGCTGCTACCCACATGCGCAGCTCAGCATCCACAGTGCCCACACTTGAGAACAGTCCCATGTCAGCCAGGCCTCACCTCTGTGGTTCCTGGCTGCTAGAATTCACCCAACCACGAGGCTCCGCATCCTCAGTCCCCATGCCCAGGATCCATGCCCTTGTTGTAGGTCCCAAACCCTGTGGTTCCCTGTCTGTGGTCTGAACTGGCGGCCCCATCCACACAACTTCCTGCCCTGCCACGGGAAGACTGCTATCCCCGCCTGAAGCTCCAGCATGGAGCACAGGAGCAACGCCAGGCCCTGGGTGGCTCCAAAACATCATTGGGCCCATGATTTCAGCCCCGAGATTCCAGCATTGTGCCTAAAGGGGACCCCACCCCTGAGTTTCCACCACCGCTACTGGTCCAATGGAACCAACTGAAGCTCCCAAGATCTGCCAGGAAGCCCCGAGATGGGAGCCACCATAACACCTGGACCTGGATCGAACAAATGCACCCAACCCAGACACACACAACTGCTACCTAGATAGCCTCACTCAGCTGCCAGTATCACCTCTGCAGGGAAACGTTGAGTAGAGCAATCCCCCACAACACCAGCCTCTGAGGAAAGGGACCAACCCAGTGCCCAACTCAAGCTTCCAACAATAATCTGGATAACAATCCACCACTTTGCACCAACATCATCCAGCACCTGCTTCAACTGTGAGAATCACAGGGGACTCAGACAAAACAGAAGGGTGGCACTACAGGCTCTCAGGGAGCCGGCATCTCCCCTGCAAGGTCAACATTCAAGAGTAAGACACAAAAGGCCATAAAGGGAGCTCCCCTTCTTCTCACTAAGTAGGAGAGTTAGTGAGACAAAGGGAACACAAGCTATCAAAGTCTATGGGATTTAGCAATACCATTCCTAAGAGGAAAATTCATAGCCTTAAATTCCTACATCAAAAAGACAAAAAGCTCACAAAATAACAATAACAATAGAGAAGGAAAAGCAAACCTAACCCAAAGCCAGCAGATGAAAATTAAATGGAAAACAAACAAATAAAAAACACAAAGGATCAATGAAACAAAAACTTAACACATAAACAAAATCATTAGACCTCTTGATAGATTAACCAGGAATAAAAGACAAAGGACACAAGTAAGCTCAATCAAACATGAAAAAGGAGATATAACAACTGATATTATACCAAACACAAAATGTCATCCATGAATACTATGAAAATCTCTATCCACATAAACTAAAAATGTAGAAGAAATGGAAAAATTCCTGGAAACACACAATCTCCAAAAACTCAATTAGGAAGAAACATAACCCCTGAGCAGACAAACAATGAGAAATGAGATTGAAGCAGTAATAAAAAATCTCTCAAACAAAAAAAAAAGGCCCCAAACTAGAGGGATTCACAGCCAAATTCTACCAGACCTGTAAAGAAGAACTTGTACCCATCCTACACAAATTATTCTATAACATCAAGAAGAAGGTAATCCTTCCTAAATCATTCTATAAAGCCAGTATCACCTTGACACCAAAAGCAGGAAACGACACAACAAAAAAAGCAAACTACAGACCAATAACCCTTAAGGATATAGATGCAAAAAGCCTAAACAAAATACTAGCAAATTGAATTCAGCAGCACATCAAAAACATAATTTACCAAGACCAAGTGGGCTTCATCCCAGGGATATAAGGATGGTTCAACATACGTAAATCAATAAATGTGAATCACGACATAAACAGAAGTCAAAACAAACACAATATGATCATCTCAATAAATGCAGAAAAAACATTTGACAAAATATAGCACCCTTTCATGATAAAAACCCACAACAAACTAGGCCTAGAGGGAATATACTTTAAAATTATAAAAACCGTATATGACAAACCCACAGCCAACATCATACTGAATGGGTAAAAGTGGAAAGCATTCATGCTAAGAACTGTAAGAAGAAAATCATGCACACTGTCACCGCTTCTATTCAACATAGAACTGAAGGTTCTAGCCAGAGCAATGAGGCAAGAGAAAGAAATAAAGGATATCCAAATCAAGAAACAGCTGGTCAAACTACCACTTTTCACTAATGATATGATCTTATATCTAGAGAATACTAAAGACTCTACCAAAATATCCTAGAATTGACTTTCTCCAGGAAAGTCTCAGGTTGCAAAATGAATGTACACAAGTCAGTAGCATTTCTATATACTAATAACAGTCAAGCAGAGGGGCAAATCAAGCACTCAATACCATTCAGAATAGCTACAAAGAAAATAAAATACTTGGAAATATACTTGACCCAAAGGAAAAAAAAAGTCATTTTTATCAAAATGATACCTGTACTCAAGTGTTTATTGCAGTGAAATTCACAGTTGGAAAGATGTGAAATCAACCTAAGTGCCCACCAATTCATGAGTGGATAAAGAAAATGTGCTATATAATATACACCATGGAGTACTATTCAGCTATAAAAAGGAATGAAAAATGTCATTTTCAGCAACTTGGGTGGATCTGGAATCCATTATCCTAAATGTAGTATCTCAGGAATGGAAACCCAAATACCATGTTTTCACTACTTAAGTGGGAGTTAAACGATGGGTGCACATGGGCCCAAAGCAATATAGAGGACATGGAAAACCAAGAAGGGCAGGTAGTAAGGGAAGAAAACTTACCTATTGGGCACAATGAACACAATTCTGGTGAACGGTACACAAAAAGCCCTGACTTAAGGACTATACAAGCTATTCATGTAGCAAAAACACTTGTACCCTCTTAAAATTTTGAAATTAAGAAAAGAAATATACCAGAAACAAGAATTTCAGTTATAAACTCATATTATTTTTATTATTACCTAGTATATTTTTATTTTCAACTTGTTTTTAACAACCTTCCAAGTTAGTCATTGTTACTGTCATTATTTTATATAAATAATACTTATAAAAATCTATACAACATTTTTAAAAAAAGAAAACTTGTTAAAATTTTTCAGTTGTTCTGTCAGGGCATCCTGGTGACACTATGTTATAAAACACAGAAAATATCAACATTTTTAAGTGGTTAAAGTAGTCTATCAATGAACAAATGGGTTAACAAAATGTATTATATTAAAACAACAGAATATTATTTGGCCATTAGAAGGAGTGAAGTACTGGTACATTCGATAACGTGGATGAACCTTGAAAACATTATGCTGAGTGAAAGAAGCCAGTCACAAAGAGCATATATTGTATGATTCTCTTCCAATGAAAGTCTAAAATAATTTATAGAGATAGGAAATAAATTAATAATTGTTTAGGGTTGATAGAGATACCAGGTGCTAAGAGGGTAATAGCTAAAGGGTAGAGACTTTCTTTTGGAAGTGAGGGAAATGTTCTAAAATTGCCTAAGGTAATGGTTACACATACTGTGAATATACGAAAAACCACTGAATCGTACACATTAATAGGTGAATTGTATAGTATGTGAATTATTTCTCAATAATGTTGTCTTAAAAATACAAAAAAAAAAAGCAGAGGACATAAATTTAAGAAGATGGATAGAGAAAGATGGGTATGTTTGTGTCTTGAAGGTAATGCATTTTAAATGGAAGTGATTTCCTGTGAGGGAGTAATTAATAGAATAAAAACTTGAAACAATTTTGGGGTAGGGAAGAATGGATCCAGAGCATTTGGATAGGTAGCCTTGTAGGTAAGCTATCTTTTTCACTAAGACAAGAAGCAAGAAATTAAAATGTAAGTGAACCTGTTATGTTTAAAACCTACAGACAACCTACAGAATGGGAGAAAATATTCGCATGCTACACATCTGATAAAAAGTGCTGATAACAAGAATCTACATAGAACTGAGGAAAATCAGCAAGAAAAAAATTAAACAACCCCATTAAAAAGTGGGCAAAGGACATGAACAGAAACTTTTCAAAAGAAGATAGACTAATGGCCAACAAACATGTGAAAAAAATGCTCAACATGCTGTAATCCTTAGGGAAAAGGAAATCAAAACCACAATGAGATATCACTTATCTCCAGTGAGAATAGCCTTTATCAAAAAGTCCCAAAACAATAAATGTTGACATGGATGTGGAGAGATAGGAACACTCATACAATGCCGGTGGGACTGCAAACTAGTGCAACCCCTTTGGAAAGCAATATGGAGATACCTCAAAGAGATACGAGTAGAACTACCATTTGATCCAGCAATCCCACTCCTGGGCATCTACCCAAAGGAAAAATAAGATATTCTATAAAGAAGACAACTGCACTCGAATGTTTACAGCAGCACAATTCACAATTGCAAAGATGTGGAAACAACCCAAGTGCCCATCAGTACATGACTGGATTAATAAAATGTGGTATATGTATACCATGGAGTTCTACTCAGCCACAAGAAACAATGGTCATCTAGCACCTCTTGCATTACCTGGATAGAGCTGGAGCCCATAATAATAAGTGAAGTACCACAAGAATGGAAAAACAAGTACCACATGTACTCACCATGAAATTGGTATTAACTGATCAACACCTAAGTGCACATATAGTAATAGCATTCATCTGGTGTCAGGCAGATGGGAGGGGGTAGGAGGGAATGGGTACATACACACTTAGTGGGTGCGGTGCGCACCGCCTGGGGAATGGACATGCTTGAAGCTCTGACTTGGGTAGGGCAAAGGCAATATATGTAATCTAAACATTTGTACCCCTGTAATATGCCGAAATAAAAAAAATTTTTAAAAAAACCTAAAATTAAATAAATAAATCTACTGGGAAGACTTTTTCAAGCAACTTGGAAAATAGATGACTTCTGAAATTTGTTTTAATTAAGTTTTTTATTTTCTGCTTCTTGTTACTATTAATAATACTTTCCATTTTTGCCGAACTTTGTATAAGTTACATCGTTTGTCATTTATATTTCTCATTGCATTTGTTCTGAAGGTGTGTTTCCATTGTGCCCCAATTCTAAATGAATAAATAGATTTTGAAATATAAGAAAGACCCTACTAAGTATTCATAGCATGTGACATGTTTATTTGCTTAGTTATATAATCCTCACAAAATCAACAAGGTTCTGAAATTTCTAAGTTTTCCGAACTACTCTGATATTTTTTCCTTTAATCCTATACCCTATCTCTTTCCATCATAAAATCATTTCTCAGTTTCTGCCATGGAAAAAGAGTCACAAATTACATGAAATATTAATAACAATAGCAACAAAGGCAGGAAGATCATGAATCTGCAATAGTATTGAGATGTGAGCCTCACAGCCTTTTCATTAGCCTTCTTCTTCTGAGTTTTTAGCACAAACGGCCTTCTCACACATGGACAAAAAGGGTATTGTGCAGTCATCAATACCAATGCTGCGCACATCTAGATACACACATTTCCCCTGGAAATCCACTTTTAGTTCTGGTAAACCCCTAAGAAATTTAGAAAACAAAAGTCACTGGTTCTATTCAGGGTGCTCAAATTAAACAGTATTACTTAAGAACTTACTATGTGCAATTCATTGTGCCAGGGGCTGTGGAGGACATAGGTGTTAGTATGCTCTCCCTCTTTTCAAAGAGCTCATACATTTATAAAAGAGATGAGGTAAGTAATAAATAAGCTACATAAAATGTGATAAAAGAGATTTATAAATGAGAAAAATTATACCTGTATGGAGGGGAAGAGAGTAATCTGTCTGTAAAATTATAGCAATAACATGAAAGATGGGACATATGACCTGGGATCTAAAGTTATGTTTAAGTAAAGATCACCATGATAGAAACCATTCAACTATGTATGTACAGCTACAGTTTAGAAAGGGATATTATACGTGTAAACACATTTCATTAGATACACAAGTCAGCCAAAATTAAAAATGAAATTTAGAATATATGTAATACATAAAATTTAGAATATATCAGAGTACACTTTGCTCTGATAGGCACTTCAGTTTACAAAATCGCCACTGACAGAAATGCCACAAAGAAGATGCTGTCAAATAGTGTGGTTGAATTTAGTCCCTGACTAGAGATCTGCATTACAGAGAACATTTTAGGTCAACATGAACAAGACCGCCTTTTATCAACTCTAGAGCAAATCTGGTTGACTAGTATCATTTAAAAAAGGTAAAGCTTATCTGATCAACTATTAAATATATAATATATTCCTTTTCAAATGTCAAAGGAATTTTAAAAATGAATTCTGAACTGTGTTAGGAAAAATACATTGCCAGAATATTTTTATATATTCTGTATTTTTTAATTCAACATACCTATTGAGTGCTCTGTGTAGCAAACATTGTATTAATGCAAGGTCTGAAGCATAGAACTATCAAATAACAAAATTCTAATAATTAAAATGATTACCATGAAAGTAAAAATAGACACACAGCATGATGCAATAGTCCAAGAGAAAATCCAAGTATGTTTACACTTAAAATATTTACATAAATTATGAAATATTTAAGTTACATATTAAATGATGTAAAATATTTAAATATTAAATGTTTAGTATGTGATAAATATAACGTTAAAATCAGTGATGAAAGAATAATGAGTCTTTTAAACAAAACTCTGGCAATTAATTATCTAATTGAAATAGAGAGAGAGAGAAAAATTGAATTATATCTATATGTATGTGTACACACACATGTCCATGCTTCAGCTTTCCCTCTCATATTCTAAAATAAATTTTAAATGAATAAAGACAATTTCAGGGTACTTAAATGTTAAACATTTGTTCACATAATAAAAGCAATTATTAAAGGACAAATTACTAAAGAAAAACAAAATAGCAAGACATTCCTGAAAGAGAGGTTATAAGCTTAATATATAAGGAATTTGTATCAAGAAATCAAAAATAAATATGATAAAATGGGCAACAGATTGCATACAAGATGTAGGAAAAAACAGCCTGAGTAAATATCAAAAGAATATAACTAAAAATAACAAAATAAAAATAACCAGCTATCAAAATTATCAAAATTTTAAAACATTATCTAACGTTCACACAGAGCAGTTTGCTATTTTGTTTTTTGTCATAATTGTCTGATGCAGGTTCTGTAGGACAATTTAACAACACGTGTTTAAAACTATAAAAAAGGCTTGTACTCATTGATGAATATTTTATACTTCTCCCCCCAAAATCCCAAAATTCATATATAATGGATTACCCATATTATATTTATTATCAAAAATTATAATCAATCAAATCACCTAATGATAGAGTCATATTTTTACAAATTATGAATTATATAAATGACTTTGATTTATAAAATTGCTGACAGCATAATATAAAATAACAAAAACAAAAACTAAAATGGTCTGAATTCTGCCCCTGAGAATCTTCTCTATTTCCTCCAACTCCAAGCAAAAGACATCAAGACACTGAGAAAGAAATAAGGAATTCGATTATATCCTAGAACCTTACAGGCCAGGAGAAGTAGAGGAGCCATCCTCCCACCTCCATTCATTGTTCTCTTCCTTATAAGACAAGCCAATCCAAGTCTGACTTACTAAAAGTAACTTCGTGATATTCTGCATGAAAACAAAATACACAAAAGTGATCTCTTAATACTAAAAGTGTATAAGAAATGAAAAGTATGGAATTTATGTAAGAGAGAAGAAAAGAACCATAATAATAATGCAGTTTATATTTGTCCACTGATAAATGAAATATCAAAAAACATGTTAGCACTGCAACATCTACTCATTTTTGAAGCATGAATTGAAAACAAAGAATAAAGAGATAACTAATAGAACATTTTATATTCAAGAGGACACTACACCACAAAATAAATTCCTTCTCTCAACTCACTTTATCATTTATTCAACTTCGTACCTATGCTTTGAGCTGGAGATACGTTAATGAGCAAAAATGACAAAAATCTCTACTTTGAGGAGGTTTGGGGCAGATACAAACAAATAACATACACAGAAAGTATATGGTATGTAAGAAGGTAACATGTGCTATGAAAAATTTAGAGCAGAGTAAGAGGAACAGAGAGTCCAGAGCGGAGTGCCTGGTGGGGACACTGAGGCACAGGTTGAAATTCTAATTAGGGTTGTCAGGGCAGGCCTCATGGAGGAGGTGATAACTGAATAAGTACTTGATGGAGGTTAAGTAGTTAGCAACGGTTATATCTGAAGAGAACACTGAATGAAGAGTGAACAGAGAATGCAAAGGTCCTACAGTGAGGGCATGCCCAGTATGTTGAGGAAAAGAAAGCTGTGCTGAAGTGCAAAGATATGGAATCAACCTAAGTACCCATTAACTGATGAATGGATAAAGAAAATGCTGTATGTACACTGCTAGTGGGACTGCAAACTAGTGCAACCTCTGTGGAAAGCAATATGGAGATACCTTAAAGAGATACAAGTAGAATTACCATTTGATCCAGCAATCCCATTACTGGGCATCTACCCAAAAGAACAAAAGTCACTCTATGAAAAAGACGTCTGCACCCGAATGTTTATAGCAGCACAATTCACAATTGCAAAGATGTGGAAACAACCCAAGTGTCCATCAATACATGAATGGATTAATCAAATGTGGTATATGTATACCATGGAGTACTATTCAGCTTTAAGAAACAATGGTGATATAGCACCTCTTGTATACTCCTGGATAGAGCTGGAATGCATTCTGCTAAGTGAAGTATCCCAAGAATGGAAAAACAAGCACCACATGTACTCACCATCAAATTGGTATTAACTGAACAACACATAAGTGTACATATAAGAATAACATCTATTGGATGTCGGGCAGGGGGGGAGGGGGAAGGGGGAGGGGCGAGGGGGAGGAGGGGATGGATATATGCATACACAAAGGGTGCAATGCGCACCCTCCGAGAGATGGACACGCTTGAAACTGGGACTTGGGGAGAAGGGGGGACAAGGGCAACATACATAACCTAAACATCTGTACCCCTATAATAACAAACAATAAAAAAAAAAAGAAAATGCTGTATGTAAATAGATGGATAGATAGATATACCATGGAGTACTACTCAGTCATAAAAAAGAATGAAATAATGTTTTCTGCAGATACTGCAATGGAACCAGAGACCATCATCCTAACTAAAGTATCTCATGAATTAAAAAACAGATACCACATGGTTTCACTTATAAGTTAGAGCTAAATGAAGGATATATTAATATATGGACTTAAGAGTGGTAATGGACATCAGAAACTAAGAATGGGTGAGGCTAAGAGGGAGTTGAGGGATAAAAATCTACCCATCAAGTACAATGTACACTATTCTGGTGACGGGTACAGTGAAAGCCCTGACTTCGGCATGATACAATTCATCCATATAACAAAAAACACTTGTATCCCCTAAAGTTTTTGAAATTAAAAAAAAAAAATAGAAAGAGCTGTGCTGAAATGGAAGACGCTAAGGAAAGATTAGTAAAAAGAGTACACAAGAAAGTGTCTCCTTCCCTTGTTTTAGAGCTGCAGGTGAGTCCCTCCTTAGGCAGGTTCCTACTCTATGCTCATGTCCCAAAGTAAAGAATAAAATTCAACCTCACCACCAAGTTGCTCCTTTCTGTCTTTAAAAATACAGCATTCGAAGAAACACAAAGGTCAGAACAGCTTAACCAAGAAACCATTTCTACAGTTTGGTGGTAGCAGTGGTCCATGTACTGTATCCAGGTGTTCTGAGGAGGTCCACGCCTATCTCCTAGAAAAGAACATATTTATAACTCAGTGCCACAGAACTGCACAATGAAGGCCTATTGCCTCATACCTTCCTTCTTAGAAGAATGAGCCTGATAGTAAGAATTTTACTTCTGTGCTCCCTGAATTCCCAGTTCAGAATTCTATAATATCATGTCCAAATTACCTTGTGTGGCCTTTAGGTCCTGTAGAGTCTCCATTATATCCACATTCTAGTTTCGGAGCCACTGAAGCGTTTCTATATGGGAAAACAAGACTTAACACTAGATGAGAATACACAGTCTCATCTGGTTTTTTGTACCGTTTCAGAAGTCATATAATGATGGCGATCAGATGCCAAAATATACCAATAATTTTAGTCCAGTCCTTTTCCCTACTGAATTAGTTTGATCTCTGGCTGAAACAATCAATTACAGACAATCCCTGACTTAACGATGGTTCTACTTTACAGCAAAGAGAAAGTGATATGCAAAGAGTAGAAAATGTACTTTGAATTTTGATCTTTTCCTGGGCTAGCGATAATCAGTACTAAACTCTCGCACCATACTGGGCCACAGCTGTGGCTGAAGCTCCCAGTCAGCCATGCAACCATGAGGGTAAACAACCAGTGCTCTACATCACACTGTGTTAGCAGATGCTTTCTGCCCAACTGTAGGCTAATGTGAGTGTTCTGAGCACATTTAAGGTAGGCTAGGCTAAGCTGTGAGGTTCAGTAGTCTAGGTTGTATTAAATGCATTTTCAATTTACAGTACTTTCAATTTACAGTGGGTTTACCGGATGTAATCCCATCCTAAGTCAAGGTGCATCTGTACTTAGAAACTTGGTTTTTAACATGACCAACTATTAAAAAGCTCTGGAATGGTTGATTTAATTGTTCACTATAAGCTCAGTAACTCATAAACAAAAAAAACACATTTTGGTACAAGGCCTTTCTAAAATACTCATCATGAATGTGGACTATTTTTATATTACAATTGAATTAGCACAAAGTAAGTTTTTGTTTACTCTGGTATTTTAAACTCCTCCTTAAGGAGGAATTTGGAAACTATGAAAACACCATTATTTAGATATTTAAGTTCTTCTATTTCTGAGATCCCTAAACATTTTACGCATTCCTATACTGCACACTTTGACACTTTGGTTTATTTTCGGTTTCTGTGTTTTTCTTTAAGCCTCCAAGGGAAGAGTTCGTATTGCATTGATCTTTGTTCACTAGCCTACAGTCTGACATAAGTGCACATTTATAAATACGAATGAATAAATGAATGAATTAGCAAATTAATTAGCATAGGAGACTATGCTTGATAAATGTGAGAGTCACTCAGTTTCGGAAGATGACGTGAGGAACTAAAAGACACAAAAAGACATCAAAACTACCATGCTGCTGTATTAGAGGGCTCCCTATTGCACAATGCAACCATACATTTAGGGGATGCAGCAAGAAAAACAATCTAGCATTCAGTGAAGATCATTTGTTTCAGCTCTAACATTACCTTTATTTGGGTCAAGAATTTTGGAGACCTGAAAAAAGTTTCCTGCTTTGTTTTGGAAAGATTCAATCCATTGGTTAAGACTCTTCATCTTGCTCCCTGATGCCTGAACACTTTGAAAATCTAAGAACAAGAATTCAAAACATGTGTAAAACACATGCTTGGTTATGAAATAGTAGCTTATTAGATTATAAAGTTTAATTTTTATAGTTTTTTCTTAATGAAGTTTCCCATACACATTTTTAAAAACCATAAAAAGATTTTTGTTTAAGTATGTTTTAATTCAAAGTAGTCTCCCCTTATCTGGGGAGAATATATTCCAAGATGCCCAGTATAGATGCCTGAAGCCACGGATGTATCAAACTCTATATACACCAAGTTTTTTCTATATGGTAATGGATGGGTAACGTATACAGCATAGATACACTGGACAAAGGGATGATTCATATCCCAAGTGGAATGGAGTGAGATTTTATCAAACCACTCACAACAGCCCACAATTTAAATCTTATAAATTATTTCTAGAATTTTGCATTTAATATTTTGGAGTGCAGTTGATCACTGGTAACTGAAACCACAGAAAGCAAAACTGGATAAAGGGGGACTACTATATTCATTATTATTCCTAAAATCTATGTGTAAAACCGAAATATCATCTCAATTTCTTATAAAACTGAATGTGTGTGTTCATATTAATAGAATAATGGTTCAACTCAATTAAAACAGACAATAGTAATACAAAACAAGTCCTCAGATAAATCCTATAGCATCATTGTTGGGTAACTTAATGTGTATAATTTCACTTCCTAATCAAAATTTTAGTATTTGGGGTTTCAAACTAATGTTGTCACTAAGAAACTACTATTTTTAAATGAAATTTTGCAAATAATTTTAATAGTGATAAAAACATTCTATTGATTTAATTTAAACTGCTGGAGGCACGGACAATTTGAACAAATTATAAAAGAAGTTATTTTCTATCTTCAAAGTAAAGATAGCTAAAAATTCATCATGCTAGATTTCTTAATAACTTATGATGTTAATGATAATCACTCATTACTTTCAATATCTTCTTCAGTAATTACAATAATATAACCTCCTTTGATACATTGTATGGTTATTGAGAGCTCACAAGTTCAAGTACATCCATATAATAAAGAGGTATAATATTTTCAGTTATTTTTTTCTTTTCTCTGTTCAGTAAATAAACCATTTACCAAAAAATATTAATTCCAATATGTTTAAAGACATACAATAATCTGACAAAGAATCTATTCCCTCCTTTCCTTCAACTAATCAGACTTACACTGATAAGCAAAGAGTCCACACAATAGCAAGAGCAGCAAGCTGAAGATACCGAGGGTCACAGGAACTATTCCGTGTAGAGAACAGGAAAAGGCTGAAGCCGAGAAACAAAGAATGATACTCAAAAACAATGTGAGCATCTGTTATTTGCAAGATTAATATCATTATCTTCCAGTTCATATTGTTCTCAAAATATCCTGAATTTTCTGATAGTTAATATCCAATGTGTGAATTATTGAAATTATCTATGAACTATTAGACCAAATGAGAAAATAAAAACTGTCTAAGAGGATGTGTACGAAAGAGTTAACATAGCAGTCCTGACGGCTCCTTTGAAAGGCCTGCTGACAAGTTGGTCTTGGCTGGCATCTGGAAGCTTAGATTTGGGGAAGGTTCCCACCCCTATTAACTAGTAAGAATTTCTTGCCATGCCTACACTCTTTGTAAAATGGCATAGTTATGCCGAACACCTGCTTTCCTTCTGGAAGTCTGGAATTATCACATGCCAAGCTTCTGGCTGCCCACGTGATCAGTGCCCAGTAAAGATACCACCTACTGAGCCTCTAATGAGTTTCCTCGGTTGGCAACATTTCACATGCACTGTTGCACCTAGTTGCTGGGGGAATTAGTGTGTCCTCTGTGACTTCGGTGGGTGAGTTCACCTAGGCAGCTTGCCCCTGGTCCCTCCAGACTTCACTGCATGTACCTTTTCACTTTTGCTGATTGTGCTTGGTTTCCTTTCACTGTCATAAATTTTAACTATGAGTACCACTGTATACTGGGTCCTGTGAGGCTTCCCAGTGAATCCAATCCTTAAACCTGAGAGTGGTCTTGGCAATCCCCAGCACAGGCAAAAATTTTACATACAAGGTATTACTAAATATCCTTAAATACCAGGTATAAAATTTCAGCTCAGATTTCATTATCCCCATTAATATTATCAAATGGCAAAATGGTTAGTTATGTCAAGTTTGTGTCATTATTAGAACAGAGTTCCTTATCTGGACTTGATGACTAGTAGCATACTCCCCTCAAAAAGAACTACTCTAAATCTTAGGGAATATTTTAATCAGATTTGCTTTTAGGCTGAACAATATCTGTAATTGTTTTCAATTCTATAAAAAATAAAATGTTACATTCCCACATTCTAGAAATTAATCATTTAGACGACATTGTTTAGATTCTTTCTGTTGGTATGGTGATTCCAAGTCCACAATAGGAATTGTCTCTGTCTCTTCTGTGATTTCTTTTAGCACAGAAAATATAGAATTAATGCATAATGTCATAAACAAATAAAATTATAATTTGATTTAAGAGATTTACTCTATTTTCAAAGATCACTGGAAATACAAATACAGTATTAGTAGCAAAATCATAAAATACACTCAAATCACATTTCAACCCAGTAGCCTATCCAGCTCTCCTAAAAATATTAATAATTGATTTATTATACTTTTGATCTAGTAAAAACAGATATTTCTTTCTGTTAATTACATTTGAAAGCACTCTTTCTGGTATGTCTGGGAAAATATAAGACATCAGGCCCCTGTTATAATCAAACAAAATAATTAAAATTTTTGCTTTCATTAAAATAGGATAGGATATTTAGAATAAAAAAAAATACCTGGAGGTTGTTCAGAGTCTGAAGTAGTTGACATTATGCAGGGGGTTTTTTTGATGATTTCCTTGTCCGCAAGGTGAAGAAGAGTCCACAAGAACGTTGGCAGGTGAATGAAACAATATTTCCACCTACTAGCCTCCCAGAGTTGATGAGAAGTCCAGAGCTAGCCTAAGGTGGGGCAGCCACTTACAGTTACATGATGCTAACTTACTTTGGTAAAAACCACACAGGAAATGTGAATTGATAACTGGAATATATATCTAATAGGCTTTCAAAAATATTAAATAAAAATTGTTCTTATTTTACTAAATTATGTACAAGCGTTTTAATAGCACCTGGTTTGTACAAGATATATTCTATTTCTCTGGAAATAAAAACCTCAATTAGGAAAATCCCTCTGTCAAAAAAATTATAATTAAATCATCTAGACTGAAAATTTCCATAAATTAGTAGGTAGTAAAGGAAGACATAAGGCATAAGGAAAACAAGAGATTGGACAACCAGAGGAACAAGAAAAGGAATAATATTGGAAATAACAGATAATTTGTTATCAACTGTGGGTTTAAGTGATAGCCTATGAAATGGCATTTGAAGGTAGAAATCACGTATTAAAGTCTATCTATGCAGATACTTGACAGCTTGGATTAATGTTCGTTGGTGTCCCCGCCCCCTCTTTCTGTTAAGTTAAAAACAGTTTTATTCATAGAACCATGATTGGGTAACCACCAAAAATCTATCTTGTGTTATTAATTTCGCTCACATCAATGAAGCTTATGTTTTAGTGGGTAGAAATAGATATTGTACATAAACAAAAATAGGCATAAGATTCTTTCTCATTGGGGTTATAGCCTCAAAGAAACTAAGGTATATTTGAACCAGTCTGGTTGAAACCACACAGAATACTTAAGATATTGACAGCCATAAATTTTCTATTTTTCCATATCTAATTCAGGTCAAATGGTCTTACAATAAATCCTAAAAATACATCACATCTTTTAATGAAAGAAAGACAAGGCTGATTGACTAAGAAGAATATTATAACTTTACTACTCACTCAAAGAACTCAGTAAAGTCAGGGATGAGGAGAGCAGAGGCTTAATCAAAAATCCCCTACATCAGCAGTCCCCAACCTTTTTGGCACCAGGGACCAGTTTCATGGAAGACGATTTTTCCATGGACTGGGGGCGCAGGGTGGAAGTAGGTGGAGCTCAGGAGGTGGTGTGGAGCCCAGTTCCTAACAGGCCACAGACTGGCACTGGGCCTCGGCCTGGGGATTGGGGACCGCAGCCCTACATCATTGATTTCCTGCTTATATTGTGATTCACTTTTATTTTGTTTACTTTCTGTCTCAAATTTCTAAAATCTGATTTCACTGTATTAAAATTGTCAGGATTCAGATAACTATAAGAGAGAAGGAGAAAAACGTATTAATTGCTAGTGTTTGAGCATAATTTATTTTTAAAAATATGAAAATTTATTATATAGTCATATGCATATGCATTATCCCTTTCATGGATACACTGATTCTGTTAGAATAAAATATTCTTGCTGTGATACAATTAACCACCTCTCCTCTTGGGTAGTTTTATATTCATGCATTTTAAAGAGAGAACCCTTTAAAAATGAGGTAAAAGGAAGAGTCTATATGTTTTGTTGTTTAGGAGCAAAAAGCAAGTTGCATAGTAATGGGCACTTATAACGCCATATAAAAAAGGAAAAGAAGAGGGAAGACGAGGAGGAGGAGGAAGGGTAGGAGAAGAAGAAAAACAACTTCAAGAAACTATATGCAAATGTGTTTATTTAATTGATATTAGAATAGAAAATTATTTACATTGATCATCATAGGCAAGTAGGACTACAGGGCAGAAGAAAAAATTATTAACGTTTGCTTCATTGTTAGGCCTCACATTATTATATATGCACGTATTACACGGCATGTTTTTAATGACATTCCAATAGAGAGAGAGAAGTCAAAACAAAGATAATGATTCAACATAAGGAAAAATTCATGCTGTGGGCAAATGTGTATCTTAAAGAATGCTCATAGCAGTGTTACATCTGAGGATCAGAAATATTAGAAACACTGTGTGTCCATAAATGGGGAACTGTTTAATTCTCTATTAATATTATGAAGTACTATATGCCTGATAGACTTATCAAAGTTTACTTTATGACATAGAGATATGTTCATGTCAATAAATGGATTGAATAAAAGGACCAGGTAAAATACAGCAACGTGTAACTTGGAGTTACAAGAGGACAGAACGGAGAAGGCAGAGCACACTGTAAAACGTTGCCAGTATTTCACGGCTGCTGCTTATATTCTCAGTGTTCTTACATTTGTCAGAACATAAAGCAACAAATTTTACTTAAAATTATTCAATAAAATAGAAAATCAGCAATATCATTTCTTCATCATCCTTCATTTCTCATATTACTATAGGTATTAATTTGCAATTTTTCTTCTCTTAATGCATTTTTCACTTTTCTTTAGAATTCAAAGCTGCATAACAAATTTGTTCCTGATCCTCATTTACCTTCTTCTGTTTAATGCTATCGGCAAGATTAGTTTCTTTGGAGGCCTCTCTTTGTGGCTCACAAATAGCCATCTTCTCTCCATACCCTGGCTTGGCCTTTTCTCTGTGTATCTGAATTTGTGGTGTCGATAAGAGACAGTTGGGACACAAGTCCTGTTGGATCAGAGCTCCACCCTTTTGACCTCATTTAACCTTAATTACCTCTTTAAAAGGGCTATCTCCAAATACAGTAACATTGGGGGTTAGAATTCTAACAAATGAATTTTAAGGGAACACAGTTCAGTCCATAACATTCTGCCCTCTGGTCCCCCAAAATTCATGTACTTCTCACATGCAAAATATATTCGCCCATCCCAACAGACAGAAAAATCTGAACTCTCTCCAGCATCAACTCTAAGTCCAAAGTCTTAGGTAAATATCATAAAAAATCAGGGATGAGTAAGACCATAAAATCTGGCATAAGTGAGACTCGTAGTATGAGTCATCCTGAGCTAAAATTTCTCTCTGGTTATGGTCCTGTGAAACCAGACAAGTTATGTGCTTCCAAAATACAGCGGTGGGACAGGCATAGGATACAGTTCCGTTCCAAAAGGGAGAAATTTGAAGGAAGAAGGGGGTGAAGGGTCACAAGCAAGTGTAAGACCCAGCGAGCCAAATTCCAGGCAATCTTAAGGCCTGAGAACAGCGCTCTTTGACTCAGTGCTCTACCCCGTGCCCACAGGTGCGGCAGCACTTCCCCATGCCCCTGATCTGGGGTCCTGACTCCAAGTCCCTAGGCAGTGGCCCTGCTCCTGAGGCACAGAACAGCCAGAGCTGGCCCCACTGAAAGCAAGGAGAAACCAGACTCATTCTTTGAAACCCAGGAGCCTTGGTGGAAGTGGAGGCCCTGCTGATCTCTGAATCACATTCAGGTCATCCTTACCTTTCCTTGAAGGTTAACACATATTTGCAGCCAGCCAGCTCTCCTGCCCCATCCCACAGACTCTCAGAACTTCACTGGGTCCCATGTCCGCCCCTTTAGTCCCACCTGTCAGTGTTTCTGCTGAAGGTTCCTGTATGCATTCCCAGTCTCCATTGAGATGGCTGATAAAAATCTACAAAATGTATTCATGACCTCTGTATTAAAGTACTCCCAGCCACAGCCTTGGTGTTCTCTCCAGAATATGCTTTCTCAGTTTTTTAAAATACAAATAGTCTGAGAATTTTTCAAATATTCAAGTGCTGGTTCCTTTTTGCTTTACAGTTCCTTCAATTTATCTGTTTTCTCTTGTATTTACTATAAACAATAAGGAAAAATGTGGCCATGCCCTCATCGCTGCTAAGAAATCTCCTCAGCTAAATATTGAAGTTCAACACTTGTAACTTCAACTTTCTACAAAACACTGGAACACAATTCAGCCAAGTTTTTTGCCACTTTATAACAAAGGTCACCTTTCTTCCAGTTTCCAATGTCATGTTCATGATTTCCATCTGAGACCTCACCAGAATTGCCTTTAGCATCCATATTCCTACCACCATACAGTATAAGCTTTTTCTAACACATGCCTCAAAACTGTTCCAGCCTCTACCCCACACACAGTTCTGAAGCCACTTCCACAATTTTAGATATTTGTTACAGTAGCGCCCCGCTTCTCAGTACCAAAATCTGCATTGGTTTGCTAGGTTTTCCATAACAAAATGCCACAGACTAGGTAGCTTGGTCAGCAGAAATTTAATCTCTCAAAATTCTGGAGGATAGAAGTTCAAGATCAAGGTGTCGGCAGGATCGATTTCTCCCGAGGCCCCTCTCTTTGGAGGGCATATGGACACTTTCTCACTGGGTCCTCACTTTTCCCTTTTATCTGTGAGTGTGTGTTTTTGGTGTCTGTCTCTCTTCCCATAAAAATATCAGTCATGTTGCTTTAGGGCCCCATCCTTATGACTTCATTTAATTATATCCTTAAAGGCCCTATCTTCAAATGCAGTCACATTAGAATTAGAGCTTCGACATATGAATTCGCGGAGAACATAATTCTGTTCATAACAAATCCCAGTTCAGGGACAAACTACAGTAAACCTAGCCAGTATTCTTCAAAACTCCAAGGTCATCAACTAGGCAAGTCTGTCAAGCCAAAAGGAGGCTTAGGTGACATGACAGCTATATGTAGTGCAGCAAGTTGATGCATAATCCTGAAATAGAAAAAGAACATAGGTAAAAAGTAGGGAAAACTGAATAAAGTATGGCTTTTCACTAATAATAATAATATATCAATAACGTTATTAATTATAATACATGTAACATACTAATGTAACACAATAATAGGAGAAACTGAGCGCGGAGTAATGGGGACTCTTCACTCTTTGCACATTTTTGTTGTTGTTGTTTGCAAATTTGGCTCCAGTGATTATGGAAACTAGTAAGTCCAAAATCTCACTAGTGAGCCAGTGGTGCAGTGGATCCGGGGAAAGGAGACAGTCCAGTGCGAAGGCCATCAGGCAAGAAGAACCCATGTGGCATGTGAAGTCCACAGCAGTCTGTGGCAGAGCCAGGAAGGACCAAGGCTAGAGAAGAAGGATGGCATTTTGATACACAAATCCACTTGCCGGGGGTAAGGCCAGACTTTTGTTCTATTCAGGCCTTCAGCTGACTGGACGATGTCTACCCACATTAGATAAGACAATCTGCTTTACTCAGATTTAAACGCTAACCTCATTCAAAAATTCCCTCACAGAAACGCCCAACTTACGCTTAACCAAATATCTGGGAATTTTGTTCTCAAAGTGGTAGCAGCCCAATTTTTAGTTCCCACCCTCAAGCCAGAAGGAGCAGAGGCAGACCTTCTTTGCAAATTGTTGTGCATGTCTGTCCTAACCGGCCTGAGGAATCTCTGAAAGACTGACTCAAGGCACTCATCTCTGTGTCAACAAACTCAAATCTCATCTTTGTCGTGCAAATGACTCATGAAAGTTTCATTGGCATTTTTATAGGTGAGGCCAAAAACACCCCACAGAAACACCCAGATTATGTTTGACTAAATATCCAGGAGTCTTAAAGCAGTGGCGGCCCTGCTCCTAGTTCCCTCCCTCACACCAGACGAGACAGAGCAGACCGTATTTGCAAATTATTGTGCACCTCTGTTCTAACCTCTGTGGGGAACACCTTAAAGGACTGACACAAAGCACTTACCTGTTTCACCTAACTCAGAACTCAGGCGGAGGAAGCAGTGGGCACCATTTGTAAAAGCTGCAGGGAGGAATAGGCCCCACACACACCTTGGGCAAGATAGTACAGAAGGAAACATACAAGAGAATGCCCAAGATTTGGAGGAGAAGCTGGGGTAAGAGTCTTTGGTATGCTATGATAGTCAAAAGCAGCCGTGTATACAGAGGTATTTAGAAAGCCATAAGCATTCAAGACCTGTACTCAGAAGAGACCTAAATAAGAAGACCTTAAGCTTTCACCTCAGGCTGATCGCCAGGCTTAGAGCAAGCCTTGCTGGGTCCTGAAGAAGTGTCTGAGAGCAGGCACTCTTGCAAAGACCAGGAGAGGCGCTTGGTTTTACTTGTTTGTTTGTTTGTTTTTCTGTTCTGGGGGGGGGGGGGGG
>RJWJ010000681.1:107079-159617 GCA_004363605.1 Indri indri | reverse complement strand
AACTTGGGAATAAGGCTGAGATACCTGCATGCACCACAGAACTGAATAAAAACTTCATTAGAAAGAAAAGAAAAATGGTCACACTTTGTGTCATTGCTTCCTCTCTCCAAGTTGGCACAGCACCACAGAGAGGATTCTCCACACTAGGGTTTCTACAGTGGAAAAAAAAAAAAAAAAAAGAACTGGTGGTGGACATTCGGCTTGCCTAGCATTCCTAGATGCTTCCCAGGAAGGCCACTCCACTTTCAGCTTCTGGGAAAGTTAGGAGGAAAAGGCACAGCAGCACCACCCAGGGTCTGGTAGAAACGAAGCAAGGAGGTGGAGCTACAGAGACCAGCATGCAGACCTTGGTGGCAGCTCTGTGTACCTGTCTGTGGTGGCACTGGACCAGAAGTTTCAGATAACATATTCCACCTGAAAAGCCAAACAGGTCACTGCCAGAAGTGGTGGGAAATTCTACATGGCTTGAATCCCTACACAGTCAGCCTCCAAGACCGACCTCAGACCCTGCACCCAGGCCGCACCCAGGAAAAAATCACCACTACAGCAAACTCTGGCAAAGGGCAGAGGCAAATTTCAGCATGCCTGGGAGTCCAAACAGCACTTGGCTCAGCCTTAAAGCCCACCTAGGCAGGAGGCAAACCTCAACCACGTATTTCTAATGAGCATGGCAATCGGTCCCATTCTTCCTGATGAGCAACTCCACCTAACCTCGTGGCCACTCCTGCAACTACTGATCTCAAGTAGTGGCACCACCTGTCCAAGGGATACACCCTGTGGCTTGGCCTGATCAGAGCCGATTGTAGTGTCCATCCAGCAAAAGAAGGAAATTAGGTCCTAAGCTCATACTGTATACAAAAATCAACTTAAAATGGATTAAAGACTTAAACATAAACCAGAAACTGTAAAACTTAAAATTACTAGGGGTGAAAGAAACAAAAATGGGAAAAAGTACACAACATTCTAATAATTTTTCAGATTTGGCCCCAAAAGTACAGGCAGCAAAAGCAAAAATAGACAAATGGGATTATATCAAACTAAGAAGCTTCTGCATAACAAAAGAAACAATAGAGTGAAGAGGCAACCTATGGATTGGGAGAAATTATTTGCAAGCCATACATTCAATAAAGGGTTTATATATGATAATGATAATACTATCAGAATAATCAATGCAATCTCATCAAAATGGACTTGCCTCATTTTCAGAAATATGAAAACCCCTCCTAAAATCTATCTGGAACCTTGAGGGCCCTCACATGGCCAAAACGAAATTTGAGGACTCACGCTTTCTGATTTCAGAACTTATTACAAAGCTATGGACTAAATTAAATAGATAAAAATACCAGAAATAAAATGAATTAATTCTCAATAGGGGTGCCAAGATCATTTTTTGTGAAAAAGGACAGTCTTTTGTACAAATGGTGCTAGAGGACTGAATATCTACATATAAAAGAATGAAGTTGGGCTCTTTATATCATTTACAAAATTAACTAAAATGGATTAAAGACATAAATGTAAGAACTCAAATTACTAGATTCATAGAAGAAAACAGGGGAAAATCCTCATGGCATTGGATTTGACAATGATCCCTTGGATGTGACACCAAAAGCACAGACAGCAAAAGAAAATATAGGTAAAATGGACCTTATCAAAATTCAACTTTTGTACATCCAAGGACACTATCAAGAGAGTGAAAAGACAACCCACAGAATGAGAGAAAATATTTGCAAATCATATGTCTGGTAAGAGGTTAGTATTCCGAATATGTAAAGTACTCCAACAAATCAACAACAAAAAGCAAACAACCTAATTCAAACTTAGGCAGAGGACTTCGATACGCACTTGTCTAAAGAAGATACATAAATAGCCAATAAGCACATGACAAGATGCTCAGTATCATTAGTCATTAGGGAAATGTAAATCAAAACCACGGTAGAATACCACTTCATACCTACTGGCATGGTTATTATTTGGAAAACAAAAACAAATGTTAACAAGAATACGGAGAAATTGGCGTCCTCATGCATTGCTTATAGAAATGTAAAGTGATGCAGTTACTGCAGAAAACAGTTTGGCAGTTCTTAAAAAATTTAACCAGAATCACCACAAGATCCAGCAATTCTACTCCTAGGATGTACCCTGAAAAGCAGGGACTCGAATAGATAACTTGTTCACAAATGTTCACAGCAACATTATTCACAATAGACAAAGGGTAAAAACAACCTCAGTGTCTACTGACAATATAACATTGCTTTCATGAATAAACAAAATGTTATATATACACACAACGGAATATTATTCAGCCACAAGAGGAATGACACTGATGAGCCTTAAAACATTATGCTAAGTGAAATAAGCAAGACGCAAAAGGAGCAACACCGTATGATTCCAGTTATATGCAGTACTTAGGGTAGGCAAATTCATATGGAAAGAAAAGAGAGGTTACCAGGGCCTCCAGGGAGAGGAAATGGAAGTTACTGTTTAATGGATACAGAGTTACTATTTGGTATGATGAAAAATTTCCAGAGATGTATTGCGGTGGTAGTTGTACAAGACTGTTAATGCACTTAATGCCCTGAATAATAGTAATACATCAAAAATGGTAAATTTTGTGTTATGTAGTTTTCTACATAAAAACATTTACTTACAGAATGAGCTATTGATTCATGCAAAAATGTGGTAAATCTTAAATGGATTCTACTAAATGACAGAATACGTATTACATGATTCCATTGGCATGACATTCTGCAAAAGGCAAAACCCCAGGGACAGAAAACAGATCAGAAATTGCCAGCAGTTAGGGAAGGGGGAGGTGGTTAACTACAAAGGGCAGGCACAAGAGAACTTTTATGGCGAAGGAATTAGTCAGTATCACTGTGGGGTAGGGGATAATTCTCTATACATTTGTCAAAGTCCAGAGAACTGTACATCGCAAATAAAGGACCTTAATGCAGACTAAAGAAACAAAAAAACAGCGATCAAGATGTCAGGTGAACCCAGGATGGAATGCAACTGTAACAAATGAATCTACCTGTCCTACAGATGTGGGACACAACTGTGCTGACCGAGGCTTACACTAAATAGGCTTTTCAATGTACTGTAAGTTCTGTATGTGTTTCTGCTTATCTACATTTGTGAATTCATGAAATTAAGAAAGAAAGAGAAGCCCACCAAGTTAACAATGCCTGCTATATTTTAACACCACCCCATAATAAAAAATTTTATTTTTTAATTCTAACTTATTTAAGGATTAAATAAGATAATACCTGTAAGTGCTCAGCACAGTGCTGATATCTTTTAAAGTGTTAAATAATCTGAGTGAACTAATATTTAAAATTGGAAAAGATAATTTGTAATCACATTGAATATGAAAGATTAAATAATTAGTGAACTATTTAGAAATAATAGGGCATATGGATTTCATGCTAAAAATAATTATTATAATATATCCTTGGTTAAAAATGACAAATTACCTTAAAAAGGTATAATAGTGAAAAGAAAATGATAAAGAAATGGAGCAGAGCATTGTTTTTTTATTAAGTAGATAAAAGCAGTGACTAGGAAGGAATGGAAACACTTGTACTTGCAGATGTGAGAAGCTAAGGCAAATGATTTCAGGGTTTGTACTGCAATCACAATGTGACTGAGACTTGAGCTTGCCAAATGCCTGTTTTGGAGAATGCTTATTGTAGCTGCAGAGAGCAGGATGAAAGTGAGAAGTTACTATTACAAGACCAAAAAATATATATATATAGCTAGACTGTAAATAAGATTATCCTCTTTCCATACCACCTAAAGTTGTCATTTGATTACATTCACTCTGCTTGAAAACTTCTCTGAAAATTTGTTTTTACATCAAAATATGTTTTCCTTTAGTAAGAATTTCTCCCACCTACAACTCAGTGGAAAATTTTTGCAAATATGCCATTCTCAAACATTTTCCTGTAAAAAAATGAAAACTCACAACTGAAATATATTTGTTTACTAACCATGTTTTTTTTTATTATTGAATGGTGAAAACAGATAAAACTGTTTCAACCTTTTTCTAGTAAGTTGAAACCCATAAAATTAGTTGCATTGTCATTGTTCCCATGTCATCACACCATGGAAAATGCTACGGCAGACTACTGAAGAGGAAGTTAATGTGCTTCTGTTCTTTATAATTTGAGTACAGACTGGAGAGGGGGAAGGAATCAAATATCATCAAAGCCTTAAGTTTAGATTATGTATACGCTACATTTCACTGCATGCCATTCTCCTACCCCTCCCAAAAATTTAACTATAGTACTAAATCCTGTAGTTATAATTCTCTTGATTCATTTTATATATAATGTTATCGCCTCTTTATTCCTAAAATTATTTTTATTTTTTGTTTTTAATATTTTAACTTTATAAAATTGTATCATGGTGTACAGAAAACGTTGGTCTTTATTTTCACCTCATATTATTAATAGCATACTGAGATTCATCCACATTGCTACATCCACTGTCAACCATTTTTTGACTAATGCAAAAATTCCACTTTGTGAATACATCACAGAGATTTCATTTATTCTCCCATTAATGATTATTTGGGTAATTTTGAGATGTTTGATATTGTGAACAGCAGTGCTGTGAACATTCCTGTAGATGTGCATTGTGGTACTTATGCAAGGATTTCTCTTGGATATATACTGAGGACTAGAATTGCTGAGTCATGTTCAGCTTTAGAAGACAATACCAAACTGTTTTCCAAAGTGGTTGTACCAATTTATATTCCCTTTAACTATATATAAGAGATCGTTTGGAGATATATATATATTTCCAAAACTTGGTAAAATTTTAAAAACAATTTTCTATACTCACTGTCTCTGCTTCCTAATCTGCCAATAAGTTTTAGTCAATGCAATCTGACTTTGATCATACCCACCATTACACTGAATCTACTCTTAGTAACTATTGTTAATGGCCTCTCCCTTGCCAAATTTCATAAGCATATTTGTGGCCACTATATTACTTTATGATTATCTTTAGCCTACTCCCCATGATGCTGTATTGTTTTGGACTCCCTCCTATTTGTCTAATCAAAACATTATTTTTTTCACTCTTTATTCATATTCCATCTATTTCTAACCATCCCACAGATCATCATTCTTATCCCTTGTCTTCTAACATAATATACTGCTCCCTGATTTTACAAGGCTTTTTCATAATCTGGTTTCTGCTTTCCTCTAACATGTTTTCAAATATTTGTTATGTTAATCGACAAATCCACAATTCATATCTCCAATCTAGGATCTCTCTTGATCCCCAGACATTTAATCCTACTGTGTGTTAATACATGCTGATGGTCTATGTCTATTACCAAAAGCTCACTCTGGAGACACAGACCAATGCAATCCTTTTTGATCATCTCCACTGATAAGCCATGAGCACCTCAGTCTTCACCATTATTAACAGAAAAAACAAACAAACAAACAAACCATAGCATAATGTTCTTCTTGTGTTTCCTATAACATATATTAGAATTATATCCACCAAGGTGTGTAAGTTCGGTACAAAATGGAATCACCAATTCCTGCCTCTCCCTCGCCCAAATGCATATAGCAATTCTACATCTTAAATATTTCTCATTTAGGTTCCCTGCCCTTCATTACTTCTTTCATGACATTAATTTGGACAGTCACTGTTACTCACCCTGACGCCTAAAACAATCTTCTCTTACATGCCCCACTCAATTTCCAGGCAGCTAGATTGACCTTTCCAAAATCCTTATCTGCTCATATTTTTCCCTCACTTAAAATTGTCCAATAGCTTCCTTTGTTTTTAGAGGAAATCCAAAAATTCTTAACATGGTAAAAAAGACCTTCAGGAAGCTACATATCTGCCCAAATCCATTTCTAGCCACTTTTTTGTATTACCCAGGAACTGTCTGCAATTCTCATAACACCTAAATCTGTCCTTTATTCATGTTGTTCACTCTACCCTCAGCCCCTGACTAATTCCTGCCTGTCCTCTACTTCACATCAATTACCATCTCCTACAGAGGAGCTTTTTTGACCTTGGGATGTTATGTACCATTTATCTGATCTCTTCATGCCATTATCGCAGCACTAATAATATTTTATTTTTAAATCTGCTTCACTTTAAAAAAAAAAAAACTTCCCCTTTCAACTGAGCTCACTGAAAGCTGATTTTTTTTTACTTTCTGTATCTTTGATGCCATATATAGTTCCTGACCCATAGAAGATACCCAAAGTTGGTTATCGACTGAATGAACCAAATAATTAATAATAATCAGGAAAAAGCTGGGCACCATGGTGTGCGCCTATAGTCCCAGCTATTCCAGAGGCTGAGGTAGGAGGATCGCTTGAGCCCAGGAGTTCTGGGCTGCAGTGTGCTATGCCAATGGGGTGTCCACACTGAGTTCGGCATCAATATGATGACCTCCCAAAGCAGAGGACCACCAGGTTGCCTCAGGAGGGGTGAACCAGCCCAGGTGAAAAGGAGCAGGTCAAAACTCCCGTGCTGATCGGTAATGGAATCACACATAGCGAGACCCCCTCACTTAAAAAAATTAAAATAAAATAAAAAATGATAATAATCAGGAAAAAGATATAGAATGCAAGTATACAAATGTGAAATATATCAAAACTGATAGATAACTTTTTGATTTGTACAGAAACCAGATCAAGTTTATTCGCCTTTCTGATTTATGCAGTACTTCAATGATATTCAAATAAAGCTTCTAAGTTAGAATATATATGTCATACTGACCTTATCAGTGAAAGTTTTGTATAATCAAAGCTGGCATAAAAACTAAATGATAGGAAAATAATGAAATCATCATCATATCAACATTATCATTACCATCATGATTGCTAATGTGTCTATAGAACTT
Organism: Indri indri; assembly: GCA_004363605.1. Classification (NCBI taxonomy): domain Eukaryota; kingdom Metazoa; phylum Chordata; class Mammalia; order Primates; family Indriidae; genus Indri; species Indri indri. The sequence goes on along the minus strand of RJWJ010000681.1, from coordinate 152,737 downwards.
TACAGTTTACAAAGGTTCAGCAGAGGTTCAAGAATCCTTAGCAATGTTTTCAAAGGCATAATTACTTCAGTTAAAAATGGGAACATTCATCACGACGTGATGGAGAGAATGGAATGAATGATAAGCATGATGATCTAGAAAAGTGAATTAAATTATCCATTTCTCTAAGAATATCAGGATAAACTATTTTTTTTAATTTCTTTTTGCGATGTCTTAGAACAGAGATCCTATATGGCTAAATAATGGTCTGTAACAGCTTATGGACATATTATATTAAGATTTTTAGGCTGTTTTTAAAGAAATTTAATTGGTTGCCAAAATTTAGAAATTGATATATTTTGCACATAAATACCAGGATTTGTGTCTTCTCCTGAATAATTATATCTGATCATTTAGTGCATATTTTAGACCCAAATGACACCAATAATGATACTGAATAGAGTTATCTCATTTAGCAAGGACACACACTCTAATTCGACAAATTCCCCAACTTGCCATATTGTCTTATACCAGACCCTATCATTCATTTATCTTATCCAGTGAATCTCATGGTCACTGGAGTTTATGACTCCTATCTTAGAGTGTGAGGAAAATGAAGAAATCCTATGATTCAAGAAAAGGAGGTTTAAGGAAGTAATATTAGCTGAGCTAGGCATCACTTGTAATTCTAACAACACTGCACAGTGACAATATCTTTCTTCAATTTATAGATGAGGAAAACTGAGCCTCAAAGAATATATTTAATACTCCCAAGGTCAGACAGCTAATAAGTGATAGTCTTTAGTTCAAATCCATGCATATATATTTGTGTGTGTGTGTGTGTGTGTATATCTCCAAATGTATAATTCTTCACCCACACTTAGCTCATACAAATAACACTTCTACAAAAATATAAAATAACCTCTCTCCTCTAGAAAACCATAAATAAATAAATAAATAAAAGAAAAACATTCTGAATCAATAAAAAGATTTTCTTTTCTGAGTTAACTACTGGTGCTAAGGAAAGAAACAAATATGTTGTCTTTAGCAAGATACGACTGAATATTTAAAGAATGTGATGACAAATCTACTCTGAAACTTAAGGTAGGCAGTGAAAGCTAGCTATTTTACAGGAAAATGTGAACAATACAAAGTCATAATCTTTTTTTTTTTTTTTTTTTGCAACGGGGTCTCACTCTGTTGCCAAGGATAGAGTTCAGTGGCATGATTATAGCTCACTGCAACCTCATATTCCTGGACTCAAGTGATCCTCCTACCTCAGCCTCTGAAGTAACTGAGACTACAGACACACACCACCATGCCTGGCTATTTTTTCTATATTTTGTACAGACAGGATCTTGCTTTTGCTCAGGCTGGTCTTAAATTGCTCACTTCAAGCAATCCTGCCACCTCAGCCTTCCGGAGTGCTAGGATTACAGGTGTGAGCCACCATGCCCAGCCCATAATATTTTGATGTTCAGCATTCCATAATATTGCCCCATAAAAATATTGCTCCATAGAAATATTGCTCTATAGAGATGTCTCCTATAGAGACAGAAATGATCTCAGGAGTTTTGCAGGGCTTCATCCTAAAGGAATATGTGAACATGTTAGTTCACATATCAAAAGCTGCCTGGCCTCAGGAGGGCATCTCACAGGTCAGTGGCAGCTGCTTTCTGAGGTGACGCTGCATCTCAGACCTGTCAGCTTGCACCTTGCTTCTGCACAGCAAAGCTTGGTATGAAGCCACAGGATGAGAACTGATCAAAGAGTGCCCACCCGACAGACAGACACCTGCAGCTAAAAGCAATTAGCCTAAGGGACAGTTCTTGCTTCACTCCTTACTACCTGTCTCAATCAACAAAAACTAGATAAAGAAATATAGAGCCACCATATTTCTGTTTAACCCTTCTGCTAAGTGATAGGTTTATCTTAGAACTTAGAAGTTTGTCTTAGGAAGATTTTCTAACCATTTGCTCACATAGATAGAGTTAATTAAGGGATCTCTAGAAGCTTTTTGGGAGACTTTTAACCTAAAACTAATTACCTGTTATTATGTAAATCTGTTAACCCGGGCAACTGATCACTGTACCAATAAATACTGATGTAAAACTTTACACAGGGACTCACAGCTCACAGGAATGCTGGAGGTCTCCCGACCTTCCAACTATTATAAAGTCTATACTTTATAAAACTGCACTTTCGTCTCTGTGTATTCTTATATTTCTATATTCTATTATTTTCTATTTTTTATTATTTCCTTATCTCTTGCCATGATCCCTGCCAAAGGGACCCAATTTTTGCTGGGAGTGTAGCTAACTCCCCACACCATAAAACGAATTGAGCTTAAGATTTTCTGAAAGAATTTTGAACTTGAATCTCGATAGAGATATGTTTGGAGATACACACACACACACACACACACACACACACACATATATGCATGGATTTGAACTAAAGACTATCATTTATTAGCTCTCTGATCTTGGTAGTATTAAATATATTCTTTGAGGCTGTTTTCGTCATCTATAAATTGAAAAAATAAATACTATCACTGTGCAGGGTTGTTAGGATAGAGTCCTAATCCTTGTTATGCCACAAATTAATTATATGGCCTTAAGAAAATGACTTCTTCCATTTCCTCATGTTAATAATGAAAGGTTAGACTAAACAATCTCAAGTATAATTTTGTGTCTAAAATTTTATGTTAATATAATGCTAAAGCAAAACCAAGATGGATGTGAATGGTGATAAGTTGACTTTCAGTGTGTAAAACATGTCATACTGTACAAAGGCGCTTGTATTTTAATTTTCTGAACCAAATTTTTAATTCTTTTAACTGTGTTATATAATTAGTATGTATTACATAATACATATTTCTATGACTATATTCTGTGATTAATTAGGTAATGCACACAGTTGTTCTAAAAAGAGTATAAATTTGCCATCAAATCAGGGACTAAAAAGAAGGATCATTTAATTAATGGAGCTGGGAATTTTAACTATCTTGAAAAAAATTAGTCTTTTCTTATAACTAAATAGATTTAAGTTAATGTAGTTCCCATATTTATTGATTTCCCAACATCCATTCTCTTCCAGATATTAGCCTAAGTCATTCATGATCATCCATTTCTCTTGTCACTGATTTGGTTAAGAAATTAGAATGAGACCCAGACATAGGGGAAGTCTGCAGCAGACTTCTGGGAAAGAATCTCTTACTTTAAAAAAAAAAAAGACAAAAGAAAAAATGGTCCCCTTTGCAGTCTGGGTATTCTGTGCAGGCTTTGGTACCTGGAACTGTGACAGCCTTATCACAGCTATGAGTAGAACCAGTCTGAGGATGAAATAGATGTTGAGTACGGTAGGGCAGAGAGATTAAAGGCAATTTAGGCTCCTGATAACCTTATTGCACATGTTCACAGCCAGCCTACCTCTGGACTTTGTGTTTATTATTTATTTCAGTTCAAGTTTGTGAAATGATGCTAATTTTATCCAAAATACATGAACAAATCAAAATTATATAAACACATATACATATATATGTGTATGTATTTTTGTATAGTATTAGAATCTTATTCTTTTTCTAAATATGGATAAATATGAGCTAAACTTGCCTCTTAATTTTGATGTGGACTCTCTTCAATTTAATGATATAAAAAAATTCTGAGGTTTAAAAAATAAAAAGTCAAGTTATATTGCATTAATAAATCCTACCTAATTTTCAATCTATCTCAGGTACTTTATCAGAAAACATTTTACCTCTACCACACTAGTAAAAATAAAGACAGAAACCTTTTTCTGAAATTGTCTATCAGTCCCCAGTCAGTAATTTCTGGATATTTGAATAAATTACACTATCATACCTACTGACTGCTCTTTATATAGGGGCGAGAGAGAGAAAAGAATCAAAATGCCTAAATATAAAATCTAAAATTATATACAATTGATTCTTTTTAAAATCTTCATGAATAGCAAACATTATAGAAGATAAAAAAGATATGCAAACTCTTTCAATGAAAGGAAATATTGAGGACATTATTGAATAATGTCATGCCAAATGGCAACAAAAAAATTAACAATAATAATCAGCAAAAACTTATATAATAGCATTGAGATTTTTCCAGATTATATAATTATTCTATGCATATTAAAAATCTTGAAAATGTTGTAGATACCTCATAATTCTGTAACACAAGAATAATGACTTGTGTCATTTCTTTCTACATGTGTTCTTATAGTATTTAGTGGGTATCTTGCTTTATACACACCTAACATACAGCATTTTAAATTAGTATTATAAATATGTTCTCAAACTATTCAATGTTCTTTGAAAATAAAAATGAAAAAAGAAAATAAACCACAGAAGAAAATTAGGTAAAGTGAGCAAACAGAAAATTTACAGATGAGAAAATAAAAGAAGATAATTGACAATCAAATCACACATAATTATATCTGCTCTGTAATAAAAAGAACTACAAATATTCAAAATAAAAAATATTTCCTAATTATCACATTTTACAAATTTGATAATAATAATAATTGATATAATACAAATATTTCACTTTAATTTCACATTGTTGGAGGTAGTATAATTTGTAACAATGATTCTGGAGAGCAGTATGGCAATATTTGTCAGAATTAAGGATGTTCTTGTCCTTTGAACTATTAACTCATTTAAAAGTCTTTTATACTTAAGCAATAAGTAGAACTAAGACAAAATGCATGTGCTAAAGAAATTATACCTTATAAAAAAATTAGCAATAATGGCATGAAAAACAGCCTAATTTTAACAATAAGAAATATTTTAATAAATTATGTTTCATTCATAAAATGAAATACTGTACCTCATAAAATTTGTATTTAAAATCCTATTTATAATGGGGCAATACTCTTGTTTAAAGTGTAATATTGCTGGGAGCGGTGGCTCATACCTGTAATCCCAGCACTTTGGGAGGCTGAGGCCAGGTACTAGACCAGCATGGGCAACATAGTGAGAACCCCATCTCTACAAAAAATTTAAAACTTAGGTTGACACAGTGGTGCATGCCTGTAGTCCCATCTACTCAGGAGGCTAAGGCAAGAAATTGCTCAAGCCCAAGAGTTGGAAGCTGAAGTGAGCTTTGCTCACACTACTGCACTCCAGCCTAGGCAACAGAATGAGACCCTGGGGCTCAATAAATAAATAAAGTGAAATATTTAGAATATAAAACTGTGATACCAGTTTGGCAATGTATAAGTACCATTTATTTTAAAATAGAAAATAAATTCATAGAAGAAAGTAAAAAGAAGCATAAAAATTAGCATAAAAGTTGGTCATTTACGAATTGTATAATTATGAGAGAGCTTTGTATTTCTCCTCATACTTTATTTCCACAGCTTTTGGTCAAATAGATGCATAGATTATTTGTTTTATTTTATTTAATATGGGTCTTCTCAAATGGACTCATTCATGAAGTAAGGGCTTATTTGCCTTTCAACTCTTCTCCCTCACTTAGCATAGTATATGGCACCTTGTTCAGCAAAGACTGGAGTGAATGACATTCCTCTATGTTCTAAATGTCATCCTGTGAATGTATATTAATCTCTAATCTATGAAAATATGCGTAAATAACTGAATAAAATGTACTTCATCATTGAATCACATAGAAAAAATATAAATAACTTGAAAATATTTAGGGGCATTCTTAGATGGCTAACACAAAATAAATCACTGAGGAAACATGAGATATTTAGTGATTTAAGAGAAGAAAGTATTTTTCCCAAAACAGTACTTTTGCGAACTAGTCAGAACCAGAATGCCATTCTTCATAGGTAGATTTGATTCTTGGACCCTTAAAATGTCTTAATATTTTGCCATTTAGTTACTCTGTAATTTAAGGGAATTAACTGAACAATCATCAAATACTGATAAAATGTATAAATATATTACCATTTAATTTTCAATAAATATTCTTTCTAGCACCATGCCAAATTATAAGGTAAATCTTATTTTAAGGTCATATATTTTCCTAGCTAACTGGTTTTTATTGATTTTTTTCTATTGAATATCTGTATATGTTATATGTAAATAACAAAAAACAAATTTGTAAATATAAAACTGTATTTCTTTTCATAAAGACATAATCATATTAATAAACTGTTCTCATTCCTAAATTTTTTCTGTTTGGAAGACCTGGTGCGATATCTCTTTATTTGATTGAACATTGACCGATAATAAAGGTTAAATCTCAGATTTAATCAACCAATGCGAACAGAAATGTCTCTGCTATATTTCACTTTTATATTCATTCAAAATATTTTCTCATTTATATTATAATTTCTTCTTTCACCTATGTATTATTCATAAGTACATTGTTTAATTTTCATATATTTGGGAATTTTCCAAATACCTTTGTGTTGTTGATTCTTAAAATTAGTTCAAATATGGTCAGAGAACATGCTGTGTATGATTTAATTATTTTAACTTCATGGACTTTTTTTGGCCCAAAATTTGGGCTATTCTGGTGACAGTTCCATGTGCACTTGGAAAGAATGTTTCCTTCTATTGCTGAATAGAGCCCTTCATATATGTAAGTTATTTCAATTTGGTTGATAGTGCTCTTCCAGATTTTCTATATCCTCACTGATCTTTTGTCTAAATACTCTAACTACTGACACACGTGTGTTGTGTTCAAGTGTAATAGAGGATTTTCCTAATTTTCCTTTCAATTCTGTCAGTTTGGGCTTTATGTATCTTCAGGTCTTTTATTAGCTGTATACACATTTAGAATCATGTGTTATCTTATTGCATTGATCCCTTCAACATTATGCAATATTCTTCACTATCCCTGTAATTGCCAGAATTTTCTTTTGGTATAACAAAGACGTCACTTTATCATCTTCCGGTTTACATAGATTCAGATGAGAAATTATAATTCTTATCATCCCAAAGCTCTTGGATGACATGTTATTTTTCACTCTTTTACAAAAATTATTTATGGTTTAAATAGGATAATTTCTGTTAATCTATCTTTGAGTTCATTTTTTTTTTCTTATCCTGTGTCCAGTTTTCTGATAAGTCCATTGAAGAAATTTTTTATTTCCGATATCATAGTTCTATCCCTGGCATTTTTATTTGGCTCTTGTACACACACACACACACACACACACACACACACAGTTTTTGTATCTCTGAAAAATTTCACCATATGTTCATGCATTTTTTAAAATGTTCCATTAGTTTTTTGACACATTATTTTAAGTTTCTCGCTGATAATTCCAACATCTTGAACATATCTAAGATTGTTTCAGCTATTTTATCTTTTAACAATTGGTCATTTTCTTACTTTCTGTGCATTTGTGTCCAATAATGTTTTTATTGAATGGCAAACATTGCATGTCAGGCCAGAATTGGAGACATCTCTTTTTCTGTAAGTCTATTAGTGTGGAGCCTTGACCTGGTTTATATTTCATTGTTTCTGTGGTCACCTTCAGTACACCACAGATTTCAAATTCTTCTAGCAATGTGCTGCTGCTACTTTGCACTTAGTGCAGGGGCTGGGAGCTGGAGGTTTTTCTTCCTGTTCTCCTGGTTTCAGCGGGCCTTGCACACCTGCACCCCTGAGGGCTTCTCTCTCTAAACTCTTACCCCTCCCCCACTGGTAGACTCCTGCGGCTTGTTACATGCAGTATGATAGCCTTGGGAGGAAGGAGAAATTCTAAATGTTCTTGGTCTAACCTTAGTCTTGGGCAGGCCCTGCGTGCCTTAGCCTCCGGAGTGTGGCTTTCTCAGCATTCCTGATTGTCCTCCCCAGCAGGCAAGCCCTTCCTTGTATCTGCGGGGAGTCCTTAGGCAGGAAAGAATTTCTCTTCTGCAGGCATAGAGATCTCTGCCTTGTGTCACTGTTGGATCTTTAACACAGACGGTTTCCTGCCCCTTTCTCAGGGCTGAACATCTTTATCTTCTACTCTTCCCTGGACAGCAGAATGTTTTTGTCTAGGACTAATAATGGGAGAGTTTCCTGGTCCCGCTCAAGCAGTAGCCTGCTGTTGTGTGTTAAAGCTGTTGGTGCAAGGCTTGTGGTGGAAGCAATGGTGATTTCCACCCCTTTTCTCAGCTACAAAGAGATTTTGCTTCCGGCCCTTTCTTTGCATCACTTTATTTTTTTCTACAGCCAGAAGCATGGGGGAGGTTTATCTCACCCCCTCCCCCAAGGAAAGAAAGCTTTTGCTTCTGCCTCTTCCCCAAAGCAGTCCAAGTTTGCCAGGTCCCTGGGAGCAGGAGGGTTTCTTGGCCCTCTCTCGGTCTCTTAAAGCTTTTGCTTCCTGTGAGAAAAGGCTTTGAGAAATGATGAGGTTTCATGCCTCTGCATCGCTAAGGGGATTTCTCCAGCTGCCCTGCCCCAGGCTTCCCTATAAGCCCCCTCTAGAGACCTGTTGAAAAGACCTGGAGAGTGAGCGGACTCCCCTTGCAGCTAGGACTCTCCGTGTCACAGGAAAGCCCACACTGAGCCTTGAAGAGTTTGTTAATTTTATGACAGCCCTCTCTTCCTCCTGTGCTCTGCCAAAATGAAACCATTTTTGAGTCCCATCTACCCTCCGAGGTCCCCTTTGGAATTCAGTTTACCTGGTTTCCTTGTGACCTCAGCACTCTGATGCACTCAAAGTTACGATTTTGTATATTATCTGCATTTTTCTTGCTGTCAGATGAGAGCAGCTTTTTGGCTTTCTATTTTCTAAGCAGAAAAAGACCATGCAAGATGATTTTTTTAATTCATCTGGTTCAGTTTCTTTTAAACCATTATTTCTGAGTTAGCATTATAATCTTGCTCTGTTAGAATAAAATCCTTTGTAAAAATAACTATATTTCTGGATGATTTTCAATTATGGTATTCTGCTAAGTGAATTATAGGCTATACTTATATTCTTTGTTTTATATACTTATAAAATAAGAATCAGTGGCAACTTTGCTAAGTCAATGTGGCTTCCTTAATTAAAATACTGAATCAAAATAAGGAAATCAGGCATAGAAAATTAATGGTGGTGATCTTAAATTGGCTTTAATATATAATTGATACTACACAAATCTGAAAATTATGATTATGTAACTCGATATGAATTTTGTTCACATAATGGCAATAAAAAATAATGATATAGTTAATACATTTGGAAATTGAGGAAAGAGATATGAAAATGTTTTGTTTCACATTTTTATGCCAGGGAAACAAGTCATGCTACAATTAAAACATATGCTTAACAGAATAAAAGTCTAACGACTTCAACATCTTTTGTATAATAACATATGCTCTTAATATTAAGAGGTAAAATCTAGGAAATATATCTTATATTTAAAAACATTAATTTGAAGTATTAAATCATGTAGTTTAATTTCGAATGTCTTATTTTCTACTAGATCCTGCTAATTAAGTTTAATTAAAATTAAACTTAATACTTGGTTTACAATTAATGCATAGCTTGTATAGTATAATCTTATTTTACTAAATGTGCCTCTGTCTTCTATGTACCTGTTTATCTGTCTGTATATCCTACTGATATACATGCATAGATTATATATTCACAATGATTATTTCTAGGTAGTATATAGCATTTCAAATTTTTAAAAATTTTCTTCTTTGTACTTACATTCAATTTCACATTTTTGTAAAGAATCTATAATGCATTTTTAAAAACAATTGTCAGTTTAATTAAACAAGCAAATGAAAAATGACTAAAAGGGAGTTAAAAAGAATTTTTCGGTGATTATAGATGGTAAAATTTTCTTCTTTGCACTTTTATGTATTACAACAATTTCTAATAATAATAATAATATTTAATTCAGGCATCCAGACATTTAATCTGTGCTTTTAAGAATGTTGAACACACACATTCTTTTCATTTCATATGTCCTATTTGTCATCGGGTAAACACAGTAGAGAAGAGCACATAATAACTAGAGAACAGTTTTAAGAAACTCCAGAAATGTGTTCAGTATAGCACCAAAAATATATTTTAACTCTTGGTGATTCTGAGATAAAGAACAACTGTACATTTGTATCATAGATCGATGCTAATCACCTTTGATTAGAAATTAAAAATAAAGCCTAAAACACACATGTGCTAAATAAACTCCATACATATATATTATATGCAGGGACCTTCTGTCACTACCACAGAAGGCAGGGGTGAACCTTAATGAGGGAAGAGAGCTGATTCTATTGCGGGAAAATTGTAATCCTACAATATGACTCTGAAAAGGAAAGGCCAATTGGGACTTTGTCTAAGAAATAAACAGCAATTTTTTCCTACCGGAGAAAGCAATGCCAAGGAAGGAATTCTCAGACTGACCAAAGGGTACTGGTAAGCATAATTAGGACTTTCACTGTGAAATAATCGAAAATAAACTAGAGCAAAAGTTCTCCAAATGTGTTCCCAGGACCAGCAACATAAGTGTCACCTGAGAACTGTTAAAAATGCACATTCTTGGGCTTTACCCTAGAATCACTGAATCTGAAACTCTGAGGTGGGGCCCAATAATCTATAGTTCAACAAGCTCTCCAGGTGCTTCAATGAGAACTAAAGTTTGAAATCCACTGGTGCTACAGCTGTAAGAAAATGAGTCATAGCTGTGAAGAATGAATATGGTCTGGAAAACCGACACTGAGCCCCTGGGTGGCAACAGTAAAAACGAGAGGCTAAAAAGCTAAACAATCAGAGATTAAGTGTTCAGAAATAAGGATGTACCTAAATATAAAATTCTTTCTTAACCTAGATACAAAATGGGAATATGTTGAATCATTTATCTGGTATCTCATTAGTTTTTTTTTTTTCCAGCTTTGTTGAGATACCATTGACAAAAATTGTATATATTTAAAGTGTTCAACATGATGTTTTGATATATATATATATATACACACACACACACGCACACATTGTGAAATAATTACCATAGTCAGGCTAACATAACTATTACCTCACCTAGCTACCATTCAGGGTGTGCATATGACGAAAATATTTGAGATTCACTCTCTTAGCAGATTTCCAGTATATGATACATTATCATTACCTATAATCACCATGTTGTCCATTAGGTTTCCAGAACTTATTCATCTTCTAATTGAAAGTTTGTACCCTTTGACCAACATTTCCCCTCCCCCAACCCCGAACCCCTCTTTGTCACTCATAGTGTCTCTCTAAGTAATTACCACTCTACTCTTTGTTGATATGAGTTCAGCATTTTTGGATTCCATGTCAGCGAGATTATGCAGCATTCATCTTTCTGTGTCTGGCTTATTTCACTTAATATAATGCCCTCCAGGTTTATCAATGTTGTCACAAATAGCAGGATTTCTTTATATGTCTATAGAATAAGAAACAATTATACTTTGTTTCTTCCCTCATCCCAGTTTTTGTTACCTGAAAAAGATAATCTAATAGAGAGCTGCCCCTTACTTGATGGTAATATCACCAAGGGCAGGCACAGTACCTAGAGGGGGATCAATTTATAGCCTAGATATATAGCTCTAAATTCATTTTTCGTGATGCATTTCAACTACTTCAACACCTAGCGGATTTACATTGGCATTTTTTCCACTGGCTTCCTGCCAACACCCCACCCTTCTTGGCCCACTTAGTTAAAACCCAGCCAGTGTCATCATTTGATATTGCATTGTCAAAGCATATTCAAACCAATAGTAAAATATAAAATATAAATAAATAACACAAGTGAGTTCCAGATCACTATGCCAACACAACCCTCCACCATCATGAGAACTGAAAGTCCATTATAAGAGAAAAACACTATGAAAATAAAACATAAAAGCAGACCCAGATACTTCCTGAGAGGGTTAACAATATATCTAGCCCCTTCTAGAGAAGTAGCTGGAGCTACCTGGGATATTTCAGCTAAAACCGCACAGGAAGTCTCAAACGCAGGAGCTCATTTACTGTATACTGCAAGACCCAGAGCAAAGAACATTTCTCTGTGTGAGGCAGGGTGACCCTCAAGGTATACCTTCAAATGCATGCTAGGTTTACTTTAAGTCTGGCTTCTTGGGTATGGATTCTCTCAGTATGTTTACCATAACAAACATTCACATGAGAATATGATATTGTATTAAAGTATCCTATGATGAAAATAGTGTTTGGACCCAGAACTTGTTTTTTTCTCTTTTGGGGTTTATTTATTTATTTACATTTCCTTATAGTCATAGAGACTTTAGTTTAGATTCCATATTTTTGTAAAGTATAATATTTACTTTGTTGGTTTTATTTACTGAAAGAGAGAAAATAACCAATTTCCTCCATTATTAATGACTTTCTTCAAAAATGAGTCTGGGATAATTCTTTGTGCTGTCATCCATATTTCATGGTTTATTAGCTGAATCAAACCAATATGTGGGGGAAGTCATGTGCCAAGTACAATTTCTTAGGGTTTGGGGTTTTTTTTGTTATTGTTACTGTTTGACATGTATCACCTCACCTAATCCTCCAAAATGATATCCTCATTTTATAGATGAAGAAACTGAGATTTAGGGCCATTAGGTGACTCAAAAAAGAACACTCACTTGATAAATGCACATCTGTGTGTTTACATAGCATACTTTAATCTTTGCTTATACTTTTATAGGTAGGAATAAGAGGACAGATTATGTGTCTATTTTCCTTCTACTTCTCTGTAATTAGTAACAGAAAATGTTTTGTCAAATTCCCCAAAAAATGGTCTGTCCACAGAGTCACTTTGTTTTTTTACATTTAAGGGATATCATGCTTAAAATTTAATTATGAGCGACAGGGACAAAACTGGGACAAGCTAGATTTTTCCTCCAGATGGCCGACAGAGCTCTCACGGTGATACCAGGAAACGAATGTAGAGAGAGAAAGTAGAGCTGAGAAGTAGGCAGATTGGGAGTTTTCTGGAGAACTGTGGGGAATGGGAAGAGCATTCCTAGCCCCAGCACCATTTTGCAGCCTAAATAAGGAAAGATGTTCACTCTCATGGCCTGGCTGAAAGCATCGCCACTCAAGTTCCAGCTTTCAGAATGACTGGTCAGTGTCTCCTTCCTCAGGACTGCATTTTCAGTGTGTTTAGCAGGCTCAGGGCCCTAGACCAGACCCTCGGCATAAACTCTTCTATTCTTTTTAAAAAGAGAGATTTTATAATCTCCCTACCACACCCTTAAATCCACAGTTCAAAGTCTGAACAATACTGTAGCTGACTCATAACTCTTCAAACCTCAGTGCTTGTCCATACTAATTCAATCATCTGCTTCTGGAAAGAGGAAAACCATCCCCAAAAGGCAGCTTTCCTAAAGTAACTCTTCTCCAAAAACAGCCACGTTTACACATATTCCCTCTTCACATGTTCATTCTGTTGTGCTAAAACACTGATTTCTAGAAAAGAGGGGAAATTTTGTGGAAATCCATATTATTAAAACTTATCTCAGCCTCACAATCCAAGTGCTGGAAAAATCAAACAACCAAGATATTTTACTAACAATGTTCTATATTATAATCTATTATAATCCACTTTAATAACGGCATCAATAATCCTTTTCTCACATGTAGGTATCTTTTCCAACACAAAAATACTTGTAACCAATGCAAATATTTTTTTAGTCGTGTACCATGTTTGCTCTTAGAAATCCTTAAACAATGAAAAATATGTATAAAGTTCAGTATATCACAGTCATAAAGCAAATATTACAGAAGAGTTAAAATTGGGAGAGTTAAGACTATTAAATGGCATAAAGAAAATTTATTATACCATTATTAGTCTTTAGCATTGCATTTGTTACATTATTTTACAATATATCTGCTTATTTATCTCTCTTTTCAAGTTGACCATACATTCAGTAAAGGCAGAAATTGTGTTTTATGCACTTTCAAATCATCAACAGCCAGTGTAATGTCTGGCATATAAAAAACACTAGATAAATAATTATTGAATGAATGAATATTTTTATGGTTTAATATAGTAGAGGACACTAATTTTAAATTATAAAAAGCCCTAAGAAACTTATTCCCTTGCTATGTTGTTGTCACCTTGATTTCTTTTTATTAATAATATAATATTATTTCTAGTAAGTTATCATTGAAAATTGGAGCAACTAGGAGAAACATGAAGAGAAAAAACCTTAAAATCTCCTTATAAAATTACATGATCAATATATTTCCTTACATTATTATCTATAGAACATACTAGGAATCACACATTATTTTACTAGAATCCTGTTTTTTAATTAGCATACTGTTACAAGCATTTCTCATGTGATTGAATACTTCATACAAGTCATTTTAAAGTTTTCATATTTTTCAAGTGTATGATTGTATCATATATACTTAAACCTTCAATTATTGTTGGACACAAGATTTTACCTGGTGTCTGGAAATTCAAATAATGCTAAGGTAAAAATCTGTGTGCAGCATTTTGTTCGCATATATTTAATATTCTTTTCTGAAGATGGAATTCTAGAAGTAAAATCATTGGCTCAAAAAGTACTACCATTTTTCAGGCTACCGATATATTTTTCTCAATTTATGTGCAGTATTTGTCTACTAACATTCCCAATAGCAGTTTATGAGCATATGTTTATTACTTTATTATAACCAAATTTTGAAAATTTGACATTTTCAAAGAGCTTTAATTTGGGAGCTTGGTTTATGCAGTAGTGCCATCTCGTGGCCATAGTACAAAATTACAAAATCAGTAGTGAAATCTTTCGGAAAATGTAGTGAGCAAAATTAATATAAAGTGACAGAAAATAGCACAAGTCTTACAAGTTTTCGCAAAGCATTCTTGATATTTGGATTTCTAAAAATTCCCAGGATCCATATAAAATAAAGCTTACAAACTGTTTCAAATGATGCTCATTGATTCATTTATTCAATCTGAATTTCTGGAGCACCTGTCACAGGGTGGATATTCTATTCAGTGCCAAAGCCAGAAAGGAAGTCTCAGTATATGACCTTAAAGAGTTTATGGTTTAATGGAGATACATAAAAGTGAAGTCATCAGTACAAACTTGACCAAAGGTTTTTGTAAATGATAAATAATATTTACTAATGTTTGTAATTTGAATCATCCATAACTTATAAAATAAATGTAAAATATCTAATTATGGTTGATGGCCTCTAAAATGGCCCCCAATCATCATCCCACCTCTTAGTATTCATGCCATTGTGGAATCTTCTTGCCAGAAGTATGAACTTGATGAGCTTGTAATTTGACTCTCTCTCTCTCTCTCTCTCCCCTCCCCTACCCCACAGGAAGCAAACTTCCATGATGTGAGTAGCCTTGTGGAGTGGTCCACATGGCAAGGAATTGATGTCTCATATCAACAGTGAATGAGGACCTGAGACCAACCAGCAGTGTGTAAGTGAGGTTGGAAGTGAATTCTGCCCGAGTTGAGCCTTCAGATGACTGTAATTCACACCCCAATGGCGGTGGTAATTTGTTACCCAGAAATAGCTAACTAGTTTGATAATAAAAATAACTTGAAATCTATTCAAACATTTGACATTAATTTCAGCATAATTACTCAAATTAAGTCCTAAACAAAATTTAAACTACAATTAAAGATTTAGTTTAGCTAACTCTTTTGAACACCCTAAGCAGCAAACATTACACAAATGAAATTATTACAAACCCTATTGCTATTTTTATACTTAAACCTATTTTAAAATATAACAGTAATTTTCAAACTTACTTTTTGTTATTCTTATACTTTTTTATTCTTCTCTAAGGCTATACTTATACTTGATACTTTCTGTTAGTTGCATTAATACATCCTTTTGTACTTTCGTGAGTTTGCAGTAATTTCGTTAGACCAAAAAGCTAAATATTTCAGGACATGGCTGATTAAACAACTAATTTTCAGTTGAGTTTTGAGACCTGTTTGCTTTTCCCACAGTGATTTAACTCAAGCTGCAGGCCATTAAGTTAGCCTTTGTTTTAGAGTTAAACTTCATTTGTTACAAAAATAAGATATTTTAAATTCTCACCTTTCACATAGGTTTCGATTTTTATAACCTAATGTCTCCACCATAAATGATGTATGTTTTAAGTCTCTCTTAGCCAACATTTCATTATGTATTCTATCTCTATTATATACTGATATTATCGGTTAGCATTATTAAAACGTATGTTTAATTTATGGTATTGTTTAAATTTAAAGGCCATTTAGAAATTCTATATGTTAGGAAAAGAGAAATCAAGTTTTGCAGTAATTCATCTACAATACTCATCTTAAAAAGGAAAAAAATGTTTTGCAGCAAGCTCCTTTTATAAGACATTTGGCTAAATCGTCATTTTAGAACATGATATTGAACTCCCCTTTCCCCTTGATATTAATTCTTTCTTATGTATATAATCATCCTGGTTTTGGTTCTACTTTTTCTGGACTATTTGACTTACAATTCTCAATATTTTTTTACTTTACTTACACAGTTTAAAAACAAATACCTCTCTATAAACACACATATATTTAAAAGAAGAAATAATGATTCAGATATGTTAACACAATTAAGTATTTTATTATTAACTTATTGAAACACATTTTTAAATATAATTTATTATAGTCCTCCTTTCAGATTACAACTACCTCTTCCCATCTCTACAAACTTTTCTTTTTCAAGTGTCATTATGAAGCTATGGCCTTGTAAAAAAAATAGTTTATTTCAATTAATTTATTATTGTTATTATTAATGCTCAAACTGTTACAACTCGGCCAAAAGGAGCCTCATCAAGCTGATGCCTGTGTTTTTTGCCTTAAATGTTTCCTGATTTGCTGACAACAGAAAAATACTCCCAGTCTAACCTAATTTTTCCCTCTTTAACACATTAACCAGCTAAATTCCAAAGAGCCCTGGTTCTTTGAAGAGGCTACTGACATTGGTGTCCAAAAACTTGGCACTAGGGTTCGTAAATTGTGGGTAGGCAAAAATGCCATGACTGCTGTTTTGCCATTTTTTTGAAGTGAGAGCCCTGGGAGATGGGGTCATTTTATAATCATGGATTTATGTGTGTTTTTGAAATGTGTTTAATGTACAGGTTGCCATTCCCTACTTTTCCTATAGTATGAGATCGATAAACCACAAAGACTTTCCACAACAATGAAATTTCAGATTGTATCCACTCACCCTCATCAAATATATCCTCCACACTACATCCAGTCTAACCTCTTAAAATTCTATTTTTACCCTTTCTCTCCTCCTTTAAAAAGAGGCTTCAATGACTTCCCTTTGGATTTAATATAAATATCCAAAATTATCTCATTATCTGGCCTCTGACCGGCTTCTTCATCTTTGCTTTTTGTGATTCTCCCTACTCCCATAGGCTCCTCCCACATCGGCCTCCCTTTAGATTTCAAATGCACCAAGATAGGTATTTGGGTAAAATTTCTGTTCTTGAGTTTTTAGTCTAGTGGAAGAAAGCATTGCAGAAAACAACAGCAACAAAACACAGTGTCTTCTTAGTATCACTGGCATCTAGCACAGCATTTGGAACATGGTTGACCTGCAAGTAAGCAGTTTGTGATTATACTTTCTGTTGTTGTTGTGGTTTTTTGTTTGTTTTCTTGAGACAGAGTCTCACTCTGTCACCTGGGCTAGAGTGCAGTGGCGTCATCATAGCTCACAGCAACCTCAAACTCCTGGGCTCAACTGATCCTCCTGCCTCAGCCTCCCAAGTAGCTGGGCCTACAGGAGTGAGCCATTGTGCCCGGCCTTGTGATTGTATTAAAGCAAGAGCACGCTGGGGTGATAAACCAGATGAAAGAAATTAACATATAAATTAAAATATTATCACAACACATTTCAAACAAAATAAATATTAATTATCTCAGTCAAAACAAAATCACAGAGGCATATAATTACTGAGGATGGCAGCAGCATGATGTGGAATACTGCCTAATAAAAGACACAGAAAAAGACAAGTTTAAGAAAATCTTTTCATCAAAACACGCTATGCACGTGCTTTGGTCTCTGCCTCAAGTTGCTTAATGGGTGTGTCTGTACACACACGCACTCACTCATATAGTTATATTTACACATACAATGACTTTCTACCTTGTCTAGAATGAATGACTAATGTGCAGAATTCTAACATTTAATAAATCGTTAAAGTGGAATAGTATGATTTATGACCTTCCTAACGTCACTCACTAGAAATTACAGCATGTTTTCATTTTCTTTGATTTTTTTTTTTGCAACTGTTATAACTACAAGAGCAAAAATAATTGCAAATTAGACTTTTATATGCAGGATGTTTCCTGAAGCTTTTCAAAGCCATAAAAGACAAGACAGTTTCTTTTAGTGCTCCCACTGGTATGGCCATCTGTTGTTGGAGGAAACAAGGCCCAGCATGAAGTACTTACTGGGATTACTGAGAAGGATGTCAAAAGAGAATTAACAGAATGGTGATAAGGGCCCAAACATTACCCAGTAGTGCATATACATACACAATTCCCTGACATTAGTTTTGTTTCCCTAAATAACAAGAGAGTCTAAAATTGCAAATATACACTGACTTTAAATCAACTAAAATATGATGTTTCCTGCGTTTTCTACACTGTAGCTAATTCACAGATCCAGGAGGAGATGATGAGCTATTGCTCTGAGATGTGGGACTCAGTTTCAGAAGTCATTAGAGATATTATAAGTAACTTCTTTACCATTAAAAGTCTTATAAATGGGACAGAGGCATATCAGATGCAGGAAGAAATATTTTGATTCAGAATAAAGAAAAATATTCTAGAAGCAAAGTCCATGATTGACTACCTTGGGAAAAAATAAGTTCCATTTCCCTGGAGGTGTTCAAAGTTAATAGACAAGTACTTGGCAGGCAAGTTATAAAGAGAAATACATGAACTCACTGGACTATTGGACATATAAGAGTCTGTTCAAAACTAACGATTCTGTGAGAAGAGATGCTTACCATAATTATATTTTCTGCCAGTAGTTCTATATTGTATTTTTCTTTCTTTTGTCATGAGATTTCATGAGTAACTGTCCTTGGTCATTTCTAGAGAGTAGAGAAACATGAGATATGGGAAAAGGAGGATTTCCTCCCTTAATAGCTCAAGAAAACAATCATTATAATTTATACATCTCCTACAACATATTGGAAGTGGTTGCTAATAAAAATAATATTTGAGTAGATTTTCTTCATTTACGAGAATTCCTTTGATCAGTCTTCCTAAGTAGGGTGTACATTGGAGTTTCCTACCATTTGAACTCTTCTCCAGGCTTAAGCAATGCTGTTGTAGCAGTGATGAATGGAAAGTATTTTGATTTGCGGGGGACAAAACCATAAGATGTTATCATGGCTCTTCTCCTACCATGAGCAGAAGAAAATTAACATCATAGGTCAGGATACCTAAAAGAGGAGCTGTCAGGAAAAGGGTAGGCTGAGAAGTTGCCACTTTGGCTGCCTGAGAGATTTAAGACCCTGTTTGTTTTTAAACCACAAACCACAAGGGTTTCCTACTTTGTTTGGACTTATTTTGTTTTGTTTTTAATCTTAAACCATCTTATTTTGTAACATAGCATGCCCTTTGTGTGCTGCCAAATTATAAGGACACAATTTATAGCCAAGGTAATAAATCCAGAATTATTCTGATTTCCCCACTGTGCTGTTCCTGTAGTCCATTCTACTTGTCAGATGATCTGCTTGTATTTTAAATTCAGTGTGAGTCCTCTCTTCTGTGTGATGAGGGGCCCATTGAAATCCATAACCACACTGGGTAGGTGGTTCTGACGCATATAGGTGGACAGACATAAGAAAAAGTCCAGTGGCTCAACATCATCAGTGCCACTGGCTCTCTAAATCTTTTTGATCTTCTGCCCCTGGGCATATTGACAACCTTGTGGCCACAACAAAGCTGCCACAGCCCCAGGTCGGTGTTCGAGACAACAAAAGAGAATAGAAGCAAAGTAAGCCATTCCAGAAACCCTCCAGCCAAGTTTGTCAGAAGTGTAATGGCCAGAGGTGGGTCACATGGACACTGGCTGCAAGGGGCGCTGGGACAGTGAGAACGACAGGAGAAAAGATGATTTGGAATGGCTCTGGATTGGCCAATAGTCTCTGCCACCTGAGGCTAAGGATTACACAAGATTTAACCAGACATCAACAAATTTTGGGGGCCTGCTATTTATACCTCAAAATAAATGTGCTAGTAGGTCTCCAAGAGGGCTCTTTCACTTTATAGTGATATTCCATGGTATATTCCATAGTATGTAGTGGATAAAGAAAAACCTATGCTACATAATTTGTGTGGCATTGTTATCCTCTGACAGTTTACCTGCAGCAATTATCAGTTTAAAAAACATGAAAAGAAAAGGAACTCCAAGTCACTGCCTTTGAGTAAGTAAAAACAGTAGAGTTAGAAAAATTCCCCCTGAGGTGTGTGGAGGGTTAATTGTGATTCTAAAGGGTACCATAGGTAGTAACAATTTTAAATGGAAAAGAAAGAGAGATGAGTTTCTGGGACCTGCATCAAAGAAGAAAAGAAAAATTGTTTGGGCCTAAGCAGAAATCTTTGGATATTTTTTTATCTGTCTACAGTATACGTTCTTACTTCTCTTGTTTAACCCCTTATTTGCCTATTCCAGTTAAACACGCCGATTGTCCGTATCCACAACCCTTCCAACAATGCCCAGTACCCTACCTTCCAGCAGGGCTAATAGTCCATGGTAAGTTATGCGTTTGTTCTTTGATCACTCTGAATGAAATGCCATTCTGCCTTTTTCCAACTGGCAAAATGCCTCCTCTTCCTCCAAACTCTATTGAATGGATTTCTTTGAAAAGAATTCCTGACAACATCCTGAGTTAACTCAGAAGAGTTAACCCCATTCCTCCCGTGAGTTATTTGAACTTTTTCTCCTCTTTTTGCCAAGAGAATGAACCCAAAAAACAACTCCCTATGAAGTAAATATCTTTGACTAATAAATGGAGGGAAAAATAATACCTTAGAAGACTAGATAATGAAAAGAAGGAATGAAAATGAGAAAGGAGAGAAGAAAAAAGGGAAAAGTGGAAGGAAGAAGGGAGAAAGGAGGGGAAGTGAGAAATAATCTAGTCAAAACTATAAATGAGTCAGCTAAGAATCTCTGTAATCATTTTACATGTAGTTTCCATAACGAGCTCATCTTTCCCTGATGTTTGCATGATGACTGAGGAAGTCCAAGCACAAACTAAAAGGAGACCAGAGTGTTCTGACAGCATCTTCCATAGTGTGACAGAGGCAAAGAAGAAAACACGCAAGAGAACTCTCTGCTAAGAAAAAATTACAAATTAAAATAATCTTATTTATCCCTTTCTCCCACCCTCCAATTTCCTGTTAGCACCTCCCGTTGACAAAACCTTCCTTGAATCCGGGAGCCTTGCTTTACGGAACACATTTTTATGTACCTTCTTACATTCTTAGCTTCAGCATCGTATGCCAGCTTCCCAACCACTTGATTTTACAGTGGTCACCTGCATGCGAGCCCAAATCATTCCCCTGTCTGGAGCCCACAAATGAAGTCTCCAGCTCTGCACACCACTTCCAGACTCCGGGAAGAAACACCCACAGGAGAGGAGATCTGAGTTCATCAGTGACTGTACAGGCTAGAAGTGCAGGTTATTTGTTTTCGCTTGGGGTGAACTATAACCAATGGGAAACAAGGGAAAAGAAGGAATTGGCAGGGATATTTCCCCTCTAGTCTTCCCTTCCAAGGACTGTTTACAGTTACAGTGTTTCTGCACAGCCACCCTCTCCACGGTCAAGTGCCCAGCTCAGAAATGCACCACTTTGTATTTGCTGTGCATCCTTCCTTGCCTCACTTCTCTTTCCCTCCTTTTCACTGATGGGGGAATTGCACCTCCCTGCAAAGCACTGGCACGGATAGCCTCAGGCTTTGTTTGGTTAAAACCCTGGGAAATGCGGCCTGGGGGGTTGTCCCCCCTATAATGCAAAGCTGAGCAACAGAAGAGCCAGGAATAGATCTGAGCACCAGCAGGACCAGAGTGGCAGATTCTAGCCTCAACATTCATTCCCATCCTTATATCCATATTTAAATCTTACATAACAACTTTAAGCTTCCACCTAACATGAGGCAACTATCTGCTAAGCCAAAAAAAACGAGGCTTTCACCCTCTTCCCAACAAGAAAAGACACAATGTCCAATCGTCATTATAACTACCTCAAATATAGGGCCTCCAGATGATACCCAGTCCTCCCCCAGGTCTAGTTTGGTAATCTGTATTGCAATGAGAAACTCCAACAACACTTCCTGAACAAAAAGGCAACGGAAAGGGAAAAGGAAAAAAATACGTAATACTCATCATATGGACATAACAAAATATTCTTGGCTACCAAGAACCTCACTTCTGTAACAGGTCGTGAAGCCATAGCCGGTATCTATCACTTTCTACTCCTACCACCCATTCATTTTCCTCAGCTGATGCTTTAGTTAATTTGTATTCTTCACTTAGTACAATGACACCTCCCAACTGTTCATTTACTAATTTACATAAAAGTTTTATTTAATTGGACTATTTCCAGTATGTCCCCCTTTGCCTCAGGCTCTCTGGGCCATTGCACTAACATAATTACCCATTAAGGAATCCCGCCATACTGGGCTTGCTGGGGAGCTAGGACACAGCCACACTGAGGACCATCCCCCAGGACAGATGCCTGAGCATGATGCCTCCATCTTATACCTCTGCATTATCCAAACTAAAGTGCAGGGAGTCACTTGTGAGTCTCAGCTTTGCAGCTTCAGATAATGGGCAATATCCAGCCTCCTTCCCTTATCATAAAATAGTATGATTTATACCTTCTAGACACTCAGTATCCATTCACAACACAGATGATCTGCTTTCTATGAGTATCTGAGGGTCATATATTATTAGCACTCCTACATTCAACAGGCTTTTCACTAATACTTTTTGATAATTCATGATTAAATTTTAACTCCCTAAATAACTTGACAAGTCAATGGTAGCAAGGCAAATAAGTAAACATTTTACAGGAAAGAGATTTGAGTTCTCACTTCCAAAGCAGGTATAAGATAGCATGAGGCCAGCTATTCCTATACTTCCTCTCTAGTATGGTTTGGATCCCAATGAAGGGACTGAAGATAATATAGAATTCTCCCTGCTATTATACTGTAAACATTATTATATGATGTGGACCAATCCTCACAGCAAATTCCCCTGGATGGCTGCAAGCCTGCCTTTCATTAGTGAGCACCATCTTAGCCCAGGGTTCCACCAAAAACAGAGCCTCGGGCAAATATTACAAGAAAACACCTAATGGGGAGAGGGAGTGAATCCAAAGGAAGCAAAAGTGAAAGCCACGAGGAAAGGGAAACGAGTCAGGAAAGAAGGAAAAGGAAGAACAAGACATATGTTTTCAGGCTGGCCAAAGCTTCGCAAGAAAAGAGAGTGTTTCACTCATTCACATAGAACATCTCTGAGGAGACCTTACACAAACATGGCATCTCCAAAGGGGCCACCAGGTTGGAGCCACTTTCTTGCTTCTTGTCTCTTATTGGTGGAAACTTGCCATATGGTCAAGCCCTGCATATATCCTGCATTCCTAATTTTTGTAACTATTCACAGTGGCCAGGGGGTGGAGACAACCCAAATGTCCATCAACAGATGAATGACTGAAGAGAGTGTGATATAGCCATACAATGACATATTATTCAGCTACAAAAGGCTATAAAAAGTATTGATGCATGCAATGTGGAGGAGGCTCAGAGACATCGTGTTGGGTGGGAGAGGCAAGAGGCAGGGGCTCACATCTGTATGGTTCCATTTATATGAAATGTCCAGGTAGATCTGTAGAGATAGAAAGTGTATTAATGGTTTCCAGGGGCTGAGGTGATGGGAAAATGGAGAGTGACTGCTTAATTGATATGGGGGTCTCCTTTGGGAGTGATGAAAATGATTTGGAACTAGAAAGAAGTGATGATTGTACAACATTCTAAATGTACTAAATACCACTGAATGGTTTGCTTTAAAATGGTTAATTTTATGTTATATGACTTTCACCTGAACTAAAAAAAATGAATCGCTTAATAATCAAATTTAATATATAGTTTGATACAAGCATGCATAAAGGTTAGTTAGAAAATCTCTATTAACAATTGAAATTATTCTAAAACAGTCAATATCCATCCTAGAAAACAATAAACAGAATACTAAAGCATTCTTTAATATATGTATCAATATGTTGCTGATTATCTTAGTGCTTCAAGGAAGGGATCCTTAGCTGGACAAACCACTTTTATTCCTGTTGCTAATCTGTTTAAATTATTGTCATACCTTCTTATTACAGATTAACTACAGAAAATTTCGAAAAGACAGATAAGCAAACTTTTTTTTAAAAAAATGCTATCATGAAAATATATGAAAGTATAAAACTCACTAATAAAGGAAAATTCACAATCAAACTCAGAATACTCTGGTACTGTAATTGTACTATGGAAATTGATCAGATCTCTATTATGAAGGTTAAAAGTCAAAATGGTCAAAAACGACAACAGCTACAATTAGTGGTCAAGGAATATACGCTATATAAAGATGAAAATTAAGGCAACAAAAATAGAAATTGTGAGGGGGGAGGGGAAAAACCTAGAGTATTTTTACGTGACCAAAGCTAAGTTATTGTCAGCTTAAAAGTCTATCACGACTACAAGACCCCATGTTAGCCCCCTGACAACCACAAAGAAAGAAATTACAGCAGATTCACAAAGGAAAAAGAGAAAGGAATCAAAGCTTAGCACCACAGAAAACCACAAAATCACAAAGTAAACAGTAAGAGAGGAAGAAAAGACCAAAGGATCTACAAAACAAGCAGAAAACAGTAACAGAAGGGCAGGAGTAAGTCCTCACCTATTAATAATAACCTTGAATGTGAATAGATTAAGTTCTCCAATTAAAAGATATAGAGTGGCTGATGGATTTAAAAAAAAAAAAAACAAAACCCACAAGACCCAACTATATGCTGCCCCTAACAGAATCACTTCACCTGTAAGGATACACATAGACTGAAAGTGAAGGGATGGAAAATGATATTCCATGCAAATGTAGACCAAAAAGGAACAGGAATATCTATACTTATATCAGATAAAATAGACTTTAAGTCAAAAATTATAAAAAGAGACAAAGATGGTCATTGTATAATGATAAAGGGATCAATTCAGCAAGAGAATATAATAATTGTAAATACAGTCAGCCCTCTGTCTCCATGGGTTCCACATCTTTGGATTCAAATCTTGAGGAAAATGCAAATTAAAATCACAATAAGATGGCTGGGCACGCCTATAATCTGAGCAGTCTGGGAGGCTGAGGAGGGAGGATTGCTTGAGCTCAGAAGTTCGAGACCAGCCTGAGCAAATGCAAGACCCCATCTATACTAAAAATAGAAAAATTAGCCAGGTGTCATGGTGTGTGCCTGTAGTCCCAACTACTTAGAAGGCTGAAGCAGGAGGATTGCTTGAACCCAGGAGTTTGAGGTTGCTATGAGCTAGGCTGATGCCAGGGCACTCTACTAAGAGCAATGGAGTATGACTCAGGCCAATGCAAAAAAATTAATTAATTAATTTAAAAAAGTAACATCACAATGAGATACCACTACATATCCACCATAATGGCTAAAATTAAAATGACTGACAATATCAAGTGTTGGCAATGATGAGGAGCAACTGGAACTCTCATATGTTTCTACTGGGAAAGTAAAATGATGTAACCACATCGGAAAACAGTTTATAATTTTCTTATAAAAGAAAACATGGTCTACAGCCATACCACCCTGAACACACCCGATATCATCTGATCTCGGAAGTTAAGCAGGGTTGGGCCTGGTTAGTACATGGATGGGAGAAAACATGCACCATGGGACCCAGCAAGCAGGTTTCTAGCAGGTTTCTAAAAATAAATGAAAATATATATCCACACAGAGATGTGCACACAAATGTTCATGGCAACTCTATTCATAATAACTAAAAATTGGAAACACATCAAATGTCCACAGGTGAATGAACAAATTGTAGTATATTTGTATAATACAATACTATCTCATAACGAAAAGAATAAAATACTAATACACATTACACACACACACACACACACACACACACACAGAGAAATGGATTAATTTCAAAACTATTCTGAGCAAAAAAAAGCCAAATATAAAAGAGTACATTATGCATGAAATTCTAGAATAGGCAAAACTAATTTATAGTGATAGAAAGCATGTCCCCAGTTGCCTGGAGCCAACTTGATGGTGAGGGGCAGAAGGAACTTCTTGGAGGTGATGGAAATGTTCTATATCTGCATTTGATAGTGTGTAAGAGATGTATGTGTCTCTTAAAACCATATGACTCATGACTTACAGTGTGTGCATTTTATTGTATGCAACGCGTAACTCAATAAAGTTAATTTTTAAAATGTCGTGTTTAAGAGAGACAAAGAAAGCCTGAAGAACTGTTCCTGATTAAGGGAAACTAAAGAGATACCACAATTAAATCCATTGCATGATCCCGAACATGGAAAAAGAATACTTATAGAGGGCATTATTAAGACAATTGACAAAATTTGAACATGAATTATAGATGATCATAGTACTGTACCAATACTGAATTTCCTGATTTTAGTATGGTTATATAAGAAAAAGCCCTTGTTCTTGGGAAATATTCAGACAAAGGGACTTGAAGTCCTCAATTTATTATCATATGGATCAGCAAGGATTGAGAGAGAGAAAAAACTATAAAGCTGATAGAGAAAAATATAAACACTGGTAACTAAGGGTAAAGATTATATGGGTGTTCCTTATACTATTCTTGCAACTTCCAGTAAGTTTGAAATTATATTTTATAGCAAAATAATTTTTTTAAAAAGATGAAGTAAGCTTCTAGGCCTGGTGTTGTGGCTCACACCTCTAATTCTAGCACTCCAGGAAGCTAGGTAAGAGGATCACCTGAAGTCGGGAGTTCGAGACTAGCCTGAGCAAGAGTGAGACCCCCCCGTCTCTACAAAAAATAGAAAAATTAGCTGTGCATGGTGATGAGTGCCTACAGTCCCAGCTACTTGGGAGGCTCAGGCAGAATGGTCACTTGAGCTCAGAAGTTTGAGGTTGTTGTGAGCTATGATGACACCACTGCACTCTAGCCAGGTGACAGAGCAAGACTCTGCCCCCTGCCAAAAAAAAGATGAGGTAAGCTTCTAAATGAGAAGAAAGAAAACCTATATCCTAGTTCTTAATTCTGCTAACTATCAAAGCCAGAAGATATTGACACGATTTATCCTATTGATAAGGAAAAGACTCAGGCTATTTATGAGCTTTCTAATTGGTTCTGTAGGTGACTCAGTGCGGGGAACGTGGCCAATGCTCCCCGCAAAAAGCCGGGTCCCTTTGGTAGAGTTACAAGGGATAAGAAAATAATAGAGAAAAATGGAAAATGGAAGAAATAAAAGAAAACACTGAGACAAAGATAGATAGTTTCATAAGTTTATAAAGATTATAGGCAAAGCGGGAGCTCAGGGGGCTTAGACCTCTCTGTTGGTCTCAAAAAAGCCCTGAATGAGGTCTTACATGGTAACTTCTAGGGAATAGTGAATAATTGCCAGGGGTAACAGGTTTACATAACAGCAGGTAGTTCCTCTCAGGTTAACAGATTTTCAAAAGGCTTCCATGGAAGGCTTCTACAGATTCTTTAACAAATTCTATCTACCTGAGCAAACAGTTACAAAGTCTTTCAAAGGTTAACTTCTAAATTCTAAGATAAGTTTATCATTCAACAGAGGGGGTAAACAGAGATATGTTGGCTCCATGTTTATTAGGTTATTGTGAATGGAGACAGGTAGTCTAGAGTGGTTTAAACAAGAGCTTTGCTTTTAGCCATTCGGGAAGCTGTCTGTTCCGGAGGGCGCTCCATTGTCAGCTCTCGGCCTGTAGTTTTTAACAGATTCACTTGTGCTTTACAAAGCAAATCCAAACCTTTAGGTCTGAGAAACGCGGCACCTTGTGGGATATAGCCGCTACTGTCTTTCAGAGGCCCTTCCAGTGTGTAACAGCATTTGAAATGCAAACCAACACGTTCACATATTCCTTCAGGGCAAAGCTCTGCAAAACTCCTAAGACAAATCCTGTCCCCAAACACGTTTAATATTAATTCATGGAGTGACAATTCAGAGCAATAGAAAGAATGAATAATTCCTCAGGGCCATTAAAAAAAGGGACAACTGCTCTCCAAAGACAAAATCTTCCCCTCTTCCTAGGATGAAAGATATCTGATCTTTCAGGGATAGCCCAAAAGAACATTTCCTTTTTCTTCCAGTTCATCTTCATCTGTTTCAACAATAGACTAAGTCCTGCAAGTAAAAACATTTATTTGAAAGTAATCAGAAATTATTTGAGGAAGTAAACAAAAAAAGACAACATTCCATTTTCACCTTTTCTTCTCAGTGCACACTGAAGCAGAGGAAATACTACGGCCAATTCTCCTTTCACAGATACAGTTGTAAGTTTTAATGCAATCAATAGCTGCTACTCTCGTTGAGGATAAAAATGCACATTGTCCTCTCCCAGAAGGCAAATCCATTATTGCAAAATGACTGTAAAACAGAAAACATACATGGCCAATTGTTTAATTCCGAAGCTTGCAATTACATAAATCATGATTTTTAAAAAAATTCTACTGGCTAAATATCTGGAATATGGACATGTTAACCGTAATTTCATCACTGAAAGATTTTCTTTTGCTCTTAGTCCATTAAACAGAATCATGGCCTCTTAATCACACCCATAATCTCCCATTTTATTCCACACTGACAATTTTTGGTCAGAAGGTAAAATTACCTTACAGTATTGCAATAGGATTATGATATTCCAAACCTGCTTTCTTAGGTTAATTTTGTTTCAATAAAAGTGAGAGATGAAAAAAAAGAACTGAATTTCTGTGACACAGATAACCACATCTCATGTGCATATACCTCAAGGAGAAAAAAGTAGAATTAAAATAAACTCAGAAATGAGGTTGTTTCATGTTTTTGTTTTATTGTTTCTTTTCCTCATAGTTAACACAGGACAATCCATTGAGAAATATCTAAAGCAGGACTTCTATTTCGGCAAAATGGCGGATTAGGTGCCATAACCAACTTTCTATTGAACACAAAAATGCTGAATAAAAAAAAATTTAAACCATGTAAAATAAATTTATAAACTGATAAGAAGCAGATTCATACTCAGGCTAAAGATTAAGTAAATGTGGGGACCCAGGAGGGTAAATGAAGCATTGAAGCCAGTTTTTCCTGTAATTGATGAGATGGGCTGAGATGAATCCCACTGAGATGGAGATTCAGAATCTCCACAAGCTGCATAGAGCCAAGACCCCAAAGAGGATATATCTTCAATATAAACCACCTAGAACTGTCTTGAACCTTGGATTTTAGCAAAAGAGAAAAAGAATAATCCCACCTGAGAATTCAAAATCACAAAGCATCCCTCGTGTAATTTGCATTTGCTGTATTACTTAAGAATATTCAAATCTACTATAGGAAAAAAAGAAACAAATAAGGAGGATAAAGGAAACCAAGTATAACAGCTTGCAAGGCATAGGTAGAACACATAAAGTGTGGTAGCAATGGATCGGTAAATTAGTAACCTATGAGACAGGTAGAGATACAGTAAGGAGAGCACGTGTGTGCTGAACACAGACAACAAAGGAAGGAAGGACTAAGTAGACACTCAATATACACAAAATATACATGAGGCATCTATACACTCAACATTCACGAGGTCTTCAGTTCACCACCCATTCTGGCCTCTGCCCAAGAAACGCAAATTAAATCCATCTCTTCTTATCAGGTTAATAGGAAAGTTGCAGCTGTGGCCAAGCTTACATGCTTCTGCACCTCCTCGGTAGAGAAAATGTGTGTGCCAGCCACAAAAACCTTCTGGCTGTTGGGCCTTCTTACTCAAACCTCAAGTTGGCCCTAGAAACCACAACCACATCATCAAGCAAGGGTTTTGCAACAGACAGAGTTAGGCAATATGGAGACCGCAGCGCCCAGGCTTCAGGTGTTCCTTTCACCCTCCTGTACCTTATCCTACGTGCAACAACCCAACCTATTGCTGTCCCTTTGCATTGTGCTATGGGTTTTAAAGTGATTTAATTAACTATGTGATTTGAGCATCTTAATTTGGCCTATTAGCCTTTCTGTTCTGTGACCTCTGGGTTAGGTTATCTGGGAGTGTGCTTGGGGGATACAATCACATCAAGGTAATTTCCTGCATGACATTGTTTGTAGGTTTGCAGCCCAGAACTACACTACTTGCAAGGCTTAAATTTAGAATTAAAAGTGGCCCAGACTCACAGTGCCCCAAGGCATCCAACAAAAGCAAATTCTTTCTTAAGGAAGCTACCACCTTCATCTCAGGCCTCGAATAGTTTCAACAGCAGCTCAAAAAGAAAAATAACCCATGTATACCATGGAGCACTATTCAGCTTTAAGAAACAATGGTGATATAGCACCTCTTGTATTCTCCTGGATAGAGCTGGAATGCATTCTACTAAGTGAAGTATCCCAAGAATGGAAAAACAAGCACCACATGTACTCACCATCAAATTGGTATTAACTGATCCACACGTAAGTGCACATATAGGAATAACATCTATTGGATGTTGGGCAGGGGGGAGGAGAGAGGAGGGGACCAGTATATGCATACACAAAGAGTGAGATGCGCACCATCCGAGGGACGGACGCACTTGAAACTCGGACTTGGGGGGGTGGGGCAAGGGCAACATGCATAACCTAAATGTCTGTACCCCCATAATATCCTGAAATTAAAAAAAGAAAAATAAAAATAAATCACTAAATACTACAAAGAAAATGCCATCATGAACAAAAACCAGCAGAAATAATAGATCAGACCCACAAAACTTCAAATATTAGAATTATCAGGGCCAGGCACAGTGGCTCACACCTGTAATTCTAGCACTCCGGCAGGCCAAGGCGGGACAAGAACTTGAGCTCAAGAGTCGAGACCAGCCTAAGCCAAGAGTGAGACTCGGTCTCTACACAAAAAGGAAAAAAAATTAGCTGGGCTTGGTGGCGCACACCTGTAGTCCCAACTAGTCAGGAGGCTGAAGCAGGAGGATCGCTTGAGCCCAGGAGTTTGAGGTTGCTGTGAGCTATGTTGACGCCACTGCGCTCTAACTGGGTGACGGAGAAAGACTCCCCCTCAAAAAAAAAAAAAAAAAAATTATCATATATCATGTGTAAAATAAGTATGTTTAATATCTTTCAAGAAATAAAAGACAGCTTAAAAATATGAGTAACCAGCAAAGATATTTGAAAACACAAAACAGAATTCCTAGAAATAAAAAATATAATAGTTAAGATTTTTTAAAAATCAATGAACCATTTAATAGCAGATTTGAACCAACGGTAAACCCAAGAGTTTACATAATACTGCACTTCAAAATAGAACAATAGCGAATATGTGCGTGTACATATATATTTATAGATAACATAGAAATACATATATACGTATAAACTAATTATATAAAGGAGTTTCAAATGAATTTTTGCAACGCTCAGTATACTGATTTGTGGTTGTGGGAGAGATCCTTATCGCTAAGTCAAGATGGTCCAATCACTTTATATCATCTTATTTTACACTTCCGTTTCATTTTGTGTACCTCTGGGCATTCGTTTAGCATCATACTCTTTTACTGTTACTAATAACTCTGTATGACATTTCTCTTCCTTTTTTAACTACACTTCCTGAAACACTTCCTTACCCATCCCTCTTATTCTTACCGATGACCTCTACTTGAAAATGAGTAAAGCTGTGTGAAATGAGAAAAAAATTCTTCTTAGACGCAATCCTTTCAATCACCCACTGATGTTAGGGTTTGAATGCACTCTAGAAACTTACATTCCAGGAGACGAGCCACTATCAACCCACTTCCATTTGCTTTCCCTCTCATCGTATGATAATCCAATCCAGTAGTTACTTTTATAAGTCTGGAGTTGAACGAAGGCCTATGAAGGAAACAAAACACATCGTGTGACTAAACTCCCCTCTGTTAGAGGAGTGCAGAGAAGGACAGTCAGAAAGGCCAGCTGTCTCTGCTACGCTAAAGAGCATCTTTCATTCCTCCTTCCTAGAGAACTAACCTCTCTCCCCTCAATCCCTGTATTTTCATTTTCCAAAGCGATTTCCCCCAACAGATGATTTCTTTATGTTAAAAATGGCTGCTGCTCTCATAAATTATTTAAAATAGGGAACATTTAAAAAATCTAAATATCTAGCAATAGGAGACTTGTTAAATAATTTATGACGCTTTCTGAAACTATTCAAAATCTTGCTCCCAAAGAATATTTAGGATGTAGAGAATTGATCATCACCTAATTGTAAGTGAAAGATGAAATCTTCAAAACAAATTTATTAAAATAAAGAGTGTTTGTGTGAGGGCAGTGCATTAAAAGCTTCAGCCTCTTAGGCCGGGCGCGGTGGCTCACGCCTGTAATCCTAGCACTCTGGGAGGTCAAGGCAGGAGGATCGCTTGAGCTCAGGAGTTTGAGACCAGCCTGAGCAAGAGCAAGACCCTGCCTCTACTAAAAAATAGAAATAAATTAGCCAAAACAACTAAAAATGGAAAAAATTAGCTGGGCCTGGTGGCGTATGCCTGTAGTCCCAGCTACTTGAGAGGTCGAGGCAGGAGGATTGCTTGAGCTCAGGAGTTTGAGGTTGCTGTGAGGTAGGCTGATGCCATGGCACTCTAGCCCGGGCAAGAGAGCAAGACTCTGTCTCCAAAAAAAAAAAAAAAAAAAACAGAGTGAAACAAAAAAAAAGAGAGAAAAAAGAGACAGAGAAAAAAAGAGTAAAAAAAGAGTAAAAAAAAGAGAAAAAAGAGAGGAAAAAAGAGAAAAAAAAAGCTTCAGCCTCTTGCTGTAATTCAGTAGTTGGAAGGGGTGAAGGGAACAGAGGCAGTATTTGGAAGTATTTACTATATCTAAAATGTGATATATCAAAGTGACATATTACATAATGTCTGATTAAATGACTGAGTATATTTAAAATGTAAGTTTAAATTTAATTATATTTTACTACATTGAACGTAAACAATTATTTCATAACTTGATATCAGGAATTCTTTTTGTTGTGATTTTAAACATTTATTAGATTTGCATACCAATTTTGTACTGTTTTCCTAAATGATAAATAGAAGTTTCAGGCTGATCTTTGCAAACATGTCTCTATAAAAAACATATTTTGTGTATCTGGATAATTTTTATTAGTAATAAATTTTTTAAGATTCAATATTGTTGTCACTATATTTTTCTCTTTTTATGTCTTAAGGAGATACATCTTGATATAATATATAAGAATGCTGATCAAGTAAACGTTACCTGCAGATGCAATGAAAATCACTTTAAGGCTAGTTTGTAAAACTTACCACTTTTAAGTTCCTCATTATTATCTCCATTTTGCAAATAGGCCAAGAGAAGGTAAGTAATTTACTGAAAGTCACCCAGCTAATAAGTGGTAGAGCTGGATTTGATCCCAGGCAGCCTGGCTCCTGGGTTCCTAGTAGTAACTACTAGACTATTCTGCATCCCAATTCTTAGTTGCCACCTTGTAGAGATAAATAACTGTTGGTTCCGAGCTGCAATTTACCAAAGGGTTAAGAACTTGAAAGAAGGGAAAGCATACTTCTCTGTGAGTGGCTCTATTGTAGACTCCTAGGAAAGGGAGATGATTCCAAAAACCCGGACTGCATCCTTAATAATAATAGTCCTCATAATAGACAATATGTATCCAGTACTTAGTAAGTAGCAGGATCATATCTCTATTAGCAGGCAGGGGTCTCCTATCAGACTCTTAACCATACAGATTTTGCTCACACAACAGGCACAACGCGAACAACAGCTAAAGGTCTCTCTTTCTGGATTCTTGCCTGTCCTCAATATCTTAGGTTCAGGGGTGAAAGACAGATTCCAAGAGAATACACAGTACCAGTTCATCTTCATCATCTATCTTCAAAAGGTAGGATGTATAACTTCGGCAAGTCTGTTTACATCCCTTCCAGTTTTTATTTTCCATGACAAAATAGTAACAGCTTAATCCACAACAGGACCAGTGGCCTTCATAACGTTTGCCTACAACATATCAGGTGAATCATTACATTTCTTGTCATCTGGA
This sequence comes from Indri indri, assembly GCA_004363605.1. NCBI lineage: Eukaryota > Metazoa > Chordata > Mammalia > Primates > Indriidae > Indri > Indri indri. The sequence continues at coordinate 118,577 of RJWJ010000681.1, read as the reverse complement.
GTCTGTCAACCAGAGCAATATATTTATCAGCTCCGCATGACTAAATAAAATCTCAGCAGCTGTCAATAATGATAATATGAGGCTCATCAAGATTCTGGAATACCAGGAGACACCTGCACTCCCATGGTTAATGCAGCTTTACTCCCGATAGCCAAGATCTGGAAACAACCTAAATGTCCAAGGGTGGATGAATATAAAGAAAATGTGGTATGTACATACAATGGAATATTATTCCACCTTTAAAAAGAAGTAAACCCTGCCATATCCAACAACAAGGGTAAACCTTGAAGACATTACACTACGTGAAATAAAGCAATTACAGAAGGACAAATAAATACTTCGTGATTCCACTTAGATGAGGTATCTAAAATAGTCAAACTCATAGAAGCGGAGAATAGAATGGTGGTTGCCTGAGGCTGGGGGGAGGGGGAATGAAGAGTTGTCACGTAGGTATAAAGTTTCAATTATGCAAGATAAATAAGTTCTAGAGATCTGCTGTACAGCGTAGTCACAATAGTTAATAATACCCTATTGTATACTTAAAATTTGTTCAGTGGGTAGATCACATGTTAAACGCTCTTACCACAAATAAATAAATAAACAAACATGAGGAAGCTTTTGGAGGTGATGGCTATGTTTATTACCCTGATTGTGGTGATGATTTCACAAATGTACACATATGTTCAAACTCATTCAATTGAATACATTAAATATGTGCAGTTTTTGTATATCAATAATACTTTAATAAAGCTGCCTAAAAAAATAATAAAATTAAATTTTAAAAAATTCTGAAATGCCTTCTAAATAATAGAAACATTATTTTTTGGAACTTGTTCTTTTCCTTTCATATATTTAATATGTACCAAATTTTTAAAATATTATAAACCTTTTAATAATAGAGACAGTAAATTTTTACTACCATACTTAAATGAGATTGAATACACAAAAGCTCTTTGTGAACTCTAAATCCTAAACAAATACTCAGTAGTTGTTGATTAACTAGGTCAATTCATTCTTTCATTATGCAAGATAGGAGAGTTCACTGTGTGAGATTTAATATGTTTATCTCTTGGGTGTTTTTAATGGTATGATCACACGGAGTTATGCAAACATCAACACTATAGCGAATCTTTCAGACATACTGCAGATATATTGGTCACAAATAGACCAAATATCTGAAGTCAAGGCAGAGTGAAAACACACACACACACACACACACACACACACACACACACACACACACAATTTTCTTTATAACAGCATCCAACTAAAAGCCTTTTGCCCATTTTAGCCTAAATATACTTTTACTGAGGGCCCGGCCTCCATCTTCTATGTCAACAAAGAGCAGGAGTCTTTAATTTGCCACAGGACCAAAATGATCTGAATTTTCAGGAGAGCTGACATGCTATTTGACCTTCTCAGAGCAGTAAGACTGTAAGGACTGCCACTGAGTTATGGGAACTAACGGATTCTACTGATCCAATCATGGCTTCTAGGGTCCCAATCCCATATTTGAAATAAGCAACCCCAAATACTACATTACATCTAAGAGGCACAAATTAAAAGTTGTCCAGTAGACCCCATAGATCACTAGTACATATCATAAACCTGTTTATTCGACTTGAAAGTTTGTAGAAGGGAAGGCAATAATGAAAAATCACACAATCTTTCACTTAAGATTTCCTCCATACCTGTATTTTCCAAAGATTTGGAAAAGTTCTCATTTTTTGTATGACATATGTTCTTTTTTAGAAAGAGTGAGTCCAGTTTCTTTTTCTGCTGAAGGCTTTCATTTTTTAAAATGTCATATTCTAAAGTCTTATTTGTCAAAAGTTGCTCCTTTAAATAGTCATTTTGACTAAGGTTTTGGAGAATTTCCTGCTGATGATGTCTTTCTTGAATGCACTGAAAAACTAAAATTAATAATATAAGTATAATACAAGAAATACTCATAACAATTAAATATCAAAATTTAAGACAAGAGAAAAAGTCTCACTTTGACAACCAACCCATATCAGTACTTTGATTAGTAATTTGACATTTACAAAGTACACCTCAATGAACTGATCATAGATATGGAAACATAAATTTCTCACTGTTAGCAACTTAATTGTAGGATAAGTAAAATAAGATATCTGAATAAAATTACGATGGTAACACCTTATCTTTCAGGTTAGCTCATTTTTAATAGCACATTATTTACAAGTAAGTACCAACGTGAAATCAGTTAGTCAACATTTCACAACATATCTTGTGTGTATCTGAACTATTAGAAACATGAAGAGATAGCACAAATATTACTAGAGCAGAAGGAGTGTTCACGGGAGAAAAGAGAGTAAGATCCAGATATGTAATTTTATCTGAGTGTAACGTATCAGTGATTTTCTCAAAGATATGAAGGAATTCAAATAAAAGATAAAGCTTGAATTCAAGATCTAACATCTACGTATAGATTCATTCTTTTACTAAACCATTCTTCATTATATACTTTGAAAAAAGTCAATAGAAAGCCATCAATTCTTTTGAACAGCTGTTTCTCAAAGAATGTTTAATCTTAGATTTGCAATGATCTAAACTCGTTTGGCAGAATACATGTACTACCAAATCGTCTATCAGAAGAAACATTATCATGTATTATACAGAATGAGACAGCTCATCCCAGCCTCAGAGTCAAGGTTAAGAAAAATGAAAATGACATGTGATAGGGCCAGGAAAAAATCACCTACATAGTCCAGAGCCACCTGGGACATTCCCTGATTATAGACAGGGAACAATGGCAGGAACATGGTTAATACCTGCACAATTAGTGTTTACTGCTATTACTCAGACAAGAAATACGTATTTCAATTACTCACTCTTTGTCACCAACACTGTGACTATCATCAACAGAAGTAAACAGAGGATCCCAAGACTCACTGCAATGAGACGCCAGGACACTGACAGCTCTTTAAATAAAAAAGTAGAGAAAATAATCATCAAGGGAAGATGATGGCTCACTACTAACCTTGACCTAGAACACCATGTGAGACAAAGGGACAATCACCTCTAAAAATTTTACAGAAATAAAGCATGCAAATTGATTTAAATCTGTAAACTATAGTGCCAGGTGTGGTGGCTCAGGCCCGTAATCCTATTCTTCTGGGAGGCAGAGGCAGGAGGAACTTGAGGCCAGGAGTTCAAGACCAGCCTGAGCAAGAGCACAACCCCTCACCCCCCTCCCATCCCCAGCCCTGTCTCTACAAAAAATAGAAAAATTAGCCGGGCATGGTGCTGTGCGCCTGTAGTCCCAGCTACTTAGGAGGCTGAGGCAGGAGGATTGCTTGAGCCCAGGAGTTTAAGGTGCTGTCAGCTATGATAACGCCACTGCGCTGTAGCCTGAGCGACAGTGCAAGAACCTGCCTCAAAAATAAATAAATATAAAATTTGTAACCTATAACTTAGTTTTGAAGTTTCGGATTTCTGGCTGACCCACGCACCCGGTATAGATATCCTAATACGGGAACAGTTCTATAGGATTTCCAAAGTACATCCTTTACAAAAGCACTGACGGCAATAGATGCAAAACATGCAGGAGAATCCAAAGTGATACACGGGCTCCTTAGTGTGGTCACAACTAATCATGGAGAGGAAGGTAAAAGCAGTCAATATTCTTGAGAAATTGGTAGCCAATAGTGGATATTCTGAAGCTGCAAATGTGATTGGGGTCTGTCCTTAACAGAGTTTCTAAAAATCAACTTGCCTATATTTTTCATAAGTTCTATTTTTCTCTAGACAATCCTACAGTTATCCTTTTGCTTTTGAGGTCCTTAGTATCTGAAAGTTGTAGCTCTGATTATCACTAAACTGAAGCAGTAAATGGTTATTCTCAATTCAGAGTTCGAGACAATATTTGAAAAAAGAGAAAGAGGGTAGAAAAATTAGAACACTGCTTTTAATTCAAACATTTTTGCTGCTTCATTGCCATTAAGGGTTTTTAAATATGTTAAGACACCTAAAATATATTTTGTCTGAATATAAACATTGTTTTAATACATATTTTCCATTTCTTAAATATTCTCCCAGACTCTTATTTGTCTGGGAAATGCTGTGGCTTTTTTTTTTCAGACTCTAGTCTGTCCTTTACATTTAAAAGCCTCACAAATTCTTCTTGATCAGACTTGAATAAAAACATTTTACTAGCTTCTTAAATTTAAAAGAATTCATTAATTTTTCTATTCTCACAACCTTTTACTCTTTAAAAAAGGCATCTGTTCTGCTGCCCTTGCCCATTATAGCTTTTTATTACCAGCTAAGAACCAGAAGTACAGATGGAAACATTTTTCAAACATCAAAAGTTTGTCGATCCATTAGAGACAGGCGAATTTAGATGCTTAAAACACATACGTTTGTCATCAGTCTTCCCAGGCCTCCGAGTAACATCAGGCCTTCGTCCACTCTGTGACTCTGAAGGAGACCGCAGAAATCTCACAGTCGAATAAATCACTCCCTGATCACTCATCTTTAGAGTAAGAAGAGAAATATATTTCACACTAAAACCTTGCAACAGGATGATTTCTGTCTAAAGAAAAATTAAAATGTCAGTTAACAGGAACATACCAGGATTTTATGCTGAGAGGGGTGTGTGTGTGTGTGTGTGTGTGTGTGTGTGTGTGTGTGTGTCCATGTGTGTGTCTGTGGGTGTTTATTAACTCCTTTAAGTACCTAAAGCATGACTGAGCCTGATTTTTATAAGAAATGGAAAATTTTTCAACATTTATGTCAAAGTTATTTATATGGTGATCACTCCTAGTGGTCATTACCATGATTATTGGAAAATACAGAAAGAATTTTTAAAATCTACCAATAGATTATCGTCATATTCACACAGCCAATTTTGCTTAAAATGTTCAACGTACATATACAAATGTTAGGTGAAATTGGTACTACCTCAAATCATTGAAACACTTTTAAGCTATCAATTCAAAAAACAAAGATCCTACATTCTAAAAAAAATAATTCTTGGCTTTAAAATGACTTATACATGTTCCAACACACATATAAATATTTAAAAGTTTTTGCATTGTTTTCAATTATATGTGACTCTACTAGAGTGTTTCCCAAAGAGCATCCCATACACCATCTGCAAAAGAATTATTTGAGGGTTAATATTGAAGATTGGTTAACATTCCAGATTCCAGTGCCCTGTACAAGATGTACTGAATAAAAAAATCTCTTAGGTTAGAGTCCAGATACCTGTATTTTTAATCCCAAATGATTCCATGTACATCAGAATTTTAGAAATAATATTCCAGTGTATGATGTTGTCAAAGAAGCCTATGTGAAAATAAAATTTGTGAATAGGTAGTCATTAGTTAATGTCCATAATGGATGCAATCTATTAAGAGATGCCAACATAGAAAAAATTACTAAATAGTAAATATTTAAAACTTACCTTTCTTCTTACATAAATCAGTGTGAAAAGATGATATCCAAGACACAACAAATATGGGAAAAAATTGCACACATAACTATATTTTTTCTAAATTTTTTTAATTTACAAAATTTTCTAAACTTAATTATTTACATTTTCACTGATTTCCTAAGAAAAAGAGTGTTTTCTATTATAAAATCCTTCAAAATGGATATTATGTAAATCATTAGACCCAAGTAAAAAGTAATTAACCCTCTCTCTCTTTCTTATTTGGATAACACAACGCTAAAATCTTAGCATATTGAGAAAGAGAAAATAACTTTCTGTGAATGCCGACCTACAATTTTCACATCCTTCAGAGTTAATGCAGCTCTAACTCAATCAGCAGAGAATGATTTCCTATCAATCCCACTCTCATGCCAAGTCATTTGTAGTTAAATGCCTCATTCCCAGAATAAGTAGGACCAATAACATAATCAGGCACAAAGATCTGAGAGAATAAAAGCAGACGATTACCTGTACCGGTGCCACGGAGTGATGCGGATGGAGAACACTGACCCCAAGATGAGGGAGACGTTGGCCTTTCCAGTCCTGGATCCCTCAGGGGCTGTGAAATGAAAAGCAGAAATGATTTGTCTCTGAATCATACTCCAACTCAAAATTTTCTGCCCCTCCTCTTGACCAAAGTGATAAAAGGAAATCGTGTAATGAAACCTGACGTTGCCGGTAACGGAAAGACGGTCATGAGCTATATCTTCCTCCATTTCAACTCACCAACCACTTAGTACTCTTTGCAAAATAACATTCAGAATCGACTAATATCTTTAACAAAAAACTAACATACTTAAGAGAAACTGCTAGTAAGAAGAGATAACTAAAACGTCTATGTATAAACATATCTATGTCTATACAAGAAGTGTCATGGCTAAATTCTTTAGCTCTTAGCTTAAATAATATCCTGTTAGAAATTATTTGGAAAGAATACTATTTGGAAAGAAATTATTCCTATTATGTTCATTACAGGTAAGTGTATTTTAGAAATTATTTTAAAACATCCATAATTCTACCATAAAAATTGTGGTGTATATATTCTTCTAGTTTTTTTTATCAGTATGTCTACTATCAAAATTGGTATCATTCCATATACAGCGTTTTTAATCTATTACTCTCTAATAAATGATAAGTAAATTTCTCATTTTAAAGAGTTATTATCACATGGGTGTACCATAATTTATTTTGGCAATTCCCTAATGTTGGACATTTAGATTGTTTCCAATTTTTTGCTACAGTAAAAAATATTTGGTCTGTACTTCTGAATATTTTCTTTGGAAAACTTTTTAAACATGAAATTATGAGATCAAAGGGCAGAGAGGGTGGGATGGTGAGAGAGATAGAGAACAGAAGGGGAAATTGCTTTCACAGAGACAGACTCCACCCGTTTCACCAAATCCCTTGCTTATTTTTTCCTTCCCATACCCACCTGTAGCCACGCTAAACCATCATTCTTCAGAAGGCCTTCCTCTTCTTCAGTTTGCTCACGCCTCCCGCTTTTCCTCCAACTGCACGTTCTGACCACCAAGACCTGGTCTAGGTTATGCTTCCTGTTGTTTGGGCGTCATCTAGCCCACTTCTGCCTCCTGACACAATCCTTAACCTCTGAATCACCACTGAGGTCTGCCACTTGTCATCATATTCAGGCTGCCAGCTGAAATACCTCCCAGAGACTAATTTAACTCAGTAATGTACGTAAAGTTCCATGGGTGGAGTCTGGACGCTTCAGGAATACTTGACACTTGCTGCTGGGCATTTTCTTTTCTCTTTCTCCTAATCCTGGGGACTGGCTTTGTCAATCCCAAAGCCCTAGCCCTCTAGCCCAATGCCAAAACAATAAATAAAGGAAGATAGTCCTGCTGAGAGGAGACAGGAGTGGGGTGGGGAGCAGTGATGGTGGTTGTTGAAAGAAAAGGCGGCAGGCAGAGAGAGACACTGTCAGAGAGATACTGGAGAACCTCCTGGGTATAAAACCATACAGAAGCCTCCCAGCACTGGCAGCTATTCACCACTGTCTGCATTTCACACATGAAGAAACTAATGTGAAGACATTCACTGACTTGCCTAAGGAAACTATTGTTAATTCTTGACCCATGTTTAAAATCAGGCCTGACTGAAGATACAGAGCATGGATGCACTGGGAATTCAGAAGGGCCTGGGCATTCAACAGAGCTCTTGCCACAAACCATGAATTCTGCAACCAGCCAGATCTGGCTTGAAAGGCAAGCCCCTAGGTCCTGTGTGTTACTTCAGGCAAGTCATTTCGCTTCTGTAAGTCTCAGATTCACCACAGTAAAATGGTGATACAGTGTGGATTAAACGAAATGAGGTATACAAAGTGCCCAACCAGAACCTGTCATATACATAAATACATATATATATATATACACACATATATATATAGTAGGCTCTCATTAAATGTTAAATATTGTTATTCAAAGTCCGAGATTCAAATTCTTCCTATATGCAAAAATTTGAACAAGTCACTCTAAATTTTCGAGCCTTAGTTTCTTCACATGTTCAATAGGAATATCACCTACCTCACAGACTTGGAAAAATTAAATGAAATTAGCACTACACACAGGGTTTCTTCGACTTGAAAATAAGTCCACTTTTTTGTTGTTGTTGTTTCTCCTCTCCTAAGGTTGTGAAGCACCGGACTGCAATCCAGAAGTCCTGACACACTGAGCTGTGTTCTCTATCCCACCACGTGGGGCTAGAGCGCAGGTGTTTGGAAGAAGGGGGTGAGGATAGTACACGAACACGATTCGGGAGCTGGGAAACACGGCAGCATTCCACCCCTGCTCGAGGAAGACCATTCGGTAGCCTCTGATCGTACTGCCCCATGGAGATAGTGGCGATGTTGAGGCTTTTTTCTATTTTGATTTACGTCCTTACAGCTGCTGTGTGTTCTCAGGATGGAAGCCAGACAAGTGCAGAACACATTTACACTTCTCACGTATTGTCTGTCTCTTCTATGGTAACGTAAAGTCCGTAAGAGTGAGTACATCTGTCTTATTCGTTATTGTAACTGTAACACATACAAGAGATATGATGCCTACAAGTGCAATTGATGAACCAAGTAGATAAAGTTAAGAGGGATTGACTATAAAATCTAGATTTTTCATAGTTTTGAAAAGAGGTAGAATGCGACTAATGATTGGGAAACCGAATTGTGTAGTTGCTCTCTCTGAGCTCTATTTTCTTTTTATTGCCAAGCTATCAATCTCTGGAAAATGCAAATTTCATCTTCAAAGAAACAATCAGCACCAGAAGATAACTGTAACTTCAGACAGGATTGATTGAAACTCCTAACATGGCCCTTTGAACAAGATTGGAAGCAGCACAAGATTGGAAGTACCACACTTTACCACAACTATCACAACCACTGTTAATAAAAGGGAAAGATTTTGAATGTTCTTGTACTTTTGTCTTCCAAATTCACTTTTGTGCAGAACATATATACACACATACAAACATGAATATATATAAAGTATTCACTTTTTTTTTTCAAGTTGCTTTGCTGCAAAAGCCTCTTTTATTTGGGAAATCACACATTTTACCCCATTTCTTTCTGACAATTGTGTTAGCTAGAAGCTTAGCACACAACTTCTAGTCTCACCTTCAAACCTCCCCAGTCACACCTTCAAACCTCTGGTCACACCTTCGAACCTCAGTGGTTTATTATTTCGCGGTGGCATGCTGTTCTTCTTGTGCTAGGCAGAAGTAAGGATGTCTGGAATAACCACTAGCACACAGGGAAGGATGGTCTGTGTCACTTCATTGGGAGGAGTAACCTCACCTGGCCAGGTTCCTACCTCGCTGTTCATTTGTCCTAATGCCTAGCTTTTACACCACTTAGTGATAGTAAATTTCCTGGCTCTTACAGTAAAAATTAAAATGACCTCTAGTTTGAGATTTCACTTTCCCCTCATCACTCCATTTGTCCTTTTTGTCTTTACAATAAAATCTATTCTAATGCTCTAGATTTAAAATACTCTATATTATCCCAGCTGGGCCTCCAGCAAACAGTAACCATCCTCCCTCCCATTTCTAAGTAACCAAATGAGAGGGCCACCTCAGGAACTAAGCAGGCATGATGAAATAATGGCAAAATAAGCTCTTTAGGCTCTGTGCCACTAAGGGATAAAGTCTACTCACAGGTTGAAAATGAAAATACTTAAGTACTGATCCACAATTAAGACTTTTGATTCTTAAGTCAGTGTTTTCTCCACCTTTTCACAGTTCACATTGGGACAACACAGACACCAGATTCTGAGCAGTAGTTCTCCAACTTTACTGTTCATCATCTGGGGAGTCCCCCAAGGCAGATTCTGATCTCACCCTCGAATCATTCATTTACCTTTGTTGTTTATCTTTAGTAAATTTTTTGGATTTTCTTTTCTAGCTCATTATCTATTAATGGCAGGAATCTAATTATTAAAATAATCGTATGGATCACAGGTTAAACTTATAGCACAACAGATATTCACAGGTCTCAAACATTTCAAATCATAACAGTCTAACAATAGAATACACTAAATACATAATCTCAGCTATCACTTCTATTCATATTTAAAATGTCTACATGAATAGACTCAGTCTTATATCAATGAAATATTCAAGATAAATAATGTGAAGGCAATAAGAACAAAAACAAAAGACAATTCAACAAACTTAAAAAGCACCTTAAAAAGCAAACTTAAAAGCATATGGAAAAGACTGTACTAGGTTCTGGGTAAGAGACACACCATCCCATGGAAGGGGAAAAGGAGGAACGCAGTACAAAACAAGTACTTGGAAAAGAAATTTGATTATTTCAAGGTCTCTTAATTAAGGGAGGAAGCAAGGGGAACATGTATCTGCTGACTTCAGTGTAGTAAAAATCTGATTTCATATAAAACTAGTGCTATTCAAAATTTAATTTCTGATGACCATTTGTCCATCAGTAGCTTACAATCAAGTAAGAGCCAGTTCAAAGTATAAGAAAATCATAGATAACCGTATCAAGTATTTTCCTAATTTGGTTTGGAGAATTCACATTCTCCAATTTTGGTCTGAATATGAGAAATCTTAATAGATAGTGGCGACAGATCAAAATAAGTAAATCAATACTACAGGGAAGTCAGAGAATGGGGACAAAGTTAATATGTTAAATATTTTTTAATCTAAGGACTACTTCTCCCCAACCTTGTTCAGTCTTGACTGGATCATGTTATTCAACAAGACACAGAATGAACATTATTTTGAGGAACCACCAAGAACAGTAGACCTCTCAGAGGTTCAAAAAGCAATTCTTCCTTTCTCCCTGGGGTTGACATCAGTGTAAGAGGATTTTATACTGCACATTTATCAAGGTCTACAACTTGAACAGAAATATTTATTTCCATGAGACCTGAAGATGATAATACAGTCTTGCACAATGAAGTAGAGATCAGTTGACTTTCCACAGTAAACCTGAATACACTGGCCATACATTTTTGAGCAGTCGAAAGGACCATGGCAAACACGTTACCAAGCCAGCCATAGAGCTACACTGTCCAAAGAGTAGCCACTAGACACATGTGATTATCTAAATTTAATCAAAATTAAATAGCACTACATAAAAACATACTCTATTGGCACCAATTACACCAGTTAAGTGAAAAATCAAGATGACTTATTATAATAGACATTACAGTAAAAAAGGTAAGTATAGCATCTAGACTGGCATATGGGTGTTCATTTTACAATTCTTGACAGTTTCATATTTGATATTTTTCATGTTAGAAAAAAATTGCTTAAATAGCACTGTAAGTTACACTAGGCACATCTTAAGTAATCAGTAGCCACCCATGGCTAGCAACTACCCTATTGGACTGCACATATATAGAACATTTCCATTATTGCAAAAGTTATTAGACAGAGCTACTCTAGAGCCTAGCTGCTCAGGAGTCCTGGCAAGCCTTCAGAGACTAATTCTTTCAACCTAAAGTCAGTACTGACTGGTCCCTGGGGCAAATGGATTATAACTACCAGGACAACACAACTTTTAAAC